>CM077190.1:32641530-33086530 GCA_039654105.1 Coreius guichenoti | reverse complement strand
GTAAAAAAGTAATTTAATGCTTTGTAGTACAGGAGAATATTGCAGCCATTTGAAGCCATTAACACTGAGTGGAAAACACTGATTCTTCTTCCTGTAAAAGCTGTCTGCAAGTTGAGGAAGGCTATTTCGTGCTAAGTTACTTTATCTACACTATTTGTGCTAATTTCCTGACCAGTGATTTGTGATTAAAATAGTTAAGACCATTAAAAGATCACAAAATATTTGGCCATTTTTGACTTTGCCCAGTGTATATAGTAGGTCATCCAGTTACTTTTTGCCTACTCTTTTGAGTACTGTAAATTCGGACACACTTCTTTTGTCACATACTGTTTTTCGCCCACTATATAGTAGGGAAGTATGCGATTTTCAGATGCAGCCACAACCTATTACGTCATATGCAGTGCATCATGGGAGTTGGTGGAGCTAAAGAGCTCTTTTGACAGGATTTGATTGGTGGAATTTTTTTACATCATCATAGGTAATGTAGTTTTTCACCATGAATTCTGCTGTTAAAATATATTTTGAAAAAAGTTGAAATAATGCGAACAGATGGCTTCAACAAAAGCATATACCAACCTCGAGGTTATCATTAAAATCAATTTCCCTATGGAGAAAGTGATTGGAGTACTAACCCAAGTATACTTTATAGTGGCTTTCTTTTGCCTTTATGGAGCTTGAATTGTTTTACCCTGAAAGTTTCTTTAAATGTCAAGCCGTGTGTTGTTCTACAAGGCTAATGTGTTCGGTAACTTGACTATATTTCACACTTTCATGTGGTGAAATCTGTTTATTTTCCCTGTGTGATTTTTCTCTGCTGTCAGTTCCAGAGATCTCATCCTGACATCTACCGTAGACGCTTTCCCACCGCTGAAAGTGAGGCGGCGCTTTTCCCAGAGAGACCGCAGAGACTCAAACCTCAGCTGATGTTCCTGACGCTGAAGAAACCCTTCCAGCCCTTCCAGAGGAGCTGGAGCTTTCGGGCCTGAGTCTGACGTGAAGTGTTACTGTCAAGGAGAGATGTTACTGAACATTACAGGTGGTGCTATGACATCCTGAATCTAAAAAATACCAAATTCACCTCATCAGCGATCAGTTGACTGAATTGTTGGATTATTTAAAGTATAATGCTGTGCATTGGAGCCCTTTAACACAAGACACTACAGGCAAAACCAGTGTTTCATTCACAGGTCAATTAGATGATTTTGGGTTATTTTGCTTCCATAACTTTTCTTCTTTCAGACTAGTGGAAAGAAAATTATTTTATTACACTTGTTCTCTTTGCGTCTGTAGATTTTAATTACAATCAGGGTTCGTACAATCATGAAAAAACGGGAAAAGTCATGGAATTTTAAAATAACCCAGGCTTGGAAAAGTTTTCGAAAAATAAATAAACCCAGACATTTTTTTAAAAAAGCCAAGGAAATTTGTTTCAAAATATTTATAGAATATACACCGATCAGGCATAACATTATGATAATATTCCTAATATTGTGTTGGTCCCCCTTTTGCTGCAAAACAGCCCTGACCCGTCGAGGCATGGACTCCACTAGACCCCTGAAGGTGTGCTGTAGTATCTGGCACCAAGATGTTAGCAGCAGATCCTTTAAGTCCTGTAAGTTGCGAGGTGGGGCCTCCATGAATCGGACTTGTTTGTTCAGCACATCCCACAGATGCTCGATTGGATTGAGATCTGGGGAATTTGGAGGCCAAGTCAACACCTCAAACTCGTTGTTGTGTTCCTCAAACTGTTCCTGAACCATTTTTGCTTTGTGGCAGGGCGCATTATCCTGCTGAAAGAGCCACAGCCACCAGGGAATACCATTTCCATGAAAGGGTGTACATGGTCTGCAACAATGCTTAGGTAGGTGGTACGTGTCAAAGTAACATCCACATGGATGGCAGGACCCAAGGTTTCCCAGCAGAACATTGCCCAAAGCATCACACTGCCTCCCCTGGCTTGCCTTCTTCCCATAGTGCATCCTGGTGCCATGTGTTCCCCAGGTAAGCCACGCACACGCACCCGGCCATCCACGTGATGTTAAAGAAAACATGATTCATCAGACCAGGCCACCTTCTTCCATTGCTCCGTGGTCCAGTTCTGATGCGCACGTGCCCACTGTTGGTGCTTTCGGCGGTGGACAGGGGTCAGCATGGACACCCTGACTGGTCTGCGGCTATGCAGCCCCATACACAACAAACTGCGATGCACTGTGTATTCTGACACCTTTCTATCAGAACCAGCATTAACTTCTTGAGCAATTTGAGCCACAGTAGCTTGTCTGTTTGATCGGACCACACGGGCCAGCCTTCGCTCCCCACGTGCATCAATGAGCCATGACCCTGTCGCCGGTTCACCACTGTTCCTTCCTTGGAGCACTTTTGATAGATACTGACCACTGCAGACCGGGAACACCCCACAAGAGCTGCAGTTTTGGAGATGCTCTGACCCAGTCGTCTAGCCATCACAATTTAGCCCTTGTCAAACTCGCTCAAATCCTTACGCTTGCCCATTTTTCCTGCTTCTAACACATCAACTTTGAGGACAAAATGTTCACTTGCTGCCTAATATATCCCACCCACTAACAGGTGCCGTGATTAAAAAAAAGATAATCAGTGTTATTCACTTCACCTGTCAGTGGTCATAATGTTATGCCTGATCGGTGTATGTTTAAGTGTTAATATTGGTTAAACTACAATACTTAACGTTCATTCGATCTATCCGACTGGGGCATTCCATCAGATTTCGTTTTGCAGCGTTGAGCATTATAACCAATCACACACGTTTCTGTTGAGCTTATGAATGTGATGGCCAACCAGGCGTTCAGATTAGTCGCCGCTGAGCGTACGCTCTCTGACTGAAACTCACGAATTCTCCCGTCATAAACAACAAAGTGCAGATTGGATGTGAGAGATTCATGTGGCAGCTTCCGTGATTTTAACTGGACTGTTTGTGAGAGCACTTAAACTCGTGCTAAACCCAAGTTATGGAGAGCTTCACGATCGCTCACATTCTCTGCTCCCTTTCCAGTTAATACAATTTATTCATCATGCTGATAAGATTGTGAAATCTTCTAATGCATAAAAAGCATTAAAATAATTCATAAATGGTTCTTAGATTGTTTTATCTGTGTAGCCAGAATATGATGTGCAGTTTCCCCAAACACAAAAACATTTGTATGTATTCTATTCATCGATATTAATTATCAAGAGCATTAATTGACAATAATGAGCCTGCTGATTTTATAATTTATGAATAACATTAATCAGTCTGTGTAAATACAACATTTATGCTATTTCAGATGCAGCTTCTGTTCCACCGTTGCAGTGTAAAGATGGCTTTTGTTATTGGTAACAGTCTGTATAGTATTCTGACTGATTTAAGTAATTGGTTAAATTTAAGTATTTGACATAATGGACAACACAGGTAATCATAAAAGTTGCACTTATGAAGGTAAAATCAACGCGGCTGATGATTGATGGTTTTATCCAGTGAGATTAATGGTAAATAGGAGGCAAAGCTGTTTTAAAATCTTTTTAGTTACCAAATTTTGTCAGTGTTACTGGACACTTTTATTTACTTATTTAACATTGTTGCCTCCCATTGTTGTATGTTAATCCGTTCTGAGGGTCAGTATTTCATCTGACCGTCTTACTGGTGTGTCAGCGTTTATTTTGTATTAAACCACATAGCTTGTCATTAATTACTGTAGTTAAGATGAAATTTGAACATGGAGTTTCATGGAACTTTAGGTCATGAATATTTGCCTCAAAAGTCATGTCAAACGTTATTGGTAGAAATGTGTTCGAAGATGCTTTCTCAAAATGCGAGTATTCTTCTGCACAGAAATCTCTACTTCAGTAGCTGAAGGGTTTGCTCATATCACTCGTCTGATATATATTAAGCATTTTATTTCTAAAAACATGGTGGAAAATAGTTTTCTGTCTGTTAACAGTATTTCCTGATTTATAAAGAGTAAAAACCTTTAACTCTAATATCTAATATTAACTCTAACATATCCATATGTAAGTAGATCATGCCTCATTTGCATATTTAAAGATAACATTTCAGAAAACGTGTAATACAGAACAATTATCCTAATGTACTGTGATTAACTGGGGAAGGTATGATATCTTTTTTTCCCCTACTCACCTGTAGTGTCTTGATTTAAGAATGGGCCTGAAAATAATAATAAGAAAGATTTATCTGTAAAAATAGCGTGTTATTATAACCAGAAACACTGCATCTGTAGTGCCTGTCGTTTTTATTCCTTTGATCTAAATAACCTGTAACATTTACAATTAGTTGCGTTCTATTTTTAAGGAGCTGTGATTGGTTTAGTTGTACCTCCAGCTGTGGGAGTCGTCGCACAGATGTTCGGTTCTCAGTTCTGGGAAATCATGCTGTCAGAGGACATTTGTGCTGGTCACCAGAAAAGAATAGATTTATGAATACTGTCAGGTAGATCTCAGTGTCACTAAAACTACTGATACAGGCTTTATTTTTATACTTTGTTCTCTGTTTTCACTGGTTTGTGTGTGATGCTCTAGTAGTCCATGTTTCTTTGGTTCTTTTGTATGTTTATTTGGTTTTAAAGTAGTTATAGCTTGTTCATTCATTGATTCACTAAAGAAAACCTTCACATTGTATCACTTTATTATTTATAACTGGTTGTGATCGACTCACAGTACTGTAAGATTATAGTTCAATACACACCATTTAAGGCTTCCCTGATATTTTCTGTAAACTGGATTAAGCCAGGCAGCTTTTACATGTGTTTCTAAAATAATGGATTGCAAACTTCAAGTACAGTGATTTCTTTCAATAGCACTGTTTTCAAAGTTTTGTCTCTCCATCTTTTGATTTTATGCAAATTTATGGAGTTATTGTTACTGATTTGTGATTTGGACGTCTGCACTGTGATCACAAATATTGATTGGAACAAAATAAATCTGTATAATTATATGATGTTATTCTTGGCATTTCATTTCTGCATGTTAATAATATTGCAAGCTGACAGACGTGCTAAACATCAACCTTCATTCCTGTCAAAAAAAATGTGTTTACAACTCAATCTACCACTGAAAGGCAGATCAAAGAAAACACAGGTTATATTTTGTGGAATAATTATGTTATGAGACTCAATGTACTTTTTTTTTTAATCCTCTTTTTTTGGACTTGCTACTGTTTTAAACTGTATTTGTGTCCTGATGTGTATTTCATCTTTCTTCCTCAAGAGGTCAGTAGTGCACTAATAATCTCTTTTAGAAAACTGGCAAAAACATCACTGAACACCTGCTGTATTTTAGTACAAACCTGCCACGAAGGAAATAGAAAAATACAATGATTAATAATAATAAATTAAAAATATTTAATTGTTTTCCCTTTCAGTGTTGTTTTTATTATTGTATTACCCTCTTCTGCTCACCAAGGCTGCATTTATTTGATCAAAAATACAGAAGAAAACTGTAATATTGTGAAATATTATTGCAGTTTAAAATAATGTTTTTCTATTTTAATATACTTTAAAATGTAATTTATTCCTGTGATCAAAGCTGAATTTATCATCATTACTCCAGTCTTCAGTGTCACATGATCCTTCACAAATCATTCTAATATACTGATTTATTATTAATGTTGGAAACAGTTGTGCTGCTTAATATTTTTTTGGAACCTGTGATACTTTTTTTCAGGATTTATTAATGAATAAAAAGTTAAAAAGAACAGCATTTATTCGAAATAGAAATCTTTTCTAACAATATAAATCTTTACTATCACTTTTTATCAAATTAACACATCCTTGCTGAATAAAAGTATTAACTTCTTAATACTTAATTTTCAAATATTAAGTACGTAATTTAAGAAAATAAAAAATAGACTTGCCCCAAACTTTTGAACGGTAGTGTGTATTGTTACAAAATATTTCTATTTTAAATAAATTGTTCTTTTTTAACTTTTTATTCATCAAAGAATCCTGAAAAAGTATCACAGGTTATAAAAAATATTAAGCAGCACAACTGTTTCCAACATTGATAATAAATCAGTATATTAGAATGATTTCTGAAGGATCATGTGACACTGAAGACTGGAGTAATGATGATAAATTCAGCTTTGATCACAGGAATAAATTATATCTTCAGGTATATCAAAACAGAAAACCATTATTTTAAATTGCAATAATATTTCACAATTTTACAGTTTTTTTTTCTGTATTTTTGATCAAATAAATGCAGCCTTGATGAGCAAAAGAGACTTCTTTCAAAAACATTAAAAATAGTAATGTTTCCAAACTTTTGACTGGTACTGTATATATATATATATATATATATATATATATATATATATATAAAACCTTACAATACTTTGGTGATACTATACTCTAATTGTCATGCCAATAAAGCTAAGCTGAACTGAAACGGAGACATTTCTGAAGGTCATTGCAGTGACGTGTTCAACATTGTTCACTCTCTTGTGCGCAATGGCATATGAGCTCATATATGAACACATGAACCTGCAGATTCATATCTGTAGACACCTCAAACACTCATCCTTCTGTACTGTGGCATTATACAACAACAGAGACTTTGTTAAATATGTAAATATGGCTGAAATGCATTCAGACACATAATGCCTGCTAAATCCGCACGCTTCTAATTATTATGTCTAACAGGAGCTACAAATAAATCTAATGAAACCGGTGGTAATTATGCTCACAAATGAACATAATTACTCAATTTTATAATGCAAAAAAAATAATGCAATTTCACAACAATATATTTTTTCCTTCACAAGCCTGTCGCCTGACATAAACACGCATGCATGCGGTGAATTCTCTCTGTCAGAGTTGAAACAGCCCTTGATCCTGCAGAAATGTCCCAGCTGGCCCTGGGCTCCCCTGGTCTATTCCAGGTAATCAAATGCATTAATTACATCTCTTTAAGCGGCCTGTTCAAAGGCAGTGAATCATCCAGCAAGTTGAAGATAGAGTTTTTGAAGGTCACTTTCCTTTCTAGCTGGTGGTGATCAATATCTGAAGCCTCTGGCCTCCACCCAGTTTCAGCTCAGCCGAGACAAGAGAGAGATGTTGGGCTCTGAAAGAGCAGTTTAAATGTAGCATAGCATGAGAATACAGTGCAGAAGCTCAGAAGAAACAGTTTTATCATTCGCTACATCTGAAACACACAAAAAGTTCCATTTAGAATGTTAAAGTTCACCAAAAGTTCAAAAGGTCATATGGAAACTTTAAAGGATTCCAAACATGGAATTACTCTATGACTAAGATTTAGTTTTGCTTTAACAGTGAGTAAATATCAATGTTTTCATATAGGTTCATATAAATTGCTTTGACATTGCTAGATGACATTGAAATAAGCATTGCCATAGGCTATATTTTATTAGTGATGCATCAATATACACCGATCAGGCATAACATTATGACCTAATATTGTGTTGGTCCCCCTTTTGCTGCCAAAACAGCCCTGACCCATCAAGGCATGGACTCCACTAGACCCCTGAAGGTGGCAGGACCCAAGGTTTCCCAGTAGAACATTGCCCAAAGCATCACACTTCCCATAGTGCATCCTGGTGCCATGTGTTCCCCAGGTAAGTGACGCTCACGTGCCCACTGTTGGCGCTTTTGGCGGTGGACAGGGGTCAGCATGGGCACCCTGACTGGTCTGCGGCTATGCAGCCCCACACGCAACAAACTGCGATGCACTGTGTATTCTGACACCTTTCTATCAGAACCAGCATTAACTTCTTGAGCAATTTGAGCTCCAGTAGCTCGTCTGTTTGATCGGATCACACGGGCCAGCCTTCGCTCCCCACGTGCATCAATGAGCCTTGGCCGCCCATGACCCTGTCGCCGGTTCACCACTGTTCCTTCCTTGGAGCACTTTTGATAGATACTGACCACTGCAGACCGGGAACACCCCACAAGAGCTGCAGTTTTGGAGATGCTCTGACCCAGTCGTCTAGCCATCACAATTTAGCCCTTGTCAAACTCGCTCAAATCCTTACGCTTGCCCATTTTTCCTGCTTCTAACACATCAACTTTAAGGACAAAATGTTCACTTGCATCCTAATATATCCCACCCACTAACAGGTGCCGTGATGAAGAGATAATCAGTGTTATTCACTTCACCTGTCAGTGGTCATAATGTTATGCCTGATCGGTGTATAGTGATATAATATGCAAACACATAAATATATAATGCAACAGATAGAATTATGAATTCACAATATAAGTGCAAAAGATACAGAGTGATCAAAATCACCTTTAAAATTAGGGATGCACAATATATCGGCCAATATATGGTCATTTTTAATGTTATCGTTATCGGCCCGATAAGAAAATGTGTCCGATATATTAAAGCCGATAAATAATGTATTATTTCCTTCAGCTGAGACACTTCAGATGCGCACTGTTCACCATGATGGGTTTGAATTGCTTGAAATATGATTGGAATCACTTCAGAAAAGGAAAATACAGTTCAGAGCAACATGTGCAGCACAAGTCTGTCATATCGGCTACATAAAACTATAATGAGAACATCATAATTGTGTGTTTGGGCTTTTAATGCTGAGACTTTTTTGTAATCAGGCTCTCAAAAATTATATAAAAATCTGGATTTAGATTTAAAAATGGTATCTGTATGTGTGAACTCACACTGAACTTGTTGCGTGACCTGCACAACAACACTGCCTGTTATCAGTAATAGTATCAGTGAGCGTATTGATCAATATTTGCTCCAAACTGGAGTTTTGCCAGCCATTCATCACACTAAGTTCAATGATTCTGTCTGACAAACAAAAGCTTTTCTGTGCTGTACAACAATCAATGCTGTCTGCAGGCGAAATGAGCCCTAGATCTCTATTAATAAACATTCACTTAATGAAGACATTGTGACATTTATGTGCTCTGTGATTAATAAATGGCCCACATATACAAATTTATCATGAAAAAGCAGCCGTGGTTATGCAACGAGTTATTGTAGTGAGGGTTTTATAGTGCTATTTCTCTTTCAGCTAATTTACCATTAGATTAGTGCTAATGAAAGAGACATACAAAGACATCAGATTCACCATTCACACTATCTGGATGAATGCATACTAGCTGTGGCTGTGAACATGGTTAAGTTGGCATAAATCAGAAGATTAGGTTATACAAATACATAATTAAGATGTCTGCCTTTTTCCACGCTATGTGAGGATAAAGAAACATTGAGGTGGAACAGTCTTGAATGATGTGTTTTGAAAACTTCACTCAAACGTCAGCGACGTTTGATGTCACTGACGTCACCCCTGACGTAGGCGCCAAGCAAGTGCATGCGTATGGCAAGCCATTTTAACATTTAATCCTTAAAATAACTATTATCTATTTTCATGCTACTAGTACTTATTCAATAGATACTAGTACTTAATCATTAGATACTAGTACCTATTAAATAGATAATAGTAGCCTACCCAAGGGCATAGTTTTGGTTGAACATTAGGGTTGGGGGGGTTGAAGTGTGAACCGTTTAATGGGGTCCCGGGGCATGCTCCCTCATGAGATTTATTTATTTATTTGTTTGTTTAATTTTGCAAAATGGTCTTTTGTGGTATCATCCACACATGTGTTGATAACATAACTGCAAAAAAGTAATAGCCTAGTTAACAATGACTTGTTTACATAGGATATTATGTATTTGTATTTTATTTAAGCACCTAAAAACTTACCAGTTTGACAGAATTTTCTAAATTAATGTGCTATGATAGGTCAAACTAACTGTACTTTAAATTTTCTTATACTGAAAATGTTAATATCTGAAAGCCAGGTTTGCCTAATATATGTCATTATTAGCAGAACACATATAACATTTTTTAATTCAAGAAGGAAAAAGTAACGAAGTTCTTGTAATTGTTTAACTATAGCATTTGTTACAATAAGGAGATAAGACCATTGGTGACTCCTCAGTACAGTGCTATGGCCAATGTTAAAGGGATAGTTCACCCTGAAATGAAAATAAAGCCATCTTTTACTCACCCTGCAGTTGTTCCAATGCACTATGTTCTTCTATCTTTTTTGGACCTCAAAAGCAGAAATTTTAAAAATAGTCTTGCACGCGCTCCTTCATATAATGGCAGTGAATAGTGACCAGGCTAAAACATTACAAAAATGACACAAAAGTATCACGCAATGATACAGTGAGACGCACGCCATATATGGAAAGTATTCAGGAGGCATACTATGAGGTTAATAAGGCTCTGTAATTAATAGCCTGATTCTATGTTTCCATTAACCATGGTAGGCTATAAATATTGGGGGTTGTAGTTGTTTTGGTTATTGGGGGGTTACCTCCCCCATCCCCCCGCAAACTAAGCCCCTGAGCCTACCTATTAAATAGATACTAGTACTTATTCATTAGCTACTAGTACTTATTCAATAGTGTCTATTTAATAGGTACTAGTATCTAATGAATGAGTACCAGTATCTAAAAAATAAGAACTAGTATCTAATGAATAACTACTAGTATCTTTTAAAAAGGCACTAGTAGCCCTATCTAAAGAATAGGCACTAGTACCTAAAGAATAAGCACTAGTAGCTAATGAATAAGTACTAGTAGCATGAAAATAGATACTAGTTCGTTTTAAGGATTAAATGTTAAAACGGCTTGACATAGCGCGTGAGATTTGAGTGCTAAAGTAGAGGGATGTTTTTTTTTTTTTTTTTTTTTTTTTAATTAAAACTAAACTGCTTCAGAAATATTTTGGCTGCTATACCAGAACGATAAGCACACGTTGTAATTGTTAGTAAAATTAAAATTGTTGTTTTTCCCTCAAGGTGGCGCTCGGCCCACATTCCACTGGAGCGCATTCAAATCTTTAGTTTTCTCATTTGACACATTTGTACCGTATTTACATCTATTAATTTAAAGAATTGGTAACGAATACAAGTGGAAATGTTTCTCAAATCACCTTTCATTTTTTATAGCGCTTTACAATGGAATAGTTTCAAAGCAGCTTCACTGTAGCAAACAAGAAACAGAATAGTGATGCAAATTTCATTAAATATGAGACAAGTTAAAATTATTCAGCTCAGTTCAATAACTGTGTAAAGTTCACTCATTTCAAAGCAAGTTCAATCCAGCTCTAATTAATACAATAGTGTCGTTATTCAGTTCAAGTTTCGTTCTCATCCGATGGTGTCTGTGCAGTTACATCGCTGGATATTAAGTGAAATTTCTGATTTCTGATCATAAACATCTGTGATTGATCCATCCTGACCAGCGCTGAGAAAATTAATCACGTACCACGTGACCAGGCCGTCTACGTAAAGCAACATTTTGAAAAAAATAATTTACACCTAAATATTGATAGTGAGAGATTTTAATGTACTTTTAAGTTATAAATACACAGTGAATAGTTAAAATAAAATTATTGTTTAGACCCATCGTACCTGACCAATAGCAGGCAACGTCCGGACATGATGTAAGTACCGCCCATTTTCAGTTTGCGCGGAACGTTTGAGCGCGGATTGTTTAACTGCTTTAACATAATGAAGCTATATAAAGAGGCTGATTTTGAAAGATGGGCATTTAAAAACTATATTGGACCACACAGGAAGTTCGTGAGTAAGCGATGTTAATCAATTCACATGCGAAGCGGTTGATCAATCATTTCAGATGTCATGTATGCATAGAAATCTTAAAAACAGCCGTTGAGCTGAAGTGTGTGACGTGTGACGTTGGCTGCGTCCGAAATCGCATATTCTCTTGAGAGTAGGTACTTATTTTGAACAAGTAATTACTTCACGACCGCTACAAACGTACGTTCATATAGTATGAATGTTTGTAGTATGAATATAATCTGGATTCGCCATGTTGTCATGATCATGTGACCTATCAGCGTCAGTTGCGTCGCTTCACTGCCATTCACAAATCCTCTCCCGTGGCCTCATGGGATAGTAAAGTGTCCATCATATGCACACTTCAGAATCTCACCAGAAGAAGTAGGCCATACTTTTTGCATAGCCTGTTCTTTTATGAGTACTGTAAATTCGGGCATAAATTATTTTGTCATATACTGTTTTTCGCCTACTATATAGTAGGGAAGTATATAGTGTGATTTCGGATGCAGCCTGAGTGTATGACTGTTTTCAAAAAGGATTCCCGAACACTTATGTATTATGGTCCTGCCCCAAACACGCCATTTGTTGAAACTTTTATTGCTGGTCTTTGCTTATTAAGCTCTCTAGTTCAGTAGTCAGTGTACTTTGGCCAGGAAATCTGCCATTTTTGTAGTGCTCTTCCTATTGGTAGTGCACTGAAAAGTTCTCAAAATGCACACTAAAAAACATGTGAAACTGCTTTGGGCCTGTTGAAAAGGTTCGAATGGGCCAATGTTGCTGTATCACAGAGTGGCTGCGTCCGAAGTCGCATACTCTCTTGAGTAGGTGCTTCTTTTGAAGTAATTACTTCACGACCGTTAAAAAAGTGAATGTAATCTGGATGTACTACATTCGCCGTCTTGCCCTTATCACGTGACCTACCAGTGACAGTTGCATCGCTTCACAGCCATTCACAAATCCTCTCCTGTGGCCTCATGGGATAGTAAAGTAGCTGTGTCCTAATTCAGAGGCTGCTTTCTTCGAAGGCAAGGTCGGACTGAGCGTTGTTAAATGGGAGGTCTACTCTAGCCTACTGAGGATTGTTCTTGTCGCCTAGCAACTGTGACAGCTGACATTGACGAGTGGCAGTAACGTTTGTACTGGACTTGATTGAAAGTTATTAAACCGTCTGAAACAAAACCGCGTTCACAAACAGTCTAAATATTTTCACCATGGTCCATTTCTATATATAATAAAGAGCAGGGCTTGACATTAACGCTTGTCCGGGGACAAGTGGATTTTTTTGAAGGGCCAAAGTGAAAAAATTTTACTTGCCCAACCGGACAAGTAGCCTGATTAAAACTTCACTAACCAAAAATAACTAGGGAATCACCAAATCATGAGAGTGATTCTGCATTCATTTAGTGTAAGTGGCGATTTATAGTGAATAATAATGTATAATGTACTGACGAGAAATGGAAACAAATGAGCGCAGCACACACAAAGAAACTCAGCCTAACATGCGGTAAAAATCCAAAATGCAGAGTTTTTATATTTATAACATATGATAGTTAAGCAACATCACACGACCAAGGGTGCTGAATACCATCACTATTGAAAATGTGACACTGATTTCATATGACAGTTCAGTAAAGTAAAGTAATTAATATTAAGTCATTTACTTTTTAGACGCAATATTGACTGTTTTTGTTATATTTTAGCAGCGAAAAAAACAAAGATCACAGCAGAACCACATTTCTTGTTTGTATATTCAAATAATATTTAAAACAATCTCACAACATTATTTAGTGCCGTTGTAATTTTTCAGTGTAAATTATTTAATTTGATTGGTGTCAGCCCTTAATTTATTGATCAAATTTAAAAAGAAAAATAAAGCATACTTTAATAAGTTTGGGGGGAAAATGCCCTTTATAAAGGTAAAAATATCGCAGATATGCAGATTGAAATATGTCAAAGCTGACTGAACACTGATGAGAATATTGCTTCAGAATAAGTTATATTTATAACACAAAAAAAATTATATTGTTTTCCGGACAAGTAAATTTTTTACTTGGACAAGTGAATGACCGATTTACTTGTCCGAAGGACAAGCACATGAAAAGGCTTAATGTCGAGCCCTGAAGAGTAAACCATATATAATCGCGTCTTGGTAAGATATGTCAACATTTGTACCAATATTTTTTTTCATTTTTACATTTGTATCATTAGATATTTGAGTAAGCTGAAACCCAATACTTCGTGTAATTCGGCAATTTCTCTAAAAAATATCCTGTCGTCACTGGCGTGCAGTGAATTCTGGGGTATTCTAGGGCACGTAGATCTGTTGTATCCTTCATTTCACGGGAAATGAAGGACGGATTTGGAGGCCACATTTAAAGGAGCTGTTGAATTGGGACAGCCTTTGTTGCGCTGCTGTGACTCAATCGGCCTTTGAAGGATGCAGCCTCTGAATTGGGACACAGCCAATTTCCATCATATGCACACTTCAGAATCTCACTTTTATAAATCCTCTCCCGTGGCCTCATGGGATAGTAATGTGTCCATCGGATGCACACTTTAGAATCTTGATGGTAGTAGTAGGTCATCCGGGTACTCTTCGTGAATTTGGACATGCTTCTTTTGTCACATACTGTTTTTTGCCTACTATATAGTAGGGAAGTATGCGATTTTGTATGCAGTCAAAGACTGTCATGCATTAACCATGTACATTCATTATGCCTTGAATGTGCGTTGTTTATACATTTGCTTGTTTGGTTTTCTGTTAGCTGACTTACACAGACGAGGTTTTGTTGAAGTTGCGATATCTTGTGATAGTCTTGGAAGCATCAGTACGATGTGTGAAAAATACAGTGCCAATCAGTTTTGCATCGTATATCCCTTGTTTTGTTGTCTGTTTCTGAATTTATGGAGTTACATTTATAGATGTATATTTTCAGCTTGTTGCACACAAAATGTATTATTTTATAATCAACTTTTTATAATCTTGACAAAATACATATCGTCTGAAAGGTGTGAGTCTCAAGTCTCACAAAATATTCCATATTTGGTGGTTATTTTGTGATAGAAGTAATATTGCAAACAATTTGGGTGTCAACCGGTGGCTGTTTTTGGTTATAGTGCCTAAATAATATCTCACAGGAACCTCATTTATTTTTTTTATATCAACTTCAAATTTGGAACATAACTTATTTAGACATATGGCTTTAATTTTATAGCAATATCAGACTAAAACATATTATATAAAATATTTATTTTATATAAATTATAAACTTTATAGTACAGTACATTTCTTCTGAAGCATTAAAATATAGATTTTCTAGCAAATATAAAAATGCATTTATAATTTTTTTTTTGTTTTTTTGTGGTGGTCACTCAGTCTGGGCCATCAGAGAAAATCCTTATTGTTGAGTTGCACTGTACTTTTACAGCTGGGAATGAGGTCATCGTGATCCTGACATTTAATAGGTCATGACTAGGGAACTAGGGAATGGAATGAGACACTGCCGTTGTCAGCTGACCATGAATTAGTTGACTTGACTCGGCATATTAAATGCTGGCTTAATTGCTCATACAAGAATCAGTGCGTCAATCCATTTCATGACGTCTGTATAGGGTGTAAAATTATGATGTAAAACCTAATTATGACTGTAATTGGACTTAATGAAATGCTACAAAATTAATATGGCATCTCTCATCATATTCTTGGTGACTTTGGTGCATATTTTTACGTGGACGGCAGCCATGATGATTGAGATTGTTTGGGTGGGACGCAGGAAATAGTTCTTTGTTCACGCCATCCATTCCAAACAAATCTGACCTGGAGTGCTTTAGATAGACTCTTGAATTTTGCATCCAAACTACATGGCCATCGCATTATATTCTTAAGAGCCTTGAGAAGGCCATAAAACAATATTCAGATTAGAACTGAACCATTCTTAAACTATTAAATTGGTTTTACATGGTAGATATTTCCTCCAAAGGCTGCTAAGAATAATAGCTTTTGACATTATACTGTACTTCCATATATCTTTGAACCATTTGGCTCTTAGAAAACAGCTCTCTACCCATAATTTACAGGGCTATTATATTGAATATGTAGTGAAAATGTACTTGAGTTAGAGTGGAAATTACTCTGTTGATGGTACATGGCACATACCACATTTTCTCACGCCTTTCCCAACCCTTTGTGAGCTACAGACACGTAAAAACAACACCCCCGTCACTGTGTTTTCTTTGGGATAAGCTGGAACACGTCAGCACAAGTTCAAATCGACTCTCAAAGGTTTTTTTTTTCCCCGACCAGCTGTTTTTAACCCATTTCCTTGTTGCAAACTGTCATATCTTGCTCTTTTATGAAATGCATAGGGTTAAAGTGGCTTATCCTTTGGGAATAGACAAAAGCAATAGCGTGGTGTTTTACTTTCCCCCCCCAAGTTACAAAATATAACAGTTCATTGCAGCTTTTTCACTGTGTTGTTTAAACACCGACATCCAGCCTGTTTTGCATCATGGTTTGCATTGATCACAATCATAGCATGCTGAATATTTAACTAAGGATCAGTTCCTTTGCTGCATCCCTTTATTTGTTTGCAAGAACCATATTTGGCCAGATTATACACTCGAGTACCGCAATTCCTTTGAGCTAAGACAAGACGCTGATATTGGCTGACAGGCCACACTCATGTTGTTACTAAATTAGGCCGATCTGCATCAGTGTAATGGGTTTTGTGACAAGGCAAATAGCGTATCACAATGTTGTTTTGTGCTGTTAGTGGCCCCATTACATGTGATTCACTGGAAATGAGCAAACGCATTGAGGTGTGAAACACGTAACGCATTACATTTGACCAATTTTGGGAATCTAGAAAACAGCCTCCATCATGGAGGTTGCTTTTTGTTGTTTGTCTTTCCTTTATGACTCCAGGGTTCATGAATAAAGGTCACTGGCAAATGAGTGTTTGTTGTAACTTGTATGTTAGGATCGTGTGCCGTTCAGAATTGAGATGAAAATGATGTGAAATTGAGGTAGGAGGATGTAGAATTGTAATTTGAATTTGACAAAATGGAAAGGAATTCAAAGACATACTGTAGTAACTTAAGTGTAATTTTTAATAATTAATTACTCATACTGGACTATTTTTAGAAACATTAAAGTTTGGACTTATTTTGAATGATTCATCCATGCATGTTTCATTTTTTTTTTAACACTTTTTTTTTTTAATGACATCTTAATGTTTAATTAATCTTAACTCAACCTTCCTTCTATAGACCTTATGCGCCAGAGGAACGAGCGTGCATTTTGAGTTTGAACTTCGGTTTTTGCGGTAGCTCTGTATATTTCTATTGCATCACTGTCGAAGAGTAATTAGCTGATGGAGTGGATTTACTTATTGTAGAGTTAACGAAAGTTATCATGAGCATTGTAATGTTTGAAGCGGATGTTAGTGTTGTCACGATACTGGAATTTCTAACTTCGATACGATACCTGGAAAAGTATCGATATCCGATACCATTTTCGATACCCGGGGAAAAAACGCTGCATATACTGTCAAATACATATTTTTTATATATATATTTTTTTGTCCATTTATTGAAAGTCCAGGCAATCAAAAAATTCTTCTGAAGAGATCACTTTTAATCTTTTTTTTCATATATAAACAATCAATTACCATTACAATTATCTCACAAATATTTGCTAACTCAATGTATTTTTTACAATGGGGTAATTTTGTTGCAATAGCTCACACAGCACAAGGAAGCTTGCTTTCAAATGGTAAATTGAATTTAAAAGGACAAGTAAACAGTAATAAAATAAGAACAAATAAACAAATTACTAACAATAGCACAAATAAATACAATCGAATAAAGATACAAAGTAATCAAATTTAAAATAACATTGGATAATCTTCATTGTAAAAAATTAAATACAGATTAATCCATTAAGGTTACACAAGTTAATCAGTCAAGAGCAGTAAGTGATCGTTTGCCTTTTTGCAGTTTGAATAACATTAACAACACAGAGAGTGGCACGTTTATTCGTTGCTGCCCCTTTAAGACCTGGCGCACGCATGGATCCAAAATACTGTTCCTGTTACACATTCATCCTGAACTGTTTACGACTGTGTTTACGTTAATACTCACCAAGATGGACATTGTGACATTTATTCTTGAGTGTATTTGACCATTAATAAGCTGGGAAAAGGAGCTACTTTTTGCACTTGTATGTCAGAGGCGGCTTTATTACTGTATGTGTGTGTGTGTGTGCTTTAGATGTGAGCGCGAAATCTGCGGGAATGAGTGGAATCATATGCAATCCCGCACGAAATTCAGACCCGCCACACCAGCACCTATTTAACTGGAGTGAATGAGAGGAGGCGGGTGTGTGTCAACTCGCTGTCGGTCGGAGAGGAAAGCAAGAAAGCGCAGCTGGTATCGGTGTATCGATACTGTAGAAAGGAGTATTGGTATCGTTTCAGATATTTCAGTATCGATAATATCAATATTTTTGACAACACTAGCGGATGTGATAACAAATGTCAGTAGACCGGGAAGGTTTTAAAACGAGCGATTCATTCATAAATCCGTAAGATCTTACCTTCACGCTGTGTACAAACTGACCGAACACAACGAGTGCAGCGCTGAAAAGGGGCGGGGCAACAGAAGCTCTATAGTATGTCTGATGACGTATACAGGATTCCTCCAATCATTTAGTCCGTTTAAACGCCGCCCCTTTCTGCAAGCTCACATTTAGACTCGCCTCCACTTTTGAGTGCAATGGTCAGTTCTCAAAATCTAGGGCCCTATGATTTCTGTGATGCGGAAAATGCAGACAGAAAAACGGAATTTACTGTGTAATGCGGATATTTAATTTCAAATTCCAGTTGTTGTCCAGTTCAATTCAAATTCACACTTGATTTAATTCTGAATCGATTAATCCTTGGTTAGTTTATATGTGTCAGTAAGCCAGTTTAGTATTTCATAAGCATTGGATTGTCAGTGTTTTCTGGTCTTCTATTCCTTATGATGAAATTCCTTTGTTCTCTCAGGTGACTTGTCTTGTAGGCATTGAATACGGACATCAGTGTCAGTTTTATTGACAGCTCAGTTGAACTCTGCCTCTGGTCTTTAAGATTTTCCTAACTTTGAATGTGGAAGCGGCCATTCAAACTACACTGACCACAAAAACTAGCTTCAGTTTTCCCAAGCTCGATATCATTGACTGCTACGGCCAAACTGTTTTCTGGCTCCTGGATCCTCATCACTGAGGCATGTGATCCGAATAGCATTTGAAAAGCGTTGCAGGCCGGTTAAACCTCAGAGAGGTGTGGTGCTGCTTTCGTTTGCACAAACAATGGAGTGAATGAGCGCTGTGTGGAATTAGAGCTCATTGTCAACGGTTTAGTAGGTTGTTCCTGAGCTGAGCTGCACATGCAGCCTCGTCTTCTCCTCCGGCGAGTTGGAGCCAGATCTGCTGGTTTGGAAGGGGGTGGTGGGTGTGTATGTCACTGTGACACATCATTGGCTTGGGCTGCACATACAATCAGTCTCATCATTGTAAACCAGCATGTAACCTCGCATTGGGCTGCTAACTACATGCAAGAATTCATTCACATTCTCTTCCTTGGAGTAACAAGCCAATGCGTGTAGATGTCCAACAGTCTCCTGTAGACGAAAGCAAGCGGTTCTTCTAGTTCATTGGGCATCAGTGAAGGCACACAGGTGAGTTTATTCGCTGTCTGTCTCTATCTAGTCTCAGGCGGATTGACACCTGAATCTCTTCCAGCAAGTAATAGGAGATTGTCGTTGTTGAGGGATCTTATTTCTTTGTTGTGGTAGCGATTGACTTGTGCAGTGCGGGCTTGGTGTCTTGAAATTCAACATCACTTCAAAAGTGATGGATTTGTCTTTTTAAAGATGGCTAATGATGTGATCCTGTTGAAGGTTCCTCAGTGGTTGTTCGTTTCATCAAATTGTGAGTTGCTACGCTCTTAAAAATAAAGGTTCTTTATTGGGATCTATGGGTTCATGAAACACCTTAAACATCTGTGGTCTTTCCATTGCACTGAAGGTTCTTTGTAATGGAAGAAGTTTCTTTAAAGTTGTTAAAATGTTCTTCACACTAAGACAAAAATGGTTCTTTTAAGATCTTTGGGGAACCTGCAATACCTGCAAAAAACTCTTGAATGGAAACTCTCTTTTGGAAACTTTATTTTTATGGATCTTTGGATGTTACATTTTATAGGTTCCTCAGATGAGTACATTTGTTTCTGGGTTCTTTAAAGCACCGTGATGGTTTTCTGAAGAACTACAGAATTGGCAAAAGGAGTCTGAATGCTCACAGGATAATTTTGAGCTACAGGCAAAACAAGTGAAAAAGTCGATTTTGAGGTTTTAACAAAAATGAATTCATTAAGCCTTAGTCTATCGATCCCAATGCTCCAATTAGCAATTAAACATCTAAAAGTATCTTTATTTGTACGTTTTCTGAGAGGAGTACCTTTCCCTTGTCCATGAAAAATGATCTCACTCGCGTTGACTGACAGATCCGACACGTGCGCACAAAGACCACGCATACACAGAATTACAGTATTTAAAAATATCTGTCATGGCGAGTATTCACGCAAACATCATCTGTTATGTCTTAAGTGAACGTTTGGTTAACTGTTGGGGGAAAAACATCTGATGTGTAACATTTTATAGATCCATTTTATTAGATCCGTGCGGTACAATCTGTTTCCTTTTTTTTTTTTTTTTTTCTTTTTTTTTTTTTTTTCCTATAGATATTTGGTTTTGACTTGATGTGTCCCAAATTTGGTGTTATTACCAGGGATTTTAAGGTGATTTTGTTTTGGAACCTTTAGAAAACTTTAACTCGATTTTTCTCAAAATGAACGTTGCTGACTCTATCGACTTCAAACAGGTGTAGCTCATTTAATTTTTTTTTTATTTTTTATTTATTCACCTCAGATCTTGAAATTAAACAAATGGAAACAAGAACATTCAAACTGTGAACAAACAAGTATATTCTATGACAAAGATTGTTTTAGTAACTCAGTATGTATTTTTAATAATGTTTAAATGGTGTAATATTTGTGAATTTGATTATGTACTTATCCATTTCCTTGCGAGTGCCGTCAAGATTAATCTCTGGTGCCATAGCCTACACTTGCCGCGAGAGCCCGCCCACACGC
Organism: Coreius guichenoti; assembly: GCA_039654105.1. Lineage (NCBI taxonomy): Eukaryota > Metazoa > Chordata > Actinopteri > Cypriniformes > Gobionidae > Coreius > Coreius guichenoti. The sequence continues at coordinate 33,065,730 of CM077190.1, read as the reverse complement.
TGTTCTGATTGGCTGTGGTTTTTGATTGATTTTGTCGCATCTCGTAGTTGTGTCGCGTCTGGTGTGGACAGACAAGTTACTTGACGCTGGAATCTTATCGCAGCGCGTCTAGTTAGGACACGGTGTTCGGTTTGTTCTTTGGAGAACAAAGATCCTTATGGTTTATACACTGTAAAAAATTATTCTTAGTTTAACTTAAAGTAAGTTGACTGGTTGCCTTAATATTTTGAGTGCATTGAAATTAAACATTTGAGTTAATACAACAAAGGAGATTGGTTTAATAAATAGAAACTCCAAAAGTTATCTGATTCACAATAATTATCAAGTTGATTTGAAAATCATTTTTTACAGTGTAGGTTCATTAAAACATGAGAACACTGATGGTTTTCAAAGTACTGTAGAATGCAGAATTGTTTTTTGTGTGTATCTTATAGCTGAAACCTTGATTTTTACAGTCTAACATTCAACCTAGAACTTGTATATTTGTCTTCAGGGCATCTTTTCCACATAGTTATTTAATCTTCATAATGATAAGTTACTCATATAGGGTGTCACACTGAAGTATGCCACCTGAAGTCTTAGTAGGTGTAAAGAGGTTTGTGTATACAGTGGCCACAAAGAGTATTTGGACACCAAAGTCTCAGTTATAACTGTCTGAATGTATGAAGTCTATTCTCCTTAAGTTTACACAGGCGTCCTAGCAGAGGAACCACATGTGGAGAATCACATTAACTATGAACAAGATCTGCTAACCACCAACACACCCAAAGTCACACAATACCGTCTTTTCTTTGGACATTGTTTTATAATTTAAATCCTAAGAATTTTTTTTTTTTTCTGGTTTTCTTTCATATAAATGCCAAATTGTTTGATTATTTTATCTAATGCAAAACATTCTGATATTTTAAGTGTGATTTATGTAACCAAATACTCTTTGGGGCCACTGGAAGTTAAAGTGGTAAACAATAGTTACTTTCTTTAGTGTGTAATGTTGCTGTTTGTTCCAAAGCACAAAGTCCCTCCAAAGGGAGTTATTCTCCATATCTGTTACAAACTGCTCTGAAACACTGGTGAAGATCCAAATGCAGGTTTAATAAGGGAAATCCACAATCATAATCCAAATAATGTGGTGTAACAGTACACAAAACTGACGGTTCGGTACGTACCTTGTTTTTAAAGTCACGGTTCGGTACAGCAGGGGAGAGAAAACTAAACATAAAATAGCTTTTTTTTTAATGTTTTTTTTTTATTAAACAGTGGTTTACTGAACAAATTGCGTCTATCCTTAAATGAAGTCAATTATAACTAAAAGTTTCTTAAGGATAAAAAAAATTATCTCTGCTAATGCTGTAAACTATATAGGGAGCCCTTACTTGCACATTACTATAATATTAAAGGTTAACAACAAAGCCCAAACTATTAGCCTAAATTCAGTTGCTATTTATTTTTAGATATAGTAGGGGTGTAACGATACACCAATGCCACGGTTCAGGTTATATCACGGTTTTGGAGCCACGGTTCGGTTCTGTTTGCTGTGGGTCAGGGTTCATGGCAGGGCACCAGCAATAATAACACTAGATTCACTTTTAACTTAATAATAATAATAACAACAACAACAACAATAATTTAACTTATTAACTTTATACATTGGCTTCACCTTTTCTTTAGAGCAGTTAGCATACCTGAGTAAACTAAAATGAAATAAATGCCTCCACTGTAGACTAGTCAGAAATAATCTACTCGTTTTACCGTTTTACCATTTACCAAAATGTTTAAAAAAAAAAACGTTGTTTTTTTTTTTTAACGTGATTTATTGGTACTTTACTTTTATTTCATGACTTACGAATTGACAATGTAACGTTGCTCATAGTTTCTTTTGTGCTTTTATGAAGTGACATACAGTGTGCGCCGCCGCATTTGCGCGTGTAATTGAAGAGTGTAACGGCTGACATGACAGGAAAACGGTTTTCTGAGGTGAGAGATTTTTATTTTGTAACAAGCTACAAAAATGACGATGTTGCTGGGACTCCAAGGTAGCATTTATCCAACCTGGCTAAATGGGGAAACTGGGTATCTTTGTCCTTCCACCATGCAACATGAGCGATCACACAAGTCACGTGACATGCACTTGGAAGACAAAAGTTAGTGTATATTTAGTAAATAATAATATAATTATAATAATATTTAGTAAAAATACAGGTCGTCTTAGTTGTTGAAAGTGTACTAATTACTATTTAATCAAATGTCAAGGAAGAAAAAATAATTTTGTGGCATAAGGTGAAGTGAGAGCTGGGCCGGGGCAGCAGGAGGCGGGGCGCGATCGGTTCAACATGAGTGGGTGGTGTATTGTGGTTTTTCGATTTGAATATCATTACACCCCTAAGATATAGTAAAATCAACATTCAAATTGTATGCAAACATGTTAACTTCACATAAGGCATTTTTTGCATTAACATTTTCAATAAAATTATGTTTTTACTCCAATTCGTTGTTGAAATATAATCATTTATACACAGTGTCTGTCATTTTCATGACAGATTTATTTAAACACACATTAAATAATCAAGACATCACTAACAGGTTCAGTAGAATATAATGAATATATAGGCTAATATAGTGCATATATTTAGTGAAAGAGTTGATTTCTCTAGTGAACTCACAGCTGTGGACACTGAATGACTTTCCTGAGGGAAATGTGATGCTACGTGACATATTGTTTACAAGCTGTTAGGGGTGTGACGAGACACTTAGCTCACGAGACGAGACACGAGATGCACCGTATTTTTAAGAAATCCTCAATGACAAAATTCATGACTGGAAAAATAGTCTGCAGGTGCATTTGAAATGTTTTAACTCATCATCTTGAATGTCATTTCAGTTCTACTTTCTGAGTATGAATTATCAAATGCATTGAAAGACAACAATACTCAAGCACTGTAAAAGGTTTTGCCACAAACTCAACTGACTGGCTTCACTCCTGTATGATTTCACATGAGTCTCTTCAGACCTTATTGTACATGAATTATGAGCTTCCAGACTGAGGCTGTGTGTGACCTCCTAATTGAACTCCTTTCCACAAATTGAACATAGAAATAAAAACAGTATAAATAACAAAAATTTATACCTAACACCTAACTTATTAAATGCAAACTATAAGTGCAACCATAATCAAAGTACTCGATATTCAAAGTGCAAACAGAGAGCAGAGCTAAGAGGTTACAACTACACAGCCCAGCCTATATAGCTTTGATATTGGGAGGCGGCTATTGTATGTCGCCTTATTTGCGTGAATCAGGGAGCTCGCGTTTACTTTCGCTTTCAATTCGCAATCGCATGTACTCTGTGTATAGGGAGCGGCGGTGCAGAGCGCGCATTCTACAAGATAAGACGTTTATCAGACACTCTATCAGGCTCTGTTGCACACAAATCTTTTGCCATGGTCCTGTCAATCATCTCACCTTAGTCTCGGCACGTGATCTGCCGTTGAAACACTGACTGAGCAATTACACGACATATGATACGTTTGAGTAAGTTGTAATGTATCCTCAACATACCTTCAGATGTTGATTCATGTTTATTCTTTGACTGAAGAGATGATCGCGTTCACTCTCGAGCCGCGCTGCCGCTTGAACTGAGGCGCCTATACAGTGATCTGTCACGCTACATTAAAGAGCGTCAAAACGGCATTTATCGTTTGAATTTCGTGATAAAATGGACAGAATACTTTAATACGTTTGTGTGGGAACTTGCCTACTTACGTGCGTAAAACAAGCCGACTGTTAACTGTTAAAGATTGCATTCGGTACACATGTGCACCGTATCGGAAGTCCTGTACCGAAGCGGTTCGGTACGAATATGTGTACCGTTACACCCCTACCAAATAATAGGCAGAAGAACAAACAATACAGATACCAAGACACAGGGAAACGGACAGAAGATCGAGATAAAAATTGATTGAAAGCAAAGGAGACGGGAGGAGTGCCGGATGTAACAATATCAGTGCGCTGTGTGCTGTTTCTGAACTCCCTGAAACGCCTCCATTGTAGTCTTGAGTTTTCTTCCGGGAATGAACACGTCACAATATTCCTCATTTAAATAATTAATTAAGCAGAATAAAGGGGCGGGGCCTGGTTGAGTTAGTTAGTAGTGTGTTGAAACTGGCGGTTATGGTGAGGGGCGGGACATTTCCCAAACAAGCTGGAAGCGCTTGACCAATCACAACACACTGCTCCAGCCGACCAATCAGAGCACGGTGTGGTTTTCAGAAGGAGGGGCTTCATAGAGACAGGAACTAAACAGGGGTGCGTTTCCTAAAAGCAAGCGTTACTGACAGACTGGGAAGAGAGGAGCTGCAACAATGGAGAATATGAGAGAAATGTTTTTTGAACATTCAAGCATGAAATCCTATTCTACACTGTAAACCCGAATAAGTAGGCAAAACTTATAAAAAAAAAAAAAAAAAGCCAACGGTTACATCAAATTTTTTTAAGTTAAGAAATTCAAAGTTTTATTTTGTACTCACACATTTTAATTGCTCTTAACTTCAAATATTTGATTAAGCTAATTCATACATTTAACCTAAATTATCAACTTAAATATTTTCAGTAGTGGAAACTTGACTAGCTTTAACTAGCTAATTCAATAAATGCTACCTTGCTAATTGGTTACACAATGCTTTGATAGCATTAGCATAGCATAGCACTTGCTGAATGAGTACATGGAGCCCAAAAACAAAATCAAGGCTTTGAAAAAGGGCATACAGGTCCTCTTTAATTGAAAGCCTGGCTTTTTAGCCTGATTAGTGGCATTTGCTAAGGCAGCGTCACTTACTATTGCTCATATTAAAGTTAGTGATTGGAAAAAACCCATAACCCTAAGCAATTAACTTAGACATCCTGTATCATTTCATTTGTGTTAGAGACATGAATGATTCCTCAAATCATGTGGCTTGTTGAGGTGTGTTATTACGTTTTTGGAAGTCTTACAGGTTATCCACATTCCTGATATTTTAGATCAGCATGAAAATTGCAAAATGGCAACAATTAGTCTCTGTATTTAAGGACCATTTACAGCATTCTGAGCAGTTATCTTCATTTGCGTCATGCTTCCTACGTCTGTGACGTAAATATGTAAAGCCTTCTAGAAATACCTGTTTGATCCATTGCAGCAGTGCTTTTCTTTCCCAGAGCGACACGATGACATCTCTAAAACCTTTCATTATGATCTGTTTACATGCACCCATTGTAACCCCAGTCTCCCTGGGAAGTCTCTCTTGGCTAAATTTTTGAAAATATTTCTTATTTTAAATTATATGTAATACGCATAAACGTATATAATTTAAAACAATATTCAGCAGTTACAGGGCTGGCAGTAATTTTGTAAGCTTGAAATGACAAAAACTCTCTTTGTCAAGCATACACTCTAACAAATCTTGGGTTATTTTTTTCTACCCAAATCCTGGGTTGAGCCTTGTGGGTAATTTTTTCAGTATTTAGGTAGTTAGTTTTAGTTTTTGTGTTACCCAGCTCCTGGGTCAGACGTGACAACCCAGTGTTTGGGTAGTTTTGTGTTACCCAGATCCTGGGTCAGACGTGACAACCCAGTGTTTGGGTAGTTTTGTGTTACCCAGATCCTGGGTCAGACGTAACAACCCAGTGTTTGGGTAGTTTTGTGTTACCTAGATCCTGGGTCAGACGTAACAACCCAGTGTTTGGGTAGTTTTTGTGTTACCCAGATCCTGGGTCAGACGTAACAACCCAGTGTTTGGGTAGTTTTGTGTTACCCAGATCCTGGGTCAGACATAACAACCCAGTGTTTGGGTAGTTTTGTGTTACCCAGATCCTGGGTCAGACGTGACAACCCAGTGTTTGGGTAGTTTTGTGTTACCCAGATCCTGGGTCAGACGTAACAACCCAGTGTTTGGGTAGTTTTGTGTTACCTAGATCCTGGGTCAGACGTAACAACCCAGTGTTTGGGTAGTTTTTGTGTTACCCAGATCCTGGGTCAGACGTAACAACCCAGTGTTTGGGTAGTTTTGTGTTACCCAGATCCTGGGTCAGACATAACAACCCAGTGTTTGGGTAGTTTTGTGTTACCCAGATCCTGGGTCAGACGTGACAACCCAGTGTTTGGGTAGTTTTGTGTTACCCAGATCCTGGGTCAGACGTAACAACCCAGTGTTTGGGTAGTTTTGTGTTACCTAGATCCTGGGTCAGACGTAACAACCCAGTGTTTGGGTAGTTTTTGTGTTACCCAGATCCTGGGTCAGACGTAACAACCCAGTGTTTGGGTAGTTTTGTGTTACCCAGATCCTGGGTCAGACGTAACAACCCAGTGTTTGGGTAGTTTTGTGTTACCCAGATCCTGGGTCAGACGTAACAACCCAATGTTTGGGTAGTTTTGTGTCACCCAGATCCCAAATTGGGTTGTTTCTTTAACCCAGTGTTTTTTAGAGTGTATAGATTCTTTCTTTTTGGTTTCCTAATTGTCGAGTGTTGGACAAGAAATTGATATGTAAAACCGATAGAGAAGGGTCCCTCTGGACTGTTAACCCAGAGCAGTGATTCACACACCCTGTTGCATTGCTTGTCAAAGCGATGTCAACGCCTTTTACGTTCCTGTGTAACCGAGAATACATGAAACGCATGAATTACCATGCAGTTTGAGAGTATTGCAAAACATTCTTAGCAGTTACAGGAAAGCACAGCAATGGAGCTTGTTTATTGGCTGCAGGGTAAATAGTATGTTTTGTATGTAATGATAACTTCACTGTATGCAGCATCTGCAAGCGGCCTAATTACAGTACATGCACACGCATGTCACATATGTAAACGAGCCGGTCTCAGATAAATGTCACAGACATTTCATGTTTTAGTGCTGTCAGGAGTAATTATCAGTGTAAAACCTTCTCTTCAGATGTCTTGCGCTGTTAGTGTCTATGAATTTTCACGTTGTTTATTCCGTGTTTGGTATCAGCTGGCGCATCTCAAACACAAAACGTGACGCCTTGATTACAATCCAGAGAAGATTGTCACACAAAGCTATCATTAGCTGGTTCCATCTGCGAGAGGGAGTTGCATTTTTGAGCTGCATGGAATGGAAAAGCCTGCATCAGTTTTTCCATCATCTGTTTTTTCAAAATAATGCATCAGGTTTTGACAGTCAAGCTCCATTTGAGGAATTCAGAGTTGTTTTCTGGAGGCAGAAATAAGTGTAGTCTTTTAGACAGCTGTTGGAGAAGTCGTGGGATTGTGAGGTCAGATGTCTGATCTGAGCTTTCCACGTTTGTCTCTGATCAAGGCAGAGTTTATTGGGCTTTGAAACACATCACAGCACAGCGATCTGGCTTTGTGCAGAAAAAGTCCTTTTTGAGGGTTTGCCGGCTGATGTTTTCTTTTTTAGGTTTACCCATCATCCATCAGGAGCTACAAAGACTGTTTTTTACAGGCCATTTCATCATTTGCGACCTCAATTAATCTTTGATATCAGTATAGAAGTTATATTACAACATTCTGCTCATGGTATCTGTGATAGTGATGCATATCGGCTGTCATATCAGTGACTTTTTTAAAAATGTTATTTGTAGTGGTTATGTTATTTAATGTTAATGTTATGATGTGCTGGGCAATCGATTAATCGCATCCAAAATAAGTTTGAGTTTACATAATATATATGTGTGTACTGTGTATAATTATTATGTATATATAAATACACACTCATTCATGTATATATTTAAGAAATATTTGCATGTATATACTGTATATATATTTATATAATTTATCTTATATATAAATATTTTTCTTGAATATATATATATATATATATATATATATATATATATATATATATATATACATGCATGTATGTGTATTTATATATACATAATAATTATACAAAGTACACACGAGTATATTATGTAAACACAAACTTTTATTTTGGATGCAATTAATCGCGATTAATCGATTGCCCAGCACTAATTATATTATATTAATAAGCTGATAAATCATAGCCAAATGATCATAGGACCCCACATTACTTCTAGTTGGCGTACTATTGTTAAATATAAATAAAATATCGTTGACCATATGCATGTATCACTTCTTTAATCCATTGGTTAGTACACTGTAAAAATTTTTTTTCAAAGTAAACAAAGATTATTGTAGTACTTTTTACAAGAAAAAAAAAATCAAAATTTCATGTTTAATTCAATGCGTTTAATTGTTTAATTACTTGTGAAATTTACCAGCAATTTCTGAGTGTAAAATGTGAAGGTATTTTTTTTCCAGTGGGACTAATTTTTATTTTGCAGATGGCTTTTTTTTACCTGAAGTTTTCCCCCCCTGTATTTAGTCTCACAAAATGTATATTGATGTCTAATATTCTCCACATTTTCCATATAAAGTTACTGTTGTTTTGCATGAATAAGTGCAGTAACTAATAATATTACATGTTTATTTCTTGAAATGCACTTTTGACAGAAAAGCACTGAGCTTGAGTTGAGATGCAGATAAAATTAACTTTTATTAACAACATGTAAACGTGTAAACCCCTATTTTTTTTACAGGGAATTTTTTTTTTTCTTGGTCATAACAATAATAACATTTAAACTGGATAATATTTAGAGCTTTGATGTGCTGGAAAAAGTGTGACGCATTTGAAAGCCCTTGAAAAGTGCTTGAATTTCACTCTCAAAAGGTTGTACGAACCCTGAGATGAATATTATAAAAACATTGAACTATTCTGCCACAATACCATGGTTACAGTTAGCGTTACTACATTAAATCATGGTGAATGTTTATGATTTGTGGACTGAAACCCCTGAGCTTCGTTCATGGCACAATATTTCTCCTGGTTTCCACGTCAGTGCTGTTTGATCTGATATCTGTGGTTTATAACAGAATTCTGTGCCGAAATTTGAATGATTCTCACTAGATCTCACAGCGATGTTATTAATACTGCAGAAAATTCAAAAACTTTCTCACTTGATCTCCCAGCGCTGTGTAGTAACGTGTAGCTTAATGGAGATCGGCCCGCGAGTAAACCTGTTCTGAACTCGCGCGGTCTAATATTGGTCCGAGCTGATAAACTGTCCGCGCTGTGCAGCTCAAACGAGAAGCGAGGTTTCCTTTTCGATTACCATTTGATGTTTTTCATATGCAAATTGGAAAAAAGTGCAACACTCACTCTTGAAGAAATCCAACTTTGATTAAAAAAACGTGTGATGTTTCGGCCATTGTCAAGGCCTTCATCAGACATGTTTTTCATATGCAACAGAAATGACGGCTCTATCAGTTGGGCAACGTGGTTAGTGCGACCTCTAACAAAATTTAGTTGCACAGGCATTTGGTCGCAGTCTGGAGCCCTGAAAGTATAGTAGTGTTATAGTCAAGGCCACGATCCGAGACCAAAACCAATGTGTGTTGAAACCAAAACAAGACCAGGACTTTGAGGGGTTGAGACCAAGACCAAGACCAAGACCAAGACCAAGACCAAGACCAGACCAGCACCCCTTAAATTCATAAAGATCCATATTAACGCCTGAGAAATTACATATTTTTAATCAATGATAATAATTAGAATAAGACACTATATAGAGCTGTTACCAATCAAATGAAATCATTAACAACAAAATCCATCTTTGCACTGCAGAGGTGGTACAGAAGATGCATCTGAATTGGTAAATTACAAATGAATAAATAATGTTGAGAATGTTTTAACAAAAAAAAATTGAATGTTTGTATAAAAGCAATATCATGTTTGCAGTCGTGCTCAAATTTGTAAAATGCTGCTCTCTTGCTCTTGTGATGTTGCTTAATTATATCACGTTATAATATAAAAATCCAGATCTCATACAAGTACTTTTTTGCAATAATATCTTGAATTTTGTGAGCATTTGCATTAATTTCGGTGGCATTTGACACAATCCCTCATTAATTTCTGAACCGGCACAATAAATAATTCAAATTAGAAATAAGTTATTGATTGCATCTGAAGCTGTACGTTTTACATCCAATCACATTAATGATGTTAATAAATAAATCAGACACTGCACTGGCAATTTAGTAATATCCCAGCAGTTGTAGTCTTGAAACAAAATCCAGAGTCCTCTAAGTCTGAGACTGAGACAAGACCAAGACCTTCAAAAAATGGTCTTAAGACCGGTCTTGAGTACTACAACACTACAGTACAGTATTATAGCGCTCTGAACATACCCAATCTTACTGTGTCCCCACAGAGAAAACTCTTAAATCTGCCTGTGTTTTTGAGGTGTAAATCTGTAAATCTCAGCTCAGGAGCCGTAGCGTAACCTGGAGTAACTTTCACCTTTTCCAGCGGTTTGAGAAAAAGTCCATTAAACTAACAGTCAAAGTGGGCTTGATTAGGTGTGATTGTACATGAAATGGCAGAGGCGGTTTTGCACGTAGACACTGATTAAATGAATGATTTTGCATTTTTTGCAAACTTTGAGGCTTATTTTGCTCTGAGGTTGCACCCTGCCGAGATAAAGCATTGGGTTTGAAATTCCGAGCAGACGCAGGCGTCTAAATGAGTGTTGAGGTGATGGACGTTATGTCACCTGAAGTGACGCATGTAGTGCTGCACAAAAGGTTTTCATGCAGTTTAACAGTCTGAGTGAATAGGGAATGGAGAGTGTCATTATATAATAACGTCAGGCAAACTGGTTCAAAATGAATTCAAGATTGTTCCTCGTCTGATTAGTTGAGTGTTTGGAAAATAAGCTACTCACTGAGTTTTGTAGCTTCCCATAGGAAAGAAAAATCTTTTTAATACCTTTTGTTGTTTCACAACAAACACTGGGTTGTTAGGTCCGACCCAGGATCTGGGTAACACAAAAACTACCCAAACACTGGGTTGTTACGTCTGACCCAGGATCTGGGTAACACAAAAACTACCCAAACACTGGGTTGTTACGTCTGACCCAAGAGCTGGGTAACACAAAAACTACCCAAACACTGGGTTGTCACGTCTGACCCAAGAGCTGGGTAACACAAAAACTACCCAAACACTGGGTTGTCACGTCTGACCCAGGATCTTGATAACACAAAAACTACCCAAACACTGGGTTGTCACGTCTGACCCAGGATCTTGGTAACACAAAAACTACCCAAACACTGGGTTGTCACGTCTGACCCAGGATCTTGGTAACACAAAAACTACCCAAACACTGGGTTGTCACGTCTGACCCAGGATCTTGGTAACACAAAAACTACCCAAACACTGGGTTGTTACGTCTGACCCAGGATCTTGGTAACACAAAAACTACCCAAACACTGGGTTGTCACGTCTGACCCGGGATCTTGGTAACACAAAAACTACCCAAACACTGGGTTGTCACGTCTGACCCGGGATCTCGGTAACACAAAAACTACCCAAACACTGGGTTGTCACGTCTGACCCAGGATCTTGGTAACACAAAAACTACCCAAACACTGGGTTGTTACGTCTGACCCAGGATCTGGGTAACACAAAAACTACCCAAACACTGGGTTGTTACGTCTGACCCAGGATCTAGGTAACACAAAAACTACCCAAACACTGGGTTGTCACGTCTGACCCAGGATCTTGGTAACACAAAAACTACCCAAACACTGGGTTGTCACGTCTGACCCAGGATCTGGGTAACACAAAAACTACCCAAACACTGGGTTGTTACGTCTGACCCAGGATCTGGGTAACACAAAAACTACCCAAACACTGGGTTGTTACGTCTGACCCAGGATCTGGGTAACACAAAAACTACCCAAACACTGGGTTGTCATGTCTGACCCAGGAGCTGGGTAACACAAAAACTACCCAAACACTGGGTTGTCACGTCTGACCCAGGATCTGGGTAACACAAAAACTACCCAAACACTGGGTTGTTACATCTGGGCCAGGATCTGGGTAACACAAAAACTACCCAAACACTGGGTTGTTACGTCTGACCCAGGATCTGGGTAACACAAAAACTACCCAAACACTGGGTTGTTACATCTGGGCCAGGATCTGGGTAACACAAAAACTACCCAAACACTGGGTTGTTACGTCTGACCCAGGATCTGGGTAACACAAAAACTACCCAAACACTGGGTTGTCATGTCTGACCCAGGAGCTGGGTAACACAAAAACTACCCAAACACTGGGTTGTCACGTCTGACCCAGGATCTGGGTAACACAAAAACTACCCGAACACTGGGTTGTTACATCTGGGCCAGGATCTGGGTAACACAAAAACTACCCAAACACTGGGTTGTTACGTCTGACCCAGGATCTGGCTAACAAAAAAGTACAATGAGTAAAATAATGGTCATTATTTATGTTTTTATTTTGGACCGTCTCCTTCTCAGATGTTTCCAAAGTCCCTTTCAAGGAAAGTCTGTTCACTCGGCAGCCACATTTGCAACTTTCTCCCATTCATAAGTAACCTCAGTGCACCATCTTTGGATATCTAAAGTCTTTGTTTCTCCTGAGGAAAAACCCCTCTAGTTTCAGAAGAGATCTCCACAATTTCTCAAACTGTGTTCAGATTTGCCAAGACACCAAAGTCTGCAATCAGACTCATTTTCCTCTGGGTTATTTAAAATAACTGCAATCTAGCTAAAATTGTCATCTTTTTTTCTCCAAGACTTTGAGTGATTGACTGATGGGATCTTGACAGCTCTTGATTCGCTCGGTTACTCGCCGCTGACAGACTGATGTGATTTGTATTGAGACGGCGTGTGCGATGAGCATCGTCTGTTTCAATCAGCTCGCAGACATTCGCGATTGAGCGTGATTTCATGCGGCACACATTTTTCCATGAGTTCATTCTTTATATGGGGATGAAACCGTGCTGCTGGAGGCAGCTTGATGACATGATCCAATTCGACTCCTTATGAATCAATATCAGTGATTCCATTCCCAATGAGATGGTTTTAAGGTGAGGACTAAGCAAATTCAAGAGCCACGGCTCCATCGAGTATTAAAATCCATTGATGGCGTGATCAAAATTAGTTAATTATAACTCATAATAGTGATTTAGAAATAGCGCAGACATCTTGCTTATTTTCTGATGATGCTGGAAACTGGTTACAAACGATTATGATGATTTGCTCAAGCCATCATTTATTGTTTTTTAATCTTGCTCTGACTGTTTATGTCATCATTACACATTGTCAAATTGCCCTCTCTCCAGTCATAAATCTGTAATGGCGCTGAAATATGACTCACTATGCCTAATGAACTAGTTTGAGGCCGAGGAAATCAGCTGGAGAACAGATGTCTAGTAGCTCAGCAGCGACCCCTATTGGAGATAACTGACCATGACATGAGCATGAAGGAATTATACTCAAGTTAAAATTATTCATACTGTTTGCAAATTATTGAGCCAAAACCAGACCTGAATTTGACTATGGAAAAGTGTTGAAATGTTTTTGTGAATCAGAAAATGTAACCAATCAGAGCAAATCTTTGCCTGTCAATCAATTTGTGCGTTTGGATTTGCTGACGTTGGGTTGGCTGGCATGTCTTTGAAGGGCAGGGCTTTTCGTCTAGTTTAGCAGATGTTTTAGCTTCAAGTATTTCAAAGTAAAGTAGACTCTGATGAAATCAAGGGACACTGAAGGGTTTTTTATTTTTTTTATTTTTTTTTTTAGAAAATTGCGCATCAATCTGTTTAATCATCACAAGGTCCAAACTATAGGGCTCACCAGATGTTAAGCTAAAATCAGTGTCCTGAATCCTTAAAATGAAATGTTTTGCATTTAAGTACAATTGTTTATAGACTGATTCATGAACGTTCACATTCAAGTCAAGTTCATCCATCTTTCATAATTAAATAACATATTTCACCGATTAAATGACTCCGTTGTGGCCAATTAAAATTTTCTTTGAAATGGATATGTTTTTTTCTAAATGTGTGGGAGTGTGATTTTATTGGCTTGCTGGCTCAGTGAGATGAACAAAAATGTTGTTTTACCTAAGATCTAAGGATCTAAGTTCGGATGATAAACGAAATTGTAAGAAGTAAAAAAGTTTAACTTTTTTCCCATGGCAATGTAACTGAGTAGAGTGCAAGTATTCAGTTTCACAGAATAATTATTTTTTTCTTTTCTCAAAACAATATTTTAGTAGGGCCCTAAATCCATTTTATTTTCTCAAATTCCGTTTTAATTTTTCTGGATTCCCTTTTTTTTTCCTGTTTTAATTGTTTTGAACTCCATTTTAATGGTTCAATTAAATTTTAGTACTCAAACATGTCTAATTAATTGAAATCATGAAACTTAAAGTTTAACAAAAATTACATGTTTAGGGTCTATGAAATACGTTTTCTTTAAGTTTTCTGGATTCCATTTTAATGGTTTTACTTAAATTTTAATAATCAAAGCATGTCTAATTAATTGAATTAATAAAAACAATAACATTTTGGAAAAAAACTAATTCTACATTTTTATTTCAGATTCTGTTTTTTTTTAATTTTTTTTTTTTTAATTTTGGCGATCAAATGAAGGCATAAAACATTAATTTAATTTATCTTTTAATCATATGAAATTGCTACATAACAAAAATAAAGTTTTAATAATAATGTATTTATTATTATTATTATTATTATTATTATTATTATTATTATTGTTAGTGTTAGTGTTATTATTACATTGAGACGTAGATAAATTCTGCTGTACAACAGTAATATATTTTTGTCATAATTTCTTCAAGTTAAACCAAACTTTTATTTTAACAGGGTGCCGTGAAGACCTTTTGAGTTTCTGTGTGTTTATGATTTATGACGATACAAATTCTGTGTTATGCAGTAAATTCCGTTTTTATGACTGGATTCCGTGATTCTGTCCGCGCTTTCAGCATCGTGGAAATCATAGGGCCCTATTTTATAATAAAGCACTTTTACATTCTCAAGCATTTCTCATGGATGAAGCCATTGAAACTTGTTTAATATAATAAATATTAAACAAATTGATTTGATGTTTCTAATCCAAACTAGATTTGCAGTGTGTTCCCAGATACTGATGAAACTGTTCTCTGAAGCTTTCTCTGTTGCTCTGTATGATGAGGTTATTCCCTCTGCAGCCCAGCTCATCTTAGATACTGATTGGACCAGGTTGTATTTGAAACCCCAACTTTGTAGTCTGTATTTCCATTCATATTTAAAGTGCCCCTATTATGGCATTTGAAAGGTTCCTATTTTTGTTTTGGGAGTCATGATGTATCCACAGGAATCAGCTGCAGTGTTCAAGTTTTCCCTGGCGTCTGCGCGCGCAATAAGTGGACGGGCAATATGATGTCACAACGAAACGGCTTAAGATTAATTTGAAAAACGATTCATTTATTTTACTCGGAGTTGACTCTTACTTTTGAGAGACAATAACTTAATATATACGGTGCACTTTTAGATCTAAAACTTTGCAGGATGTTTTCATTCACTTAGAGCTACAAACCCGATTCCAAAAAAGTTGGGACACTGTACAAATTGTGAATAAAAACAGAATGCAATGATGTGGAAGTTTCAAATTTCAATATTTTATTCAGAATACAACATAGATGACATATCAAATGTTTAAACTGAGAAAATGTATCATTTTAAGGGAAAAATAAGTTGATTTTAAATTTCATAGCATCAACACATCTCAAAAAAGTTGGGACAAGGCCATGTTTACCACTGTGTGACATCCCCTCTTCTTTTTATAACAGTCTGCAAACGTCTGGGGATTGAGGAGACAAGTTGCTCAAGTTTAGGAATAGGAATGTTGTCCCATTCTTGTCTAATACAGGCTTCTAGTTGCTCAACTGTCTTAGGTCTTCTTTGTCGCATCTTCCTCTTTATGATGCGCCAAATGTTTTCTATGGGTGAAAGATCTGGACTGCAGGCTGGCCATTTCAGTACCCGGATCCTTCTTCTACGCAGCCATGATGTTGTAATTGATGCAGTATGTGGTCTGGCATTGTCATGTTGGAAAATGCAAGGTCTTCCCTGAAAGAGACGACGTCTGGATGGGAGCATATGTTGTTCTAGAACTTGGATATACCTTTCAGCATTGATGGTGCCTTTCCAGATGTGTAAGCTGCCCATGCCACACACACTCATGCAACCCCATACCATCAGAGATGCAGGCTTCTGAACTGAGCGCTGATGACAACTTGGGTTGTCCTTGTCCTCTTTAGTCCGGATGACATGGCGTCCCAGTTTTCCAAAAAGAACTTCAAATTTTGATTCGTCTGACCACAGAACAGTTTTCCACTTTGCCACAGTCCATTTTAAATGAGCCTTGGCCCAGAGAAAACGCCTGCGCTTCTGGATCATGTTTAGATATGGCTTCTTTTTTGACCTATAGAGTTTTAGCCGGCAACGGCGAATGGCACGGTGGATTGTGTTCACCGACAATGTTTTCTGGAAGTATTCCTGAGCCCATGTTGTGATTTCCATTACAGTAGCATTCCTGTATGTGATGCAGTGCCGTCTAAGGTCCCGAAGATCACGGGCATCCAGTATGGTTTTCCGGCCTTGACCCTTACGCACAGAGATTGTTCCAGATTCTCTGAATCTTTGGATGATATTATGCACTGTAGATGATGATAACTTCAAACTCTTTGCAATTTTTCTCTGAGAAACTCCTTTCTGATATTGCTCCACTATTTTTCGCCGCAGCATTGGGGGAATTGGTGATCCTCTGCCCATCTTGACTTCTGAGAGACACTGCCACTCTGAGAGGCTCTTTTTATACCCAATTATGTTGCCAATTGACCTAATAAGTTGCAAATTGGTCCTCCAGCTGTTCCTTATATGTACATTTAACTTTTCCGGCCTCTTATTGCTACCTGTCCCAACTTTTTTGGAATGTGTAGCTCTCATGAAATCCAAAATGAGCCAATATTTGGCATGACATTTCAAAATGTCTCACTTTCAACATTTGATATGCTATCTATATTCTATTGTGAATAAAATATAAGTTTATGAGATTTGTAAATTATTGCATTCCTTTTTTATTCACAATTTGTACAGTGTCCCAACTTTTTTGGAATCGGGTTTGTATTAAAAATACGAAACTCACTTGACAGAAGGCTGCTTTCAGTTTCAAATACTCACGTGCGCTTTGTGAAGAGTGCTCGTGTATGCGGCTGTGTGTGTGTAAGTGGTTAAGTGTACTTGCATCTCATGCTTTTATGATGCAAAATTAATGTAAACACAGTCAGTTATGCCTTTAAGGGATTAAACAGACGGGACAAATCCCATTTTATATTTCAGAAGAGATCTGTGCATTAGTGTGGCTGCAGCTTGTTAGATCTCCTGCTGTCTGTGATGTCATCATTAATAATCAAACAGTAAAGCTGAGAAAGAGAAAAATCACTCACAGCTCTTGAATGGAAATCATTCAGATACTCTTAAAGGCACAATATGTAACTTTTCGCCGCTAGAGTTCTCTTATTCAAAATAAAGGCGTAGCTTGATGACGGCTTGATTTCACAGAGCTTTTATTCTGCCGCAGACGGGCGCTTCCGCTTCTTCCGCTCGTGTATGTGGGGGAACGCAGCACTGTTTTATCATATTACACACATTTGAGTGTGTTGAAAGTTGTTATAATGCTACTCTGTGCGTTCGCTCGGCGGCGACTATGAGACTCGTTCACACTGCAGTGAGCTAGATCCATATTAGGCATGGTAAAACATGGTACTCGCGGTAACTCAAGAACACCAGATTTAAACAATAAGACTAACTGTGTTGAGCTGTAGAACAATGATTAGTTTTCTGTGGATGAATGATCCAAACAGTTGCTCACCTGTCTAATAAAACACATCATATATTAAAGCGTCTTTGGTGTTTCCATGGTTTCTACAAAATAAAACAGGAAATCGAGGGTAACGCGGGTATTATGTCATTGATAGGCGACGCACGGACACGTGTCCTGGTTAAAATGTTTAAATCTAGAGAAATAAGCCATTCTTGGAAACATTTAATGCAAGTACACAAATCAACAAAATATATAACACTGTTCTAGTGGTTTTTGGATATTTTAATTCCAAAATCTTACATATTGTGCCTTTAAATACTGCAAGCACTCTGTTTATTGCTTGTAATGTTTTTTTTTTTGTTCCTTTTTTTTTATGGTTTACTATTTGACTTTATGTTTTGAAGCTATATGTTCTTTGTATATTTAAAAATCTTAACATACAATTGTTTTAATAAAATCTTAATTTAAAATTATTTAAAAAAGTACTTATTACATATGTAATTAAATTAAAATGACAGTGAATGGCTGTTTCTGTTTTGAAGTCCATAAAAGTTCATCTATCCATCATAAAAGTGCTCCACACGGCTCCTGGGGGGTTAATAAAGGTCTTCTGAAGCGAAGCCATGCGTTTGTGTAAGAAAAATATCCATATTTAAAACTTTATAAACTAAAATAACTAGCTTCTGGCAGACGGCCGTACGCATTGATTTACGGCAAAAGAGTAACCATTGACCCTACGCACGACGTATTGACGAACGCGCGGAAGCGCAGAGGATAGAGCAAAACAAAACACCGGTCATGAACTCTTTTAAAGAGAAATGCAGAGGATTTCAATATAAGAGAAGAGGGGTTTGATTTTGTTGCCCAGCCCTATTAGTTTGAACCGCGAGAGGCATCAAAGCTTGCGATGCTCCTATACATCACGTCAGGGGTTACTCTTTTGTAGTAGTGGGTGGTTCGGATCATTTTACGGACTCTGATCTTTGAATCTCGTTCAGCAAAATGAATAAGTCTTTCAAGTCATTTCGTATTTCGGAAACAGAATTGATTAGTTCACCTCTCGAGTATTTGGGTTCGAGTCATTCGTTCAACTCACAGCCCCGTAGGCTGAATGGAGAAACAGAACAGATCCTGTGCAGAACCGATGGCATGTCGCGCATGCGCGGTCAACACAAAATGAACGAATCGCTCTCTGAAACAACTCATTGTTCCCGAGTCATATTAAAGATTTGTTCAAAATGAACTAATCGTTTATGAACGACACATCACTATTCTTTTGCCGTAAGTGGACTTGCGTAGGCCGTCTGCCGAAAGCTAGTTATTTTAATTTTTTAAGTTTTAAAATATGGTTATTTTTCTTACACAAATGCATCGCTTCGCTTCAGAAGGCGCTTATTAACCCCCGGAGCCGTGTGGAGCACTTTTATGATGGATAGATGCACTTTTATGGACTTCAGAACAGAAACAGCCATTCACTCCCATTATAAAGCTTGGAAGAGCCAGGACGTTTTTGTAATATAACTCCGATTGTATTCGTCTGAAAGAAGAATGTCATACACACCTAGGATGACCTGAGGGAGAGTAAATCATGGGCTAATTTCCAATTTTGGGTGAACTATCACTTTAATTAATTAATTAATTAATTAATTAATTAATTAATTAAAAATAAAAAGTAAATCAAGAATTGTTTTGGAATTGGATCGTGACTCCCGGGATCGGATGCCTAAAGATTCAAAGATTCCCACTCCTAGAATATGTTTTAAAATGTAATTTATTCCTGTGATCAAAGCTGAGTTTTCAGCATCATTACTCCAGTCTTCAGTGTCACATGATCCTTCAGAAATGATTTGATGCTCAAGAAACATTTATGATTTATTATCAGTATTGAAAACCGCTTCATATGTTTGTGGAAACCGTCATACTTTATAATTTTTGGGATTTTAAAAGAGAAGCATTTATTTGAAACCGAAACCTTTTGACTTTGCAAATGTATTTTACTGTCACTTTTGATTTAATGCATCCTTGCAGAATAAAAGTTTTATACCCTAACCTTTTGAATGATACATCAAACAGAAGGAGCTAGGGAGGCCGTTCCTTATGATAACTCATGATCATGATGATTTATGTGAGACAGTTATAAGGCCTCACAAGGACACCTGTTCATGTCTCACTGACGCACCGTGATGTCAGGAAGGGCTTCCAAGTAAAGCTTCCCCTCCGAGAGGAAACGTGCTCTGGCGGCTGCGTCTCGCCGGTGTGCCCAAAAACTCCTTTCAAACGGCTTAATATCCTTCATTATCATTTCTGCCCCCTGGTTCATTTTCCATTTAATATCAGCGCCTGAAACTGAATTAGTGCACTCTAATGGTATAAAATCCCAGAATTATCCGAGGACTTTTGAAGTGATTTAGAGAGTCTTCAAGAGCGCAGGGTTGGTTTAAGGAGCGGTAGGGGATCGCAAGGACTCGTATCCATTTTAGAAATAACCCACGGCGACTCACGAACCGCTGTGCTAAACCATCAATCTTATCCGCTTGTGTGTCCGTGGAAGAACTTCTCGCTATCGAAAACATCTTGACTTGAAGCCAGTTTAGCAATTCCATCCCACTCACGCAAATCTCGGATTACATCACAGGCCTCATTGTGACTTAAATGACCTGTCATGACAGTCAGCGAGGACTTTTCTTGTTTGGTTTTCTTCCATTGTGTGACTGACAGGAAAGCAAAACGCATAATTTCCCCTTTGTATTGAAAGTGACTGTTCGTCACCAGACTTCTCATTTTAGTTCAAGAGTCGTTGGACTATAATCTGTCATTTTTAATAACAGTTTACTGAAATGAAGAAAAAAAAAAAGCAAAATGTCATAATTCCTGGGAAGTTGCTATTTCATTGTGCTTAATTGAGTTCTCTGTTGTTGTTTAATTATCATCTTTGTCTCAGATGGCTCATCTAAAATTCATCAGGAGAAATAAACACAACAGAGGTCAATAGTTGACATAAAGCAGCTCAGATCATTTGAGAAATGTT
Organism: Coreius guichenoti; assembly: GCA_039654105.1. Lineage (NCBI taxonomy): Eukaryota > Metazoa > Chordata > Actinopteri > Cypriniformes > Gobionidae > Coreius > Coreius guichenoti. The sequence continues at coordinate 33,044,982 of CM077190.1, read as the reverse complement.
TGAATATATTGAGATATCTGAGACTTTAGTGTTTTCTAAGCACACATTGATATCTCTTCTTAACCCTAGAGACGACGTGTGTAAGATTACGGTTTATTTTTCTCATTAAGAGAAACTTTTGAGAAGCAGGAGACTTGAAGTAAACATAAAATGGACCAGATTTAATTGAACTTTTTTTTTTTTTTTTAATTAAATGTTTATTTAAAAAATCTTTCATCTTTTAGAGTTTTCTTTCGACTAAATTCAATCACTCTTTTTCCACCACCTTAGAGACACTTTCCACCATTTAATTGATGTTATTTTAGTATTTATGAATTTTATGAACTTTTTATATATATATATATATATATATATATATATATATATATATATATATATATATATATATATATATATATATATATATATATATATATATATAAAAAGTTCATAAAATTCATAAATACTAAAATAACATCAATTGAATGGTGGAAAGTGTCTCTAAGGTGGTGGAAAAAGAGTGATTGAATAAATAAATAAATAAATAATATTTATTTATTTATTTTATTTTTCAGTTTGATTTTTATTTATTTATTTTAGTTTTCAGTTTGATTTAATTTTTTTATTTAATTTTTTTTTTAAATTGCCTTTTTTTCATGACATATTTTAGTAATCATCATAAATTAGCTCAATTAACTCAAAATTCATCCTGTGAAAACCACGTTGCATTACTATGGAAACGGGCTCCTCCCCTAGTGGGCGGTGTCAGGTTTCATATTACAGAATTTATTTTAACTACTTTATAATCTCAACTTTTTCTAATCTTGACAAAACACATATCGTCGGAAAGGTCTGAGTCTCAAGGTTCCATATTTGGTGACTGTTTTGTGATTAGAAATTTATTGATTTGTTGCAAGAGAATGCGTCACAAAAATTCAATAGAATGTGGATGACATCCGGTGGCTATTTTTGGTACAGCGCCAGTACAATTTTTGCGATATCAACTTCAAATTTGGAACACAACTTGGTTAGGTATATGGCTTTGATTTTTATAGTAATTTTATAGTAAAAATTATTTTGTAAAATATATATTTTATATAAAATAAAAAATATTTAGTACAGTACATTTCATTTACAGTAAATTTAAACTTCCATAACTTTTTCATACTTTGATTTTTTTTTTTTTTTTTTTGAAGTGCTTTCACTTCAGCAATAATCTGCTGAGTGTCTTCTTTAAAACAAGACCATATGTCTATATTCCAAAGCATTCTTGAGTTACAGCCGTTTAAGTTTATTGCATTTTCACGTCGATTCTCAAAAAGGGGGTGACATTTTAATTTAATTTTAACATTCCTATTTATCTTTTATATTTAGTTTATATATTTTTATAAATTATTTTAGGTATTTTTCTTTTAGCTTTAGGGTTATGTTAGGATTTTAACAACACTGTTCTCAATGGATGAAATCAGTTGTTTTAACACTAAATATCCTATTTAACTCCACAAATGGTATTAATGTTGACCCCAAACAAAAGTCTCCATTTTATATATGTTATTTTAGTATTTATTAATATTTTTTAAATTAAATTAAATTAAAATTAATTTAGTTTTCAGTTTTATTAATTTAATTTATGTGCTTGCGTTTAATTTAATTAAATTAATTTTTATTAAATTTTAACCTTATATATGTGTGTGTGTGTGTGTGTGTGTGTGTGTGTGTGTTTTTTTTTTTATATATATATATATAAATAAAATAAAATAAAATAAAATAAAATATTATATTATATACAGTCAATTTTTCACAAACATGAAACAGCACCAAGCTTTCCACTGTCACATCACTTCATTTCTCTTCAGTCTTTCATTTCCTGTAGGTAAATAGGAAAGAGGCTGCAGGAAATCTCGGCTCATTTCGGAGTGTAATTGTCCTGAGCTTCCGTCAGGTGATGAGAACGCCAGCGGAAGAGCTTTGAAATCCCTCTCTAACTGATGAGGAGACGGATGAAGAGGTTTTTTTGGCTCTGTGTTTTCACAGGCTCAAAGTGGCAAACATCCATAAAACTTCCCAACACGGGCTGATCGGAAAAAAACATGCCTCTTACATTATTGCAAATCTCAAAACACATCTCAGAACACATAGAAATCACTGCGGTTTCCGACTGAAAATAACACTAGAGGCGGTACATCACCAACAACTTTTATTCCTTTTTGACAGGAAAATTGAATGATTACAGTGTCAGATTGTAGATTAATAGATATATTTTTGTGCTGTGCTTTGCACAAACCTATGTTATGATCACAAAACACTTACCACAGTGCAAACTAATACATCTAGACATTTGCAACACTTCAGCTGTTTGGCTTTTCTGATGAAGTAAACTTGCTCGGTGCCAAGTTCACACTACAGGATTTTAAGCCTGATTTGCAAGTTAATGAGCTCGCCGACAGGTGATCGGGGGCGGATCAGCGGATGATCAGCGCTCGCCAATCCTTATGTGTAAACTACTCAATGACGCATCAAAGACGCTCGCTGATGCATCGCCGACGCCAAAACAAATATCTGTCATGTTAAATATCTGGAGCTGTCGGCCGACTTGATGTCCTGTGATGTCATGTGTCGCGAGGAGCTACAGCCAATGAGAGCATAGCAGTGTTAATTTTGACAGCAAATTTTGATTTAGTTTTAGTCAGTCTTTTGACTAAAATGCCATTTAGTTTGTCATATTTTAGTCACCTGAATTGTTTTTAGTTTTAGTCTAGTTTTAGTCGACTAAATATCATAATATTTTTGTCGACTAAATCTACAGTAGATTTAGACTACTGTAAAATCTAATGAGTTTAGTTCAATTGTAATGCGTTAATTGAGCATTTAAGTATTACATAACCGACTGTTACTTGAATGCATGTCAGAACTGACATTTTGACATAATTGTGTTTTTGGCCGTTCAAGCGCAAAAATACACGAAAGAGAGCTCAAATCACTTTTTTTTTTTTTTTTTTTTAAAACATCTATATAGTTTTTATAATTTTGTACTTCTGTTTTAGTTAGTATATCAGGTTAAGCTAAAGATTCAAATAAGTTTATTTTTTTTATTTCAGTTAACATTTATTTAATTTCAAGTAATTCATATTTTTTAATGGTTTTAGTTAACTATTATAACCCTGATACTTTATTGAATGATATGTGTCAAATACTGTTCTTAGTCTTTCCTCCTGACTATGAATTAAATGGGAATGAAATTAAATAGTTTGTGTAACCAAAAACGTATATATAATGCGTGACTTTTAATTATAAACAAGCTCGAAATACACCGGGACTCTTATTTTGAAATGCCTTACTATTGCAGTTCAGATGAGAGAGATAAAATATGCATTGTTACAACCGTCTAAAACATATTACTATATAAACATCATAAAGTAAACACTGTCATTATTCCTCAGCATTAGTTCATAAACATTACCTGTCATAAATGTGTGTTATTCATTGATTGAGCCGCTCTGAAGCGCTGGTGTGTGAGCCTGTAGAAGCTCAACAGCGCCGTGTTTTCCCGCTGACGGGATCTCTTCCCTAATCGACCCTCCCTAACATTTTCCTCTCGTTTTTATTCGTTGATGAAAATGACAGTAGATTTTCCTCATAGTTTTTGTCATCCAAAACTGGTTTTTATTTAGTTATCGTCTCGTTTTCGTCAGTGAAATAAGGGCGTTGACGAAAATTATGAGACAAATTATTCGTCAACGAAATTAACACTGGAGCATAGGCACCGATCCTGAACACTCACGGAAAAACATGAGATATTCTCTATTCATTTTAACCAATAATAAAGAAAAATGATTGCAGCTTTCAGACACGACTTTCTTCTCGTTTTCATAGTTCATTTGAGGCCGTTTCTATGGCGTTATTATAATGACAATTGTCGAGAGTGCATTATTGTACTGTGCGAACGCATCCATGTTGAATATCTCTGCTCGCAGGCAGATTTCTTTCACTCTCGCACAAAACACTCTCAATATGCAGCAAACTCATGGCTCTTCTCTCGCTCAGATGTTACGTGTGCACGCTTAAACTTTGTCCTGAGCCCTACTTGAATCTCTACTTGCTCTTTCTGTAGAATTGAAAAAGCTTTCAACCACCAGACTTTCATGATTGACTGATGAAATAACACAGTGTAGTCTACCTTTTAAAATTCGCCTTTGTTTCATGAAATAGCATTTTCAAGATGATTTTAGGGTTAGGGTGGTCATTTCCCGTTCCACTTCTCGCGCGCGTTTTCGTGACAAAACGTGGTTTGGGGACTGGATAGACTCGTTGGGTGGCAGAGTTGTTGTCAGCTCCTGTAGTGTGTAACCCCGATCATTTACGTATAGTGTGAACACCACAACGACTTCAAGACTCCAGAGCAAGTCATGTAGTCTGAACAGCACAGCGATCTGCCGACGTTTAAAGTTGTGTAGTATGAACTAGGCATAACTCACCTGATACACATCGGGTATGAGTCCCGTGAAACACGAGTCACGATAAAAGAGCTCAAAGGAGGGCTGCACGATTAATCGAAATCAAACCGCAATTGCGATTTGGCTTATGTGCGATTATGACAGTGTAAAGGCTGCGATTTTAATTAAATAAAATATACAGTGGGGAGAACAAGTATTTGATACACTGCCGATTTTGCAGGTTTTCCTACTTACAAAGCATGTAGAAGTCTGTAATTTTTATCATAGGTACTCTTCAACTGTGAGAGACGGAATCTAAAACAAAAATCCAGAAAATCACATTGTATGATGTTTAAATAATTAATTTGCATTTTATTGCATGACATAAGTATTTGATCACCTACCAACCAGTAAGAATTCCGGCTCTCACAGACCTGTTAGTTTTTCTTTAAGAAGCCCTCCTGTTCTCCACTCATTACCTGTATTAACTGCACCTGTTTGAACTCGTTACCTGTATAAAAGACACCTGTCCACACACTCAATCAAACAAACAGACTCCAACCTCTCAACAATGGCCAAGACCAGAGAGCTGTGTAAGGACATCAGGGATAAAATTGTAGACCTGCACAAGGCTGGGATGGGCTACAGGACAATAGGCAAGCAGCTTGGTGAGAAGGCAACAACTGTTGGCGCAATTATTAGAAAATGGAAGAAGTTCAAGATGACGGTCAATCTCCCTCGGTCTGGGGCACCATGCAAGATCTCACCTCGTGGGGCATCAATGATCATGAGGAAGGTGAGGGATCAGCCCAGAACTACACGGCAGGACCTGGTCAATGACCTGAAGAGAGCTGGGACCACAGTCTCAAAGAAAACCATTAGTAACACACTACGCCGTCATGGATTAAAATCCTGCAGCGCACGCAAGGTCCCCCTGCTCAAGCCAGCGCATGTCCAGGCCCGTCTGAAGTTTGCCAATGACCATCTGGATGATCCAGAGGAGGAATGGGAGAAGGTCATGTGGTCTGAGGAGACAAAAATAGAGCTTTTTGGTCTAAACTCCACTCGCCGTGTTTGGAGGAAGAAGGATGGGTACAACCCCAAGATCACCATCCCAACCGTGAAGCATGGAGGTGGAAACATCATTCTTTGGGGATGCTTTTCTGCAAAGGGGACAGGACGACTGCACCGTATTGAGGGGAGGATGGATGGGGCCATGTATCGCAAGATCTTGGCCAACAACCCTTCTTCCCTCAGTAAGAGCATTGAAGATGGGTCGTGGCTGGGTCTTCCAGCATGACAACGACCCGAAACACACAGCCAGGGCAACTAAGGAGTGGCTCCGTAAGAAGCATCTCAAGGTCCTGGAGTGGCCTAGCCAGTCTCCAGACCTGAACCCAATAGAAAATCTTTGGAGGGAGCTGAAAGTCCGTATTGCCCAGCGACAGCCCCGAAACCTGAAGGATCTGGAGAAGGTCTGTATGGAGGAGTGGGCCAAAATCCCTGCTGCAGTGTGTGCAAACCTGGTCAAGAACTACAGGAAACGTATGATCTCTGTAACTGCAAACAAAGGTTTCTGGACCAAATATTAAGTTCTGCTTTTCTGATGTATCAAATACTTATGTCATGCAATAAAATGCAAATTAATTACTTAAAAATCATACAATGTGATTTTCTGGATTTTTGTTTTAGATTCCGTCTCTCACAGTTGAAGAGTACCTATGATAAAAATTACAGACTTCTACATGCTTTGTAAGTGGGCAAACCTGCAAAATCGGCAGTGTATCAAATACTTGTTCTCCCCACTGTATGCCCAGTGTGTCAGTGAAGAGCCGCTCTGTGATCAGGAGTAAACGCTGCTCCGTCTGAAAGCACTGCGAGTTTGAGCCGCTTATAACGTGTGTTTGAAAAAACAAAAAAAAGACAACGTTTAATAACATGTTTTAACTCACTTCATATCGTCAGTCGAGTGTTTGATATTTCCTTTTTGTGAGCTGATGTGGCTTCTTATCACAGAATGAGGCAGACGATGAATTATTTTATAGTATCTTATAGTTCTTTTTATTCAGCTACAGCGTTAGCTTTATATTTTATTATAGCATTATATCACTTCTCTCTGAGGCATATGTGGGGTTTCTGCTCGAGGGCGCCCTCTGGCCTCCAGTATGAATGAAACATGAGTGTGTTTAGTGCCCAGCAGTGCTCACTCCATACTATTTTGGGTAAAAAATAGGAAAAATAATACTTCTCTAAATAAATGTATATGACAATCCATATGTTTTTCTCCAGTGTACAGGAGTTTTTTTTCCCACAGTGGGTGCATAAGAGGCGCATATTTCATATTAAAGATGTAGACTTGTTCTTGATTTTGCATACCTCCTGACAGAAATGAAGAAATTGATATTACAGATAAAAAGCACAGATTTTTATAATAATAATAATAATAATAATAATAATAATATTTTATAATAAATCCTTAGACCTTTCTAGTGATTTTTAGTCATATGCTGCCTGCCTGTTAACAGGTAACCCTACAGTTTTTTTTTTTTGTAAAAAGTTTTCTGTAAAATATTATTATAATAATAATAATAATAATAATAATAATAATAATTATTATCATAATAATTATGATAATAATAATAATAATAATAATTATTATTATTATTATTATTATATTGTTATATTTATTCTTAAATACTCTATTTTTTATTTTTAATAATGAAAATGTAATTTTAATAGTAATATTTCCTATTTTGTTAATTTTTTTATTTAGCAATAATAATCAAATCATAATGAAATAAAAAATAAAATTCATAATACTTATTATTATTATTATTATTATTATTAACAAAATGTTATATATGTATACACACATAAAAATAATAAATCGCATTTTAAATCGCAATTTTAACCAGAATAATCGCAATTAGATATTTTCCCCAAATCGTGCAGCCCTAGCTCAAAGACTTCTACAAGCAAGCTAAATGGCATGGTTGCTTTAGTAAATGTGTTTTTATCTCACGTTTGCTTTTGTTAACACTATTGTTAGCATGAGAGTTGGCCCTGGGAATAGTAAGAATAGTATGCAGTTCTGAATTCATCAGGTCTCTGTCCGTTCTGATGGAAGCTGCTTAGGCAGGGGCTTCGCTGGTGGGCTGTTTTGGACACATCATGCGTCTTTATTCTCTCTTTTGTTCAGTCTGTTGTTGATTTGCATGATTTGCTGGCTCAGGTTTGTTGTTGTGAGCAGTTGCAGTTCTCTGCAAATCTGGATTCATCTCAACTGTAGTCCTAGAGTGGGCGTTCAGCTCGTCTGTACTCAGCTGCTCTGACCCCATCGCTCCGTTTCGAGCTTTCTTGCTGACTCCTTACAAATGCTGGAATCTAATAAGTGTCTGATTTGAAACGCATCATTAACAATCTCTCAAGCACACCACACAAGTAGTGCTTCTCACGGGAAAGCCATAAGAGACTCCAAAAACTGAGTTTGTTAGCATTAGGGATGCACCGAAACCGAAAATTCTGGATACACTTGGCCGAAAACCGAAACAGAAAATTACTTTTTTTAAATAATTATTCATTTATTTTAAATTAGTTTTTTGTATAATTGTATTATTAGATGTTTTAATTAAATTCAATAATTTTACTGAATCTGAATTAAAAAAAATACAAGCCAATAAAATAACCACACTTTTATTTAAAGTAACACAATAATTAGACAGAAAATAGGCCTATATTCAAATAATATTAAATATCAATATATTAATATTAGTGCTGGGGAAAATTAATCGTGATTAATCGCATCCAAAAATAAAAGTTTGTGTTTACATAATATATGTGTGTGTACTGTGTATAATTATGTATATATTTTACATGTTGCATTGCCATTTTGCATATTACATTTCAAATTGAATATTGCTACACATATGCTTCCATAGTTGATTAGCTAACAACTTGATAATAGTATATGTAAAAAAAATAGGGAAAAAAATCCAACAGATATTGGATATCCAAATAATGACTGTTACAACTAAATTATGTTCATAACTAGCATTTGTGCCATCTTGGGTGAAATTTTTCATTGAACTCATCGCATTACATTTTGGGATTGTCTTCTGTACTGTGTGTGCTACTGTTCAAAATTTTGGGGTCTGTAAGATGTTTTTGATAGAAGTCTGTATTATTTGACCCAAAAAATACAGTAAAAATAGTGAAATATTATTACAATATAAAGTAATTGTTTTCTATGTGAATATATAGTAAAGTGTAATTTATTCCTGTGATCAAAGCTGAATTTATCATCATTACTCCAGTCTTCAGTGTCACATGATTCTTCAGAAATCATTCTAATATGATGATCTGATGCTCAAGAAACATTTATGATTATTATCAATTTTGAAAACCGTTATGCTGCTTAATTACACATTGAATTTTGGCCGTAATGTGATCAGCTACCTTTTAAGACATTAATTTTTATGCTTTCCGTTCACACTTACAATGGGTGTAATTAGTTATTTATTAATGCATTTGTTTATTTATGCAATCATTTATGAGATTATGCATTAATTGTTAATACATTTATTTATTTTTGAAAAGGTGCCTGTGATGCCTAAAAGTGTTGGCTAGATGGACAGCTTTCTACTGAAGCAGATCCCATTATCCCATATGTCTGATGCGGTTTATTGCAGGTCTATTTTGACCGTTTGACCAGCTTTATTCTTGTTTTTCTCTTTTAGCTCTTTGACTGTGTGAGGAATCACATGCTGTAGCATCTGGCAGGATGAAGAAGATCGATTGCATGGCGACAGACTCCCCGGGGACTGTGAGTGCATTTCAGTACTCCTGTACTTTCACTGTACAACGTGTAAATGAGGAGTACATTCCCATAATGGGAATCTTGGGAATGGGGTGAAGCAATTTTATTATGTTCCTCTAATTTGTCATAGAGGGAAGGTCTGTAGTGGCAGAACAGCCTGTGTTCTTACAGTATGTTCACCACTCTTGTTTTCTTTTCTTTTTATAATTGCAATCATTCTTTGCCTCGGAGGTTTGATGACTCATTCTGGGAGCTCTCGGTGAGGCATGTAATATTCAAGACTTTGTGAGGAAAACAAAGTTTGCCGAATAAATTCTGATGAAATACACCTCTGATTTGACTCAATACAGAACAACAGCACCAGAAACAATTACACTACCTCATTTAAAGTCAGAATGAAATCAAAGGGGCCCTATTTACTTTCTTAATACATGTTTCTTGTATTATTGTGAATAATTCATCAGTGCACGTTATTCCCTAAAAGAGTTGTCTGTATAATTGTTCTATCAAATGATTTACAATAAATTCCTGATGGATAAAATCAAAATCAAATCCCGTCATATACTCGGAAATACATTTTCACACTCAGTATTTTTGTTGTTTTAAATATCTAAACATTCTTAAATAAAGATGCATTTACTTGAGAAGCAAAATGGCTTAAGATATTAAGCCTTGCTTTATGATTGTGTGAGTTTATGCTTAAAACAAGAAAAAAAAAAATCTGCCAATGGGGTCAGAAAAATAAACCTATTTTAAAGGCAAATCAAGTTTATTTTTCTGACCACATTGGCAGACATATTTTGTTTTCAGCAAAAACCCACTTAATTATGATACCTTTGAGACTTTTTAGATTACAAAACAAAGACAAGTTTCAAGTTTGTTTTATTTATATAGCACAGCAGACACGGCTGAGCAAAACACAGGGCAAACCACACATTCATGACAGAAGCTCACAATGAATTGAAAGCCAAGGAAAAAAGAGCTGATTTATAAACCGTTAAAGACTGTGCCGATCTGATATAAGTTCCACAGCCTAGGGCCGGCAATAGCAACGGCTCTATCTCATCTATGCTTTAATCGTGATCTGGGGACAGAGAGAAGTCTCTTATCACCGGACCTCAGATTTCGTGTGGGATTGTGTAGATCAGGGGTCTCCAACCTTTTTGTGAGCGAGGGCTACCTTAAGGGATAAAATAATAGAGGGCTACTTGTTCGTTATACTCAACAACTTCATATGCAAAATAATCAAATATCTTGATATCCTGGTTCAGTTTAACAAGCATTCCTAAAAAAATATATATTGAAAGTACTGAATATCCTGAATATTTAAACACCACACAATTTTAAGAGTCATTTGCCACACTGGCAACAATAAGTGTTTGATTTTGTCTCATGGAAATTGACAGTAAAGCACTTGAGTTTAAATTGGGATGCAAATGTAAATTTGTTTAAATTAACTACATCTGTAAGAAGTGTAAACTTAATTTTGAATTATTTAAATATTCTGACAGTTCAAGTTGGGACTGGACAGCCATTGCTTCTGTTTTTTTTATTTGCTCATTAAAATGTATAATTTGTTCTTCCATAGTATCATACATTTGTAGATCATGGTAACCCAGGCTCTTCACTACCACAGTAAAAAATAACTATATGTTCTATACTATTTGTTGTGAAAAACAGTAGCCCATAGATTTAGTAGGCTATAAATATAAAAAAGGAAAAAAAATGCCATAGGTTCTAAACAAAAACATACTGTAATTATATTCCATTACTCCTCTAACACATTGCATGACTATGTTAATAAGATATAACAGCATTCGATATGAATATATACAACATTTCTGCCAAAACAGTTTGTTTTACTACAGTAAATTCATGAGTTGTGTCTTTATACTGTTTTTTTTTTTTTTCTTGGAACAATGTTTCTCCTGTTTTTCACGTCAACAAGTTGAGAATGTCAGCGCTGTGTCATCTGGCTTTAAACTCATTTAAATCACAGACTCGTGAGTTTATAGTAGAGCTAGAGACTTCTGCGCTGGATTGAGATTGGCCCGCATTGCTCTGGGTGCGCTTGCTGTTTATTGATCCGAGATAATAAATGGTCCGCAAATGGAGTGTTTGCCATTTGATGTTTCTCGTATGCAACTCAAATGACAGCACATAATCAAAGAGAATTGGGCAACTTTGTGGTGGCACCAGTGCGAAATTTTAGTCGCAGGTCTCAAAAAAATTATACCATTTAGGAGGCTTGAACCCCTGATTTACAGTGGATCTCTAATATGCTTAGCGGGCAACTCACAGGCTCCACGCGGGCTACCAGGGACCACACTGGAGACCACTGGGATAGATAGAGTAGCTCAGACAAATAGCTTGGTGCCAGATTATTTAAGGATTTAAAAACATAAATTTAAACTCAGTTCTAAAATGCACAGGTAACCAATGCAGCGATTTCAAAATTGGAGTAACGTGATCAAATTTATGTTTTCTTTTGAGGTATTTTGCAGCGGCATTTCATTGCACTAGTTGGAGATGAGCGATAGAAGATTTGGACATGCCATAGTAAAGAGAGTTGCAGTAATCCAAACGAGACGTAATGAACGCAGGGATAGCAATCTCTATGCAGGGTTTCCGTGGGGTCTTAAAGTCTTAATTTGACCTTCCACAATTTAAGGCCTTAAAAATGTCTTAAGTTCAATATCATGGCATTAAATTAGGGCTCTATGATTTCTGTGATGCAGAAAATGTGGACGGAATTTCGGAATCTATTCATAAGAATGGAATTTACTGTATAATGTCACGGAATTTGTCAAATTTTGGATGAATAAATCAAATGTAGGTCAGTACACTTAAAGGGACAGTTCACCCAAAAATGAAAATTCTGTCATTTACTCGCCCTAAAGTCGTTCCAAACCTGTAAGACTTTCCTTCATCATATAAAGCCATCAAGTCTCTTCAGAGAATTTGGAATAAACCGCTTGATTCATATGGATTAGTTTTACGATCTCTTTATGAACTTTTTGAAGCGTCAAAGTGGTAGTTGCTTAGACTGTCAATGGAGAGACAGAAATCAGATTTCATTAAAAATATCTTCATTTGTGTTCCGAAGATGAATGAAAGTCAGTCAAATTTATTTTAATCATTAAAGCAGAGTCCAGAAAAATGAAAACAGAATAAACTATAAAAAAAATAAAATAAAACAGATTTCATAGGGCCCTAAATTTAATTGCATGCACTGCAAAAAATGATAATCTTCCTCAGGATTTTTGTTTTTCAGCACAAATTCAAAACATCCTTGGATCAAGATACACTTAATGATATGCAAAATTAAGAAATTTATTGTTTTCTGAGAAACTGAACAAAATTAAGTGAGTTTGTGCTTAAAACAAGAACAAATATGGGTATGAAAATGACTTGCAGTTGATTTTTATGAACACATTGGCAGGTATTTGTTCTTGTTTTAATCATAAATTCACTTTCACAAGATTTCTTATCTCAAACTAAGCTATTTAAGCTATTTTTTGTCAAATGAATTAAGTTATGGAGATCTGCTGGAAATTGTATTTTCAAACTTTGAAGTGTCACTAATACAACTCGTGTGCTTAGACATTTACATTTAGAGAACATATTGACGTGTTATGTTCCCGCCAATTTATTCCTTAAATTCTCTTTAATTGATCTTAAATTTACCTTCATAAAACCTGCAGAAACCCTGTCTAAGGTTTTCTCAGAGAGAGAGGATTTAATCTTAGAGAGAAAAACAAGAGCTAACCACCGCATTTATTTGTTTTTCAAATTTGATTGTTCTGATCCCAAAAACACCTAAGTTCTTAATGCAGGATGAAGTAAACGTCCAGGTCAGTGCTTCTGCTCCCAGAGTTTTCATGGAGGCCAAAGACTATAACCTCGGATTCATTCAGAAATAAGACATTTTGAGAGAACCACGTTTTCACTTCATCTAGGCATGCAAAGAGATTTCAGAGCAGCATGTTTATTTATAGTGCATTTCAGAGGTAAATAAATTTGGGTATCAACTGCATTGCAGTGAAATGACACACCATGCTTTTTGAAAACGGAGCCCAGAGGAAGTAAATACAGGGAAAAAAAAGGAATGGGTGCGAGAATTGAACCCTGCGGCACTGCACAGGAGAGTTGAGCAGGTGACGAAGAAAAATTACCCAATCCAACAGAGAAACTTCGTTAAATATGATTTAAACCAACTGAGGACAGTTCCCTGGATGCCCACATAACATTGTAATCGGATAGGAGAATGTTATGATCAACTGTATCAAAAGCCGAGGTTAGGTCTAACAGTATTAGGAGCACAGAGTCACCAGACATGTTACAACAGCACAAACTTATGGCATAAACACTCACATATTCACATACAGATAATCAACAGAAAGGAAAACAATATATACACATTTACACCCACAAATACATACACACAGAAAAAACTAAATACATTAAAATTAAATTATATTAAGGCCTCCTAGTACAAGACTCATCCAACACTTTTCTTACATATCTTCTAACATCCCCTCAGATATATCCCCATTGTTTTCTTTTTCTAAGAAAAACATAAAGGGGTTCCAAGCATCTTCAAAAGCCTTATATCTGCCGTTAATAATATACATTATTTTCTCCAATACTTTTGAGACAATGGGTCCTATTTTAACGATCTGAGCTCATGGTCTGAAGCTCATGGCGCAGGTGCTCTTAGGGCGTGTCTGAATCCACGTTTGCTAGTTTAACGAAGGAAAAAACGGTCTGCGCCAGGCGCATGGTCCAAAAGGGTTGTCCCTAGTCTCTTAATGAGTCATGGGTGTGTTTTGGGCGTAACATGCAATAAACCAATCAGAGTCTCATCTCCCATTCCCTTTAAAAGCCAGTTGTGCTTGCACCATGGTGGATTCGCTATTTACATGCCGAAATTTGCGAGCGGAAAGACTGAATGCTTCTCCAGAGAGAGGAATCCTTTTATTTTTAATATTTAAAAATGTGTGTGTGCTGCTGGGCGTCCCTGTGTGTGTAATAAGGATGAGCGGTGGGCGGTTGCAATTCACAACCTCACCACTAGATGCCACTAAAATTTACACAGTGTACCTTTAAATACTGCGCTATTGACTTTAGACCAGGTTTTTGTTGGTCAGTGGCGCAGTCGATTTCAGTTGCCTCAAAATAGCAACACGCCAACAATGCGCCTGAACACATTTGCTATTTAAACAACGTGGCGCTGGACGTGAAAATTATAACGTCAGGCTGAAATTAGCAAAAAACACTTGTCGCGCCTAGCGTCACATTGCACCGGGTGTATGATAGGGCCCAATATCTTAGGGCATCTGCATCTCAAGTAAATGTATCTTGATTTTAAGAATGTTTAGATATTTGTACTGGAAAACAAGACAGAAATTCTGAGTAGGATACTTAACATTGCAGTGTTGTAAAGTAAATGGGTTGCGAATGCCGTTTCATTGTGACTTTTATATTCACCAATACATTAAATACTTTATATTTGTCCCATATACACTATATTGCCAAAAGTTTTGGGACGCCTGCCTTTACATGCACATGAACTTTAATGACATCCCATTCTAGGGTTTAATATGGAGTTGGCCCACCCTTTGCAGCTATAACAGCTTAAACTCTTCTGAGAAGGCTTTCCACAAGGTTTAGGAGTGTGTTTATGGGATTTTTTTGACCATTCTTCTAGAAGCGCATTTGTGAGGTCAGGCAATGATGTTGGATGAGAAGGCCTGGCTCGCAGTCTCTGCTCTAATTCATCCCAAAGGTGTTCTATCGGGTTGAGGTCAGGACTCTGTGCAGGTTAAGTTCCTCCACACCAAACTCGCTCATCCATGTCTTTATGGACCTGCTTTGTGCACTGGTGCGCAGTCATGTTGGAACAGGGAGGGGCCATCCCCAAACTGTTCCCACAAAGTTGGGAGCATGAAATTGTCCAAAATATCTTGGTATGCTGAAGCATTAAGAGTTCCTTTCACTGGAACTAAGGGGCCAAGCCCAACCCCTGAAAAACAACCCCACACCATAATCCCCCCTCCACCAAACTTTACACTTGGCACAATGCAGTCAGGCAAGTACCGTTCTCCTGGCAACCGCCAAACCCAGACTCGTCCATCGGATTGCCAGACAGAGAAGCGTGATTGGTCACTCCAGAGAACACGTCTCCACTGCTCTAGAGTCCAGTGGCGGCGTGCTTTACCCCACTGCATCCCACGCTTTGCATTGCACTTGGTGATGTAAGGTTTGGATGCAGCTGCTCGGAAGAGAATCAGTCTGCATGCCTAGGTGCTTTATTTTATACACCTGTGGCCATGGAAGTGATTGGAACACCTACATTCAATGATTTGGAGGGGTGTCCCAATACTTTTGGCAATATAGTGTAATTCACAGTCACAATTGTCAGCTCAAATGGTCCGTGCACGCCCTTTGCTAAACGCAGCGCTGTGTTTTGAAGGTGTTCTGGTCCGCCATTTGATTAGTGACGGAAGTGTGTGTCACCATCGGACAGCTTTAACGTGACAGAGAGGTGCGAGATCAACAGACCCGCCACATTCCCCCACGTCACTTTCTGCATCGCCGGGCAGCATCAACGTCAAGCGTGACCAGCGGTGCAGCTGCAAATGGTTTCTAATGCCTTTAAATGAGGGTACACAGCACCACGAGCAAAGACGAGCGCCTGTGCGCCCACCGCCTTTAAGTGCTTTTATAATTACGTGTCCAAATGGCATCTCAGAGCGATGGTGCATGGAGTCAAGGTGGAGGGTGACTTCCGGTAGAAATGAGAAATCATTTGTCTCAGTTGTTCCTTCTAGACAGCAATAAGAATAACGTTGTAAGTCCTCAGTAATCTCACATGTGAGTTTCAGAAAAGATCTCAACCTTATTTTAAAGACCCCCTGTGGTGAAAATCAAGTTTTTAATGATGTTTGTGTGTCTATGTGATGTTTTTTAGTATGATTTAAGACAAACCATGTGCAAATTCATGTCAACACCATTTCTGTGTGTTTTCTCCTTAAAACTGCAGTGAAACAAAGACAGTCTCAGAAACGCGGTTTGAAATCGCCGGTGTTTCTGACGTCACAAACTACCTTCAGTAGTTTCAAACTACCTAACCAATCATGTCAACATGTGGGTGGGACTTTAGCATATCATTAACTATTCTGTGAAGCAGGGGAGTCTCAAGAGAAGCAGGTTATCCTGGGATATTTTTTCTGTTGATATGAAAAATCGGGTAGATTTAGCAATATAGCGGGTGAATTATGTAAATGACGTTCTGTGATGTTCAAAGTGTTTCTAAGGATACTGATTGTTATAAAGATGGCGAACGGGAACATGGTTTGTGTAACCATTAGGAACACATTATTCGGTGTGTAATAACGTAGTTAAGCAAAAGGCTAATCATATTAATTACCGTTATGTGTCTGACGTTGTAGAGAGCGATACATAAAACGCATCACCATTCTGATACATGGACTTGTAAACGAGCCTGTATGAGTGAGTGGAGGCGGAGCTCATTTGCATATTCATGGTTTCACGCACATACTAAATGAAGCAAGGGTGTAGAGTTGCATTCAAGCTATTTTAAGGCATGAGTACGTTTTTTTTTTTTTTTTTTTTTTTTTTTTTTTCCACTGGAATTCTTTTTTTAAATATGTAATTTTGGTGATCAAAGATGAGTTTTAAGAGATAAAATTATTGACTACAGGGGGACTTTAAATTTAGATTTCAAAATATGAACATTTCTTATCAAATTCTTCCAAGACCAAATGATCTGATTATTTTATAGCTCTATCACAACCTCATTTGTGTGTATCAGGGTTATTATCTTAACTAAAACTAAAATCAAAACCATAAATTACATTTCTTGAAATAAAATAAACAAATGAAATGGTATTTTATTTCAGCTGTTTGCCAAGGCAACATTTTTTTTTTAAATGACTAAAAACTAAATAAACTAAAACTTAAAACAGTAACACTTTACAATGAGGTTTCATTTGTTAACAACATTAGACTGAACAATACTTCTATAGCATTTATTAATCTTAGTTAATGTTAATTTCAACATTTAGTAATACCTTTTTTTTTAAATCAAATTGTATTTGTTAACATTAGTTAATGCACTGTGAACTAACATGAGCATTTTTATTAACTAACATTAACAAAGATTAATAAATGTTGTACAAATATATTGCTCGTAGTTAGTTAATACATTAACTAATGTTAACAAATATTGTGAAGTATTACCTTTATAATTATATAGACATATAGTAAAATGAAAACAGAATTTTGATCTAATTCAAATCATTACCTAAATAATAACCGTAAAGCAATGATGCTAAAATAAGACTGGTGTGTATTTCTATTCCTTAAAAGGGATTTTAGAAGAAACACCGGAGCTACAGTTGATTATTTAAATAAAACTTAATGGAGAACTCCATTAAGACTCCTGAGACCTTTGAGCGATAAAGCCAAAAGAATGGGTTCTCATAAGTCAATGGAAGCCTTAATGGCTTTGTCTATTTTTCATTTGTTCATTCTGTATGTTTAATGTCTGGTACATTGAATGACCTAGTGCGCAGCAGCAATGAATGCACCCCTGTTTTCCTTAATCGGCTCTCTAGTAGCTTTGTCATCGGCGCGCTGTGATTGGCTGATTCTTTTAAAGGGCACAACCGTTTTTTTCTTTCAGGCAGTCGTTGACAACATGCCCTTTTGACAAAAGCTGGGTTATTCAGAGGTTTGCGTTTATCCGTACACAGGCATGTCATGCAGCATCTGTCTGTCAGATAGACGTCAGTGTCCTTTTATCCGCACGCACACTCATTTCTGCTGACCTCAGAGCAGTACATTAGCCGTGGTGAGGAGTCCCCACATGTTTGATCACATCCTGATAGCTCCTGATTCAATCAATCTGATCTGATTAACAGTAATAGAAGATCTTACCAGTAGCGGCCTGAAATTTTCAGAGATCAAAAGAACGCAACGCAGCATCTGCCTTTCAAACGCACTCAGCTGTCCACTTATCAAACAAACACTCTTCCTGGATCTTTTTAATAGAAAATGATGATGGTGTTCTTCCGCATAAACGTAAGCAAAATGGCACTTGACGTGATCATCTGTGTCATCTTAATCTTGCGAAAACATGTCCAGGTCACATTTTACCTCTAAATTCAAAAAGGAAGAAACAAAATTATTTTTTACATAAAGAAATTGAAACCTATGTTTTAGATTTATTTATTTAGACAGACAATTGATTTATAAAGACAGTTAATTTACTTTTATTTATTTATTTATTTATTTATTTATTTATTTATTTAGACACATTAAAATCATCATAAATTAAAGCTGTAAAACTTAAGCTGTATAAATATATGCTTAAAAAGGCTAAAATATAGGATTATTTTTTATTTGTTTAGAAAATTATTATGGTGCAAAATGACACTTACCACGATCATCTTAGTCGGGGAAATCTCGCGGAAACATGTCCAAGTCGCATTTTACCTCTAAATTCAAAAAGGAAGAAGAAAAAAAAACTAATTTTACATAAAGAAATCGAAACCTACTGTATGTTTAGGATCATGAAGATTTTTTTAAATGTAGATTTATTTATTTATTTTGACAATTTATTATTTTATTTCGACTTATTTATTTATTTTGACTTAATATAATTTCACATACCCCTGCATTACATTACTCTGTGTGTGTGTGTCTGTCTGTTATAGTCTCATTACAGAATACATTTTTTTGGATGTAATAATATAATAAATTAAAGCAGTACAAGCAATGTTGTATAAATAATGCTCTTAAAAATAGTTAAAATTTATTTTTTTATTTATATAGTTTGATTTTTGGTCAAGTATAGTTTTTTACAGGTTTTGTGAGATTCACCCAGTCACGTGACCTCATTTGTCGACCCCTTGTGGTTGAAACTTCACCAGCACCTGAGGGCAGCATAGAATAACAATGCCAATAATACTTTCACATATGCTTCTGTGAGATATTGAGAGATCTGTATGCATACCAGGCTGTGTCATTCTTTCCGTGCTGTAGTCTAATCGCGGCGGTGTGGACATGTGCGTACATCCCCTCTGGTGGTGGCAGAGATTGTTTTGCCGCTGCTGCAGTGCATTAGGCTCAGGCCCTGACGGCTGTTTGGATGACACACTTGGAAGGCTGCTTGTGTATGAGCTGCAGTAATGGGGCTGCAGAAGCCACAGAATCGAATGGCCTGTCAAAGACAACCCGGCTTGGCATACTAGATCTGACTGTGTACCCTTCACCCATCCCTGCCACTTACAATATCAATGAGACTCTCCTACTGCCAACCCATTTTAACAACCTCTAACACTGTTTTCTCACACACTGTGCTGCCTACTGTCCTGTTATGCCTGAAAAAACTATATTCTCATTTTAGAGGACAACTAGACTTCTGTGCTTTCTGAAGAAAATATGAGAGCTGCTTTCCACTGCAAAACTGTTTGCTAGGTGGTTGCTATGGTGTCCTGGGTGGTTTCTAGGGTGTTCTGAGTAATTGCTAAATTGTTGCTAGGGTGTTTTACGTGGTTGCCCCGCAAAACTTACAGCTAGTTGTAGTTTTGCAGTTGCAAGAGTGTTTCTAGGCCATTCTGAGTGGTTGTTAGGGAGTTTGGGTGGTTGCTAGGTGGTTACTAGGGTGTTCAAGTGGTTGCTATGTGGTTGTTAGGGTGTTTTAAGTGGTTGCCCCTACAAAACTTGCAGCCAATTGTAGTTTTGGAGTTGCAAGAGTGTTCTGTTGATTTCTAGACCATTCTGAGTGGATGTTATGGTGTTTTGAGTGGTTGTTAGGTGGTTACTATGGTGTTTAAGTGGTTGTTAGGGTGTTTTAAGTGGCTGCCCCTGCAAAACTTGCAGCCAGTTGTAGCTTTGCAGTTGCAAGAGTGTGCTGTTGGTTTCTAGGCCATTCTGAGTGGTTGGTGGGTGTTTTGGGTGGTTGCTAGGTGGTTACAAGGATGTCCAGGTGGTTGTTAGGGTGTTTAAGTGGTTTCTAGGTGGTTGTTGGGGTGTTTTAAGTGGTTGCCCCTGCAAAACTTGCAGCCAGTTGTAGCTTTGCAGTTGCAAGAGTGTTCTGTTGGTTTCTAGGCCATTCTGAGTGGTTGCTATGGTATTTTGGCTGGTTTCTAGGTAGTTACTAGGGTGTTCAAGTGGTTGCTATGTGGTTGTTTGTTAGGATGTTTTAAGTGGTAGCCACTCCAAAACTCGCAGCCAGTGTGTAGCTTTGCAGTTGCAAGAGTGTGCTGTTGGTTTCTAGGCCATTCTGAGTGGTTGTTAGGGTGATTTGGGTGGTTGCTAGGTAGTTACTATGGTGTTTAAGTGGTTGTTAGGGTGTTTTAAGTGGCTGCCCCTGCAAAACTTGCAGCCAGTTGTAGCTTTGCAGTTGCAAGAGTGTTCTGTTGGTTTCTAGGCCATTCTGAGTGGTTGGTAGGGTGTTCTGGGTGGGTGCTAGGTGGTTGCTAGGGTGTTTTTGGTGGTTTCTAGGTAGTTACTAGGGTGTTCAAGTGGTTGCTATGTGGTTGTTTGTTAGGGTGTTTTAAGTGGTAGCCACTCCAAAACTTGCAGCCAGTTGTAGCTTTGCAGTTGCAAGAGTGTGCTGTTGGTTTCTAGGCCATTCTGAGTGGTTGGTGGGGTGATTTGGGTGGTTGCTAGGTAGTTACTTGGGTGTTTAAGTGGTTGTTAGGGTGTTTTAAGTGGTTGCCCTTGCAAAACTTGCAGCCAGTTGTAGTGTTTGCAGTTGCAAGAGTGTTCTGTTGGTTTCTAGGCCATACTGAGTGGTTGCTAGAGTGTTTTGAGTGGTTGCTAGGTGGTTGTTAGGGTGTTTTAGGTGTCTTCTTATTAGTCCATGTCAAGAGAACCTACTACCAAGTCTCTAGATCACAGTAAATCTGACTTATTTTCCCCATAAGTTTTATTGTCCACCAAGCAAAAATTGCACTTAGAAAGGTAACAGCGCATCTCTTTTTTTTTTTTTTTTTTTTTTTTTTTAAAAAAAACCGTAGTAGTAGTAGTAGTAGTAGTAGTAGTAGTAGTAGTAGTAGTAGTAGTAGTAGTAGTAGTAGTAGTAGTAGTAGTAGTAGTAGTAGTAGTAGTAGTAGTAGATTATTATATAGACTTCAGGAGACTTTATGAAAACATACTCTAATTATTATGGGGGCTTTTTATTTGATTGCACCATTAAATCCAGACAGCATACAATTTTTCTGTTGTTTCTCTGAATAGAGTTGCTTATTACAGGATGACCCAAGTGCGGCAGAGCAGCAGAAAAACAAACAATAGCGCAAACAATAAACGTCCCCAAGGAGAAACTCTTCTCTACACAGACTTTCAAAAGAAGATGAGCTTGACCTACTTAAGAACACTCATAAATTCAACTTAGCTGCGACCGCCAGCGAGAATGACCCGGCTCAGAGCAGCAATAAACACCAGGCGTGCAGCAGGTGCACCACTGCTTTCATTTTGTTTTCGTCAATTATGCCCTACACGTTATTCATACATTTGTATGTGGTTTGCAGTTTTAAGCCAATTACACAGTGGTCCAGTGCTGGAGGGCAGGAGTATTGAGCCGCGGCCACACATTTAGCACGGATAATCCCTCTTCATTGTGCTGTTACTAACAAACCCTTGAGAGACGAGTCTTAATAGGCAGCTAATATCTGTATGGCACACACAGCCACGCTCGCTTGTGAACGGTGCATGTTTCGGCAGTAGAAAATAACCGATTATGGTGTATCTAACAGATTCTAACAGCTGGATCTATAAACAGCAGATGAGAGGGGCATCTGTATCTATTAAATGATGTTTAATCATTACAGGATGCATGATGTCAGCGTAGTTTACAGCGTTTATTAGATTCATTCGTACAGTTGTGTTCAGGCTTCCTTCTTAATTGATTTGTTTTGTTTATTAGCTGTTGCTAATAATGAATTATTACGTAATGAGAACACCAATACGTAATATGATGTTATCTCGCCACCAGCATTGGCAGATGCTTCGCCATGGTTGAACTGCCTTGGTTATTGTAGAATAGGAGAAAAGATTTTCCAAGATAGTAAATTATTCGTCCTTTGCCGACTTGTTCCATCTAATTTTCCAAGGTCTTATAAATAAAGGTTCTTCAATGGTTTTACGGTTCTTTTTTTGTGGCTGCATAGGATTCCAAAATTGAGCTGTTTGATTCTTTGAAGAAGTTTTGGTTTGTCAAATTTTAGGTATTAAGCATGCATTAAGGTATACTTACTAGTTTATTGCTATCAAATCGTTTCTGGTGAACATGGATTGGATCCATTTAAAATTCAACAGGCCAACATAAATACAACAGAACAAATATGCATATGAAATAAACAGTGCTTTTCAGGTAGGTCTAACAGTACAGTAACAGGTACTGAAATAATCAAATTTAAAATATATTCTTCATTGTATAAATATACAATAGTCTTTATTAAAGTTACAAAAGTTATTTAGTCAAGAGTAGTGAGCAAATTTTTGTCTGTTGTTTGATTAACATTAAAACACAGACAGCAGCAGAAATATTAGGCAGCTATCACTTTAAGAGGAAATGCACTGATCCAATATACTGTAACACAAGCGCTTTTTTTCTCTCAAAATGATAAGTGATAAGATAAGCGAAAATAAGCAAATAAGAAAATTTGCCCTCAAAATGATGAGCGTGCATATACATTTATGGGGAGTATTTTAACTGCAAGTGCTGCAAGCCATACTTAGAGCCCTATGAAATCCATTTTATTTTTTCCCAAATTCCGTTTTAAATTTTCTGGAATTTTTTTTTTTTTTTTTCAGTTTTAATTTTTTTTGGACTCCATTTTAATGTCTAATTAATTTAAATCATGAAACTTTGAAATCATGAAACAATTTAACAGCAATTTATTAAAAGTTTAACTAAAATGTCATGTTTAGGGCCCTATGAATTACGTTTTTTCCCCCTCAAATTTTAAATTTTTATTTTAAAGTTTTATTTTTACCAAATTCTGTTTTAAGTTTTCTGTTTTAACCATTTTAATGGTTTATTAAAATTTTAATAATCAAAAAGCATGTCTAATTATTTGAATTCATAAAAACAATTAATTAAAAAATTTATATAAATTTTTTTTTTTTTTTTTCCAGAAATTCTGTGTTGTGTATTTTAAATTTTCTGGCAATCAAATGAAGGCATAAAACATTAATTTAATTTATCTTTAAATCACATGAAATTAATCACTTTTTGTCAAGCAAAGTGCTGCACAACAGAGTTTTACTGTTCAAATTAAAACATGGAAGAAAAATTGTGATTATTCCTTAGTTTCAGGGCTCTAGACTCTAGACATTCTTCCCACTGGTGCTCCTTTTTTTTTTTTTTTTTTTTTTTTTACACATTAATCATAATGACCTTGCATGATGATGATTTCTCTTGATTTCTATATGCTGATTTTGCATTGATATTAAGATTGACGTGACTAAAAGCTTGATATTTGCAAAATATTTTAATCTGGACATTGCTTCTAACAAGCATAAATTTAAAAGAAAACACGCATGCAGTGGACACGCACCGTGAATGAATGAGAGTGCGGCCGTGAATGAATGACCGTGAGGCCGTGGATGAATGACAGTGTGGCCGTGAATGAATGACCGTGCGGCCGTGGATGAATGACCGTGAGGCCGTGAATGAATGACCGTGAGGCCGTGGATGAATGACCGTGAGGCCGTGGATGAATGACCGTGAGGCCGTGGATGAATGACCGTGCGGCCGTGGATGAATGACAGTGCGGCCGTGAATGAATGACAGTGCGGCCGTGAATGAATGACAGTGCGGCCGTGAATGAATGACAGTGCGGCCGTGGATGAATGACCGTGAGGCCGTGGATGAATGACAGTGCGGCCGTGAATGAATGACCGTGAGGCCGTGGATGAATGACAGTGCGGCCGTGGATGAATGACCGTGAGGCCGTGGATGAATGACCGTGAGGCCGTGGATGAATGACCGTGAGGCCGTGGATGAATGACCGTGCGGCCGTGGATGAATGACCGTGCGGCCGTGGATGAATGACCGTGAGGCCGTGGATGAATGACAGTGAGGCCGTGGATGAATGACAGTGAGGCCGTGGATGAATGACAGTGCGGCCGTGGATGAATGACCGTGAGGCCGTGGATGAATGACCGTGAGGCCGTGGATGAATGACAGTGCGGCCGTGAATGAATGACAGTGCGGCCGTGGATGAATGACCGTGAGGCCGTGGATGAATGACCGTGAGGCCGTGGATGAATGACAGTGAGGCCGTGGATGAATGACAGTGCGGCCGTGAATGAATGACCGTGAGGCCGTGGATGAATGACAGTGCGGCCGTGGATGAATGACCGTGAGGCCGTGGATGAATGACAGTGCGGCCGTGGATGAATGACCGTGCGGCCGTGGATGAATGACCGTGCGGCCGTGAATGAATGACCGTGAGGCCGTGGATGAATGACCGTGAGGCCGTGGATGAATGACCGTGCGGCCGTGGATGAATGACCGTGCGGCCGTGAATGAATGACAGTGCGGCCGTGAATGAATGACCGTGAGGCCGTGGATGAATGACAGTGCGGCCGTGGATGAATGACCGTGCGGCCGTGGATGAATGACCGTGCGGCCGTGGATGAATGACCGTGCGGCCGTGGATGAATGACCGTGTGGCCGTGCGCATTTTACTTTCGGTTTAGAATTAGCGCTAGTTCGGGGGCTGGTTGCTTGAATGGTGAGTTCATTAGCCTATTATTCTCAATGAAAAACACAACAACAAAACAGTACAATGACAAACTCACTTAAATAGGCACTTTTACATTTTGCTTTGAAACCAAATCTTCCGCGATCATCTTATCATCAGCTCCTCACTCTCGTGATGAATGAAATCTGACTCCTGCTGCTGGTCTGTGCTGCGACTCTCGTTCGGCTCACACTGCATGTTCAGTTTAATTATAGTGTCTGTTCTCTAACTGAACTAAATGATTTTATTACTATAAAAAAAATAATCTAAATAACGGTGGGGGTGGTGCCGCGGTGGGCAAGTGATGTAACCGGCAACATCGACTATCGCAGCAAGCCTTGCACCAATGCGACCGTGTGAAATTTTAACTCGCACATTATCAAAAAATGATCGCATTTGCGACCATTTTGGTCGTAGTCTAGAGCCCTGAGTTTTAATAATAATTTATTATTATTATTATTATTATTATTATTATTATTATTATTATTGTTGTTATTGTTGTTTATTATTATTAGTGTTAGTATTATTATTACTATTACATTGAGACATAGCTAAATTCTACTGTACAACAGTAATATATTTCTGCCACAATTTATTCAAGTTAAACCAAACTTTTATTTTGACGGGTTGCTGTGAAGACCTTTTGAGTTTCTGTGAGTTTATGATATATGACGATAGTGTTTCTCAAATGAAATGTTAAAATGCTGATGAAGTGGATCTCAGAGCGGCTCTGGAGATGAAGTTCATGCGTTCATGTCAATGCAAGGCAAACGCAAACTGGAAGTGCTGGAAACGCATACTTTCCAATAATTTCTTCAGTTTATTGTGGTTGTGTTGTGGCAGCAAACATCAACTCAGCAATGTTCAAAAAGTTTCTGTTGAATTCAGTCACTCTTTTAAGTGTGTACTTTTTGCCATTTTCAGATCCGCTGAAAGGCGTCTTCCTACTAACAGTTGTACATGGTGTAACCTTCAGCGGTAACATCATAAATCCTAGATGCTGTAAAGAAATAAACACAGCTCCTGCAAACAAGCATCACTGCATTTCTCAACAGAATCGTACAGAAGTTAGCAGTGTATAATCTGACTGCATGCTGTTCATCTTTCACTCTTAGGGACTTCATGCATCATCAGACTATTTATAGTCGTTAACATTATTCAAACGATTAACCACCTAATTGAATGAATAGCCTCAGGCTATGCAGTAACGATCTGTAGTTTCACACTCAGATCAGACTCACCATTTCAATCTGTAGGGATCATTTACTATTTATTATTACTATTCCAATCTCATGAGGATCAAGGTGAAGTGGAGATGGCCGTTGAGAAATGTTCTCGACACCAGCAGGGAAATACTCTCTGCTTTTAATAAAGGGCTCTGCATGTGATGACGCTCCTCATATGCAGATTATTTTCTCATTTATTTCTATGCTGCTTAATTTAATAAAGCAGTAAGCCTTCACGTTGTGTGTAACAACACCTCATCCTCGAGTGGCTTATTGCCTCTACACCGCAAAAATGTTTTTCTTCCTCAGTTGTTTGATTCTTGTTTTCCAGTACAAATATCTAAACATTCTTCAATCAAGACACAGCAAAATGACTTAAGGTGTTAGATGTTGTTTTCAGAAAAATTGATCAAAATAAAGTGTTTACACTTAAAACAAGAAAAAAAAATCTCAGAAAAATAAACTTAAATCAAAGGGAAAACAAGTGTATTCTTGTTTTTAACAAAAACGCACAGAAATTAAATAAATAAATTCACAATTATTTATTTATTAAATTGTTTAAATAATAAATAAATATATATATATATATATATATATATATATATATATATATATATATATATATATATTTTTTTTATTTATTTATTTTTTCATTTTTTATTATTATTATTATTATTATTATTATTATTATTATTATTATTATTTTTTCCCCC
The DNA here is from genome assembly GCA_039654105.1 of Coreius guichenoti. Classification (NCBI taxonomy): domain Eukaryota; kingdom Metazoa; phylum Chordata; class Actinopteri; order Cypriniformes; family Gobionidae; genus Coreius; species Coreius guichenoti. The sequence goes on along the minus strand of CM077190.1, from coordinate 33,018,027 downwards.
AGAAAACAAGACTTAGTGTCTTAATACTTTTGTTTCTCCAGTAAATGTATTTTGATTTGAGAATGTTTAGATATTTGTACTGGAAAACAAGACAAAAATAGTGAATAGGAAATTAATTACTTGTAGTATATTACATGACGGCAACAGCTATATATTTAAAAAAAACCCACAGATTTTTTTAAAATAAAAAAGTTAATTATTTTAACTGTGGATTTGTTGGCTCATTAATATAGAATCACATTCTGTCACATGTCTGTCCAGTCTTGTTTTGGTTTGTATCTGGGCCATGTGCTCTTGTCTTCTGTCTGGACCCCGCCCTTCTTGTTATCTCATTATTGTTTAATTTACCCCACCTGTTCCCTCCTGATTATTACCCTTTATAGTCTCCTCGTGTTTGCAGTCTTGTGTCGGATCGTTGTCTTTTGTCTCCTGTTTTCCCCGTGATCCTTGATGTTCTGTTCCAAGTTGGTTTTATTTCTAGTTTTATTTTTCCCCCTCGTGGGTATTTTGTTTGTGTTTGCTTTGTTATTATTTAATAAAGAACCACCTTCTTCCTGCAATTGAGTCCTCGCTCACTTTATACTTACCCTAACGTGACACATTCAGACAGTCCGATTTTTATTTTATTTTTATTATTATTCTAAATTGAAGCTCTTGTGCAAATCTCTTTCTGCATCGTCATTTTTGCCTGCTTTCAGTCAGTCAAGAGCGAGTGTGTTTTTTTTTTAATTGAATTCAGCAGCTGTGTGACCAGGAATGACATTTTCATCTTGCAAGTCATTCCTCACATTCAGTGGCTGGCCTCGGTTTCAAGTGAATCCTTAAATCTTTTCTACATCACGTTGAATTGAATGGGTGCAACATTTATCCCACGTACAACAGCCACACACCTCATAAAGCCCTAAGCTACACATCTACAACCCAAGTGCTCTGAGCCATACGCGCATGCATCACTCTTCCTTCTCTCATTCCATCTTTCCGCCACTCTCATTTGCTCGTTCACTTCATGCAGGGTGTTTATCTGAACTTTCCTCGTGAAACAGCAGCATTTTCTCTTGATTATTCACCCTTGTCTGATTGCTGATTCTCTCAGAATGCGTTTAGCTCCTTAGCCTAGGGTGACCCTGAATAATCATTTATGCGAGTATATTGCTGTTACCGTGTTCATTTCATTGCCCTCAATGTTTAGACTGAATATTAATTATATATAGCGCTATAGTCTTATTGTTTGCTAACAGTGGGCGTTATATTTGTAACTAGTTTTATTGCGCCTTATCAGGAGAACATTTTATAATTTGTTGAGATATTTGAAAAAAGATTTAAGGTTTAAGTTTTTCTAATATTTAACAATAAAAACGCTTATTTTGTAGTACAAATATTGTGGAACAACTTGCACAATCAAATCAATTTATTCAGACATCTTCAACATTTTCTCACATTATCAGTTTATTCGCTATAGTTTAGAAAATGGTAATAAAATATGACAAGAACTCAGTTAAACTGTCAGAGCAAATTCATCTTGATAATGTCAGATAACTTTGATAGAAAGGTGTGTAATGGATTACAATCAACCAATCAGCTGTTAAATTTAACTACACAATTAGATAATACCAATTTAGCTCAACCAATGACCAAGCAATGCTTCATTTTGTTCAGTCTGTGGTGTCAAAGGTCACATTAGCAATTAAAGAAAAAACACTGAAGTAAAACATGCTCAGGTCAAAGTGTCTGAATCATTTTGCTATCCTCACTTACATAAATGAACTATAGTGTCCTGCACCTGCTAGTAAAAAATTATATCTGGTGTCTGAATTTTTGTTTTGACTGTATATCCGAGTGAAACGGCTTCTGGAAAAAATGTAGGGTGGGATTTGATTTCATCCTTGGGAATTGATTGTATCGCAGTTGGGCGTTGCTAACTAAGGCCCTGTTAACAGCTGGTATTAAGTTTCTGGTGTTTTGGTCAATCAGATCAAAATTAGATGAGAGAGACATTCCCGTTTACACCTGGTGTTTTAATCCATCTCTTTTGTCCACTTTCAACCTGTCCTGATTTCTTCGAGGGGAGGGTCTATGGGTGGGTAAATATATGGGCTTCTTCAGATCTTTTGATCTAATGGATGAAATAAGCTCACATAATTTACATATGAACATGCCCGGAGACAACGGGAAAAACACACGGAGAGCAGCAGCTTTCACTTCTGCTCTGATAGCCGCAAGACCATGCTGAACCATAGACTGTAAAAAAATTGACGCACCTTCACTCTCTTCCATTGTAGAAAAGTGAAGCCGCCAATGTCCCAATATGGTGCTGACATCTTGGGCTGATTATGCAGACTTGGGGTCTGCGCAGTAGTGAGCGGAAGTGGAGCCGCGGTATCAAGGCTCCGCCCACACTCCTGCAGAATCAGTTAGTACAGTTTACTGCAGAACAACTCATTATGTTGGTGTGAAATAAAAAGTTATCAAAATGTAGAAATCAAAGTTAAAGCTTTCTGTTTAAAAGTCTGTTGATGCCTCAGTGACTACTTCGCTCAGAGAAGCTGTCAATCATGAGGTTTATAGTATCAAATAACTGACTAAAACCAAACTTATTTAAAAAACGAACTCTTGAACTTACACCAGTGTGACACAAACTACGTAAAATGACAAACCATCTTTGTAAAATTTATTTGAAGTGTAGTTTGATTTAGTTTGTCTCACGTCCCATTCGATTACATGGAGAGGGCGGAGTTTATGAGCTATACTGGATCCAGCGATCAAAATGTTTTGGCTTCACTTTTCAGGACTTGTGCGGCACACTTGTGCTGAACGCCGCTCCTCTCCCACTCCACTCCGCTCACATACTCTGAGTAAGGAGCGGATTTTTTTAAAAGTCGGAGCGTTGTGGTTTTCACTCGCTCCGAGAGCGCTCCACTACCTCTCCATCACAAACACAATTCATGCCAGCTGCTGATAATATAACTGCATTTTTAGCCAGAACTCACACGTTAAACACATTTAACTAGCTTGATACAGATGGATCACTCAAATCAGAAAGAATGTAAAGGTTATGACAGCGATGGGCATGAGCGGGATGTTATAGTTCAAGGAATTTTTTTTGTACCTTCTACTGAATATGATCGGGTGAAAGCACATTTTAAACAGGTAGCACTTATTCACACACGCAATCGTTCTCTCTAATGTATTCAAACAAATGTTATACTTACAGTTATCTGTATCTGATTTTGAATGAGCAGAAATCTGTAATGTAGTTACCCGTAGATAACTGATGAAAACGTACTATTTTCATCTTTCCAAACGAAATTTGCACTGCAAAAAGCAGCAATGATATTTAACTTTTAATGCTGATAAAGCCTAATAAGCTTGGCATGTCGTAGGAAAAAATGTTTGCACACTAGTGTTCCAGTAAAGCATGTTGAAACTATCTCCTATTGTTTATTTATTTTTTCGTTTAATGTATGTTATAAAGCGAACTTTTGTGATATTTCAGAGCTTACTTAAATACTTTAGCGTTTAGCCACAAATTTCCTCGGTGAACCCGGAGCGGAGCTGGAGCGGAGTGATTATTGAATGCTTAGAGCGTGGAGGGGAAATTGCACATACTCTGGTGCGTGTTAGAAATCAGGAATGGAGAGAGAGCATTGTGCTTCGTACGTCTTCAAACCAAACTTAGGTTTAAATCTCGTCTGGCTACTGCGCTTCCCATGATGTTTATGCGAGGTCAGTAGGCGGAGAGTTAGGGGGTCTTTTGTGGCTGTTTGAACATATTTAACCACATAAGCGTTTACATTGTGAAAGCAATCCGGTCAAATGCTTTTTTTCGACTACCTCTAGAAATGGTCGAAAATGGACAAGCTCAAAACGTTTTAGACCCGTTTACACCTGTATTTAGCGTCGTCCACTTGTGATACGATCAACCAAAACGCATTTTAATACCAGGTGTACACAGGGCCTAAATGGAGGCAGATCTGAATGTCAGTTTGCAGTTATTTGTGGAGGATATTTAGTCCCACCCTCCACTGAGATGCACATCGTGAAAAGAACAGATGCGTTTTTGAGGGCGAGGGGAGGTTAGTTTTGCACACAAGTTTATTTAATCATAAATCATTTATGATTAACGGTGTAATATTCTGTAGCACTCAATTTTGAACTTATTGTTCAAATCATTAACTAGGGATGAGCAATAGTAGTGATACTTGCATTAGCAAATTCCACTAATGAAGCCGTGCAAACAGAGAAATCCCCTGAGCACTGAAAGAGCAACCTTTGAGCAATAGACTTTATGAATCATGAGTCACGACCTTGGATGTGTGGCGGGGTGAACATGCGTTCAGCTGTTGTGGATTCACAGCGTCATGCTCTACTGAGATGTGTAAAAGATTATCTCAGGATTGAGAGCTTCAGCAAATCTTTCTCTTGGTTCACACACACATTCCACTGACCATTGTGACTCTATTCATTTCAGTGCTTCGAAGGGGTCATGTTTCACACTTTTATAGCATTTTCCTTTTCCATTTCATGCTTAGAATTAAAGTTGTCTTGTGATCTCTGTATTGATTGGTTGCCATCTGTATACTGTACTGCTATTGGCTGCTAAATACTGCATAGCTGTTGATGTGTAAATGTGGGTGGTTGTCTATTAAAGGGGTGGTTGATTATGAATTGACTTTTTTTAACTTTAGTTAGTGTGTAATGTTGCTGTTTGAGCATAAACAACATCTGCAAAGTTATGATGTTCAAAGTTCAAAGCAATAGGAGATATATTTACTTTTTTCAAGGACTACAACAAACAGCTGGTAGGGACTACAACGAGCTTCTTCACGGCTTGGTGACATCACTAACCCTAAAATTTACATAAACCCCGTCCCCGGGAACACGCAACAAAGGCCATGTTGAGAAGAGGAAGAGTTGTTGTAGTCGAGCACATTTGGGAGTCGCTCAAGCTGTCATCCGTCTTTCACATTTATTGCAATACAGTACGAACACAAATGCAATAGCATGACATAAAGCAAGATGACAACATAAGTTATAACCGTAATTAAACTAAACTATACCTGTTCTCTCTTCATGCAGCAGATATTCTCTGGCTCTGTGCATCTCACAACAGTTCCCACACCAGCGATTTATAGATTATCATGACAGAACATGCTAATCAATGACTTGAAGATAGTTAACTCATAAATTCATCAACTAACTCATTCAGAAACGTCCTGTCTCATTCTACATGTTGTCACTTCTTCTCGAGTCTCTCCATCATTGTCCGGCTCCGGTTTGAACATAAAAGGCTGGACAATTTTCAGTGCGTGTGTGTGTGAGGTAATCGGAGCTGCTAACACGAGCTCTTGAAGCTCTGTCCTCTTCTAGAAAGGGGGCGGGGAACAGCAGCTCATTTACATTTAAAGGGACACACACAAAACATTTTTGCTCTCCCTCAAAAAGTGACAATTTTGACAGGCTATAAAAAAATTATCTGTGGGGTATTTTGAGCTAAAACTTCACATACACACTCTGGGACTTACATCTCACATCAGAGACTTATTTTACATCTTGTAAAAGGGGCATTATAGGACCCCTTCAACTCTTTACCTGCCTTTTTTTTTTTTTTTTTTTTTTTTTTTTTTTTTTTTTTTTAATAAAGTTGCCCGACAGCGCCAGCATTTGATCATTTTCACAAAACTTTCATGGCCCCCAGAATATTTTGTTCTATCAATATTCGAACATGCAAATGTCAAAAAGAACAAAAAAAAAATTAATTCTAGCTTCATGCATTCTTTTATATCAACACTTGAACGTGGGTAAGTTTCATAAAAAAGCAACATTTTGAGCAATAAGCTGAGAAAATCGTGTTTTTGTCGAATACTTCGTCCGGATGTGATTCAGAACGATGATCAAAACACAGATGGAGTAGATGGAGTCCATCAACACCCCAAAGCTTCACAGTCCTAGAGCTCGTCCTGGGTCGACATCTCATTCAGTAACATTAGGCAGTTTTGATTTATATGCTGTTTAATGTTGATGATCATGTTATTTTACATGTGCGTCAGCAATGCTTCTATTGCTTGTTTATGCTTCTTCTTCTCCTGTGTTTTGATCAGGAGATTATGTACTCTGTAATAGCACCCCCTACCGTAACAATGAAAACATGGATTGCTGAAAAATTGTCAATGGTGGGAAAAGAGTTAACGTGGTTATGGTTGCAATGTCAATTAATGACCCATTTTTTTGCTGTTTTTTTTTTTTTTTTTGTAAACAATCTGGATGGACTGAGATAGGAGAATTGTGTTATAAATATAAATGTGTCTACATAGCAAAAGCAAATCCTGTTTTTCATGCTATGACCCTTTTAAAACACTTACTCTCAGGGGTTATAATACATGCTGAGATTTGAAATGAACTTGAATCATGAATTTCACATTAGTATGGAGTTTTATTCATGGCACTAATCCATTAGGCCCCAAAGAAAACTTATTGCAGTATGTAGTTCGTATTGAAATGGTTGGTGATTGTTTAAGCTATCATTACGAGCACAGAACTGACAGTTGTACAGTAATATTAACAGGAGACATGTTTGTTGTGAAGCTTTATCAGAATAGCTCGATCACTCAGCTCTGGTTATTTTATGCTATTAAAATGTTAATGAGAGCTTTGCAGGATCGCTGTAGGGTGGTACGCTATCTCTTATTCCAGCTGACAGTTGGGCTTCTTTAGTTTGTCACCTGACTCGCCTCACACGTCTAAAAATTTAACCCGACTGTGAGGGCTTAGACAAAGTTTTTGCTTCAAACACAGAATTAACAACCCGCCGACGGCACTTGTTGTAGTCATCTCTCCAAAGGTTTGACTGGGATTACAGCCGTGCGTTCTGGGACATATGGTGTTCTGTATCGAGAGCGACGCTTGTGACTGTAATTCACTGAGTTTTGGAGCCAATCCTGAGCTAATGAAAAAAGAATCAAGTGTGCTTTCTGTCTGACATGGAGGTCACCAGGTTGAGGAAAAAGTATCGCAGGCTCATTTGGGAGAAACAATTATGCTATTTTAGAAATGAGTGCTACATATTTAATGGGTCTTAAATGGACCGAAAGAGCCATTAGTAGATATTTCAGGAGAATGATGGTGGAAATGGCTGCAGAACAAACCCCTGGTGTTAAGAATTTAACTAAAACGTGTAACTCATCCAGCGTTTGTGCTCCAGACATTTCATCACGATATGATCTGACATTTATTCTCTTAGCCAGAGATACAATATTTGCCGATACCTCAAAACATGCTGCGATACGATTTGATCAAATTCAGGGGCATGTGACCGATATATATTGATATTAGGTTACACTTTACTTCGATTGTCCACTTTAGACATTCTACTACTAACTATAAGTAACTTTGCTACTACATGTCAACTAACTCTCATAAGAGTATTAGTAGACTATAGGGTTAGTAGAATAAGGTAACATGTAGTTGTAAAGTTTCTTATAGTTAATAGAATGGTTAAAGTGGACTATCGAAATAAAGTGTTTCCCGATATTGTGCCTATTTTACACAACCGGGGGGGGGGGGGTCTAATGCTATTTCATGCATTCTGACTTATTTACACTGTTAAAGAGTTGATTCTCATGCTAATGTTACGACCCGTTCCGCAAAGACGGGATTGACATGAACTTTTCTAGTTGGTAAAAAGGAAACCAGCCCCAGCCGACAGATCACCAAAGACACAATTCTAAATTCCACAAAAACTATAATTTATTAAGGTGGAAAAAGTAATTAAATTAAGGAGCAATGGCTTCAGAGTGCCCCAAGGCCAACAAAATAGACTTATAAATAAAACGTATACATTACCTAACCTGGGAAAAAACAAAATTACAAAGAAACTTCCCTATCTCCCTACAAATAAACAAATCACAAACAAAGTCTAAATAAATGGCAGAACACCCTTACGCTCCTAAAACATAAAAATGAACCTAATTAAATCATCGTAATCAAATGAACATGATCAACTGAAGGTTTTGGGATCTGTCGACGGGAGGAGGCATCCGGAGCTCTTCGCGCCACAAGGCCAACGCCAGAATGAGCTCGACATCAATTAGCGCCGCCCTTTTAAAACGGTGCATCAGTAGATCCGCCAATCAGGCTCCTCCAATGACAGCCATTCCCTGCACACATATACAAAGAAAAAACAACCCACACAAAACAGATACCGAGGATCGTAACACTAAACGTGGCCAAAATTTCAAAAAACGAGTTGGACGTATGACGGAGTATTTCTGTGCCAAATACATGTTTTGGAACGTTTTTTCGAGTATGGCCCTGTATGACGTCATAAAGGGCGGAATTCCTTGTATGGGCACTTCTCCTGGATGAGCGCACACACACACACACACATATACATATATCACCCAGAGCGAGAGCAAGAGCGCGTCCATCAACGAGCTTCGTTTGGGTTATGGGAGCCGTCGGCGGCGCTTTCATTTTGTGTTTAGACCACAAAATCAACAATGTCACTAAAGAAGTGTGTTTCTGGTGTGAGGGAAAGATCACCTTGTTCAGCTTCCCAAATAACCCAGCGTTAAGGGAACAGTGGATGCAGTTTGTGTTTCTGGAGTTCTGCAAGTGTGTGTGTTTGTTCCCGGTCATGAGTGGAAACCGCAGGCGGCGAGTGAAACTGCATCAAATGTGTGTTTTGTTGGCAATCGGCGCATAAGTGCATATAATGTGAACAACACCAACGTATAGTGAATCGAGAGTTATCCAGGGATAATGCCATGATGTAGTCTGTGTGTGTGCTCGAGATTCTTTAGCTCCGCCCACTGCACGCCTCCACGAGCTCGGCTGTTTTCAGAAAGAATCGGTACAGTGTATCTGTCTTTTATAAATATGATAAAACTAAAGACTCTTGGGAGATATGAAGGGTCAACACTACTCTATAGATACTCAAGACTAACATGAGACTGGCAGAAACTGTGTGTGTTATGACCCCTTTAAAAGAACTTGAAAATCCTGTATCTCAATTGGGACATTCACAACAAAAAAATAGTGTTTTTTTTTTTGTTAATATAGAAAACTAAATAATGAAAAGTCGCACATGAGTTCATCAATCATCTGATTGGCTTCAACAATCAAGAAAGTCTTTCAGTCTTTTGTGCTCTCTAAAAGTTTTTCTTTATGACATTTGCATGCAGATGTGGCTAACATTATAATTTCAAAATAAGGGTATGTTTACACGACACGCAAACGTAAAACTTTGTATGTGTTTTGGCCGTTGATTTACACGACAATGCCATTTTGGGGGCCTGAAAACGCAAGCTTTTAAAAACGGGTTTCAAAGTGCAAGGTTTTGAAAACTATTCCTTTACCATCTCCATGTAAACAACAAAAATGTGAATTTGTGAAAACGATGACGCCATGTGTATTACATGTTTACACATGCGTGTTATGTGTTCGCTGGGTGTTTCTTAACAAAGTGACATCGCCAACTACTGGCCTGGCATGCATAATACAGCCTTTTTAGTAGGGATGCACCGAAATGAAAATTCTGGATACACTTGGCCGAAAACCGAAACAGAAAATTACTTTTTAAAAAAAATAATTATTCATTTATTTTAAATTAGTTTTTTGTATAATTGTATTATTATTAGATGTTTTAATTAAATTCAATAATTTTACTGAATCTGAATTTACAAGCCAATAAAATAAAATAACCACACTTTTATTTAAAGTAACACACAATAATTAGACAGAAAATATGTTATATATTAATATTAATATTAGTGCTGGGGAAAAATTAATCGTGATTAATCGCATCCAAAAAAAAGTTGGTGTTTATATAATATATGTGTGTGTACTGTGTATAATTATGTATATAGAAATACACATGCATGTATATATTTAAGAAAAATTATTATTTTTTTAATTATATTATTTTATTATATTTATATATAAGATAAATTATATATACAGTATATACATGCAAATATTTCTTAAATATATACATGCATGTGTGTGTATTTATATATACATAATTATACACAGTACACACACATATATTATGTAAACACAAACTTTTTTTTTGGATGCGATTAATCACGATTAATTTTTCCCCAGCACTAATTAATATCAATATATTATTCTTCATTCAGTTCAGTTCAAATCAGATTTAACAGATTTATTTTTTGACCAACTATTAAAATAATGTATAGAAAACTATTATTATCAGAGCATGTGAGCTGTTATTTTAACTTATATTTTTTCATGTTAATTTTGTGCTTTTGGCATTTTATTATCATTATTAATATTGCTATTTAGGGTTTATTTCAGTTTTAGGTTTATTTTTATTTTTTTGATTTTTCTCCAGTTAAAACATTTTGACTTCTAATTTTCGTTTAGTTTAAGTTTTTCAACTAATATTTATATTTTATTTTTTCAGCTTTATTTCAATGAACAGAAATGTTTTTAATAGTTTTAGTTAACGATAATAACCCTGGTACTGGCAAATCCATTTATCATTTTCACTGCTTATATTATTAATAGGGCAAAAATGTTTGGTCTCTGCAAAGCAGGAAGGCTGACTGATAAAATATCTTAATGGTCACAAATAGGCAGCAAAGCAAGACATTTGCATAATTGGATTCCACGTTAATATCATAATGTGCACATTTTGATTAAGCAACATCAGAACACGATTCTCAAACTTATATTGATGCACTGATTAGCATTTTTCATTTGTGAGGAAGTTTATCCAGCCTGTGATTCTGATTGATTCTTAAAGGTAAACTGCCCATAACACATAAAAGCTTCCTCTGAAAAAATAATGGGGCCATAAATTGCAATTCAAGTGGGAATCCATAGGTCACCTGCCTGTCGCAGAAGCCACATGGACAGTGATCATTGCAACTGATGGGAGGTTGAGAGGAACTGGAGGTTATTTGTCTTTTGTTAGACGATGTTCTCTGGCTCAGCCTTTGATGTAGATATCGAACTGAGTCACATGGGTGCAGGTTCAAGTAGTTTTCCTCTACAGCTGAGGACCCTTCTGCCGCCCTTCTCGGTTTTTAAGGTCTACAATTTGATGTGTCAGACAATGCGATTCCCAAGGGAAAATACAGACTTGAATCAATGATCCTTGAAAAACACAGAGCCAACATCAGTCATCACACCTAAGCACATTATCAATGGATAAATTAAGAGTTGCAAGCATGGTAACACTTTATTTCGATAGACATCATTATAATAGAGCTGCCCAATTGTGGATAAATTGTGTTTATAGAGATCATGATTCTGCCATGATTCTAAATGGATAACTAAACAAAATAACCTGTAATTTAAGAGGTTTTGACAAAATGTTAATATCTGCAGTCTATTTAAAACATTTTTTTAAGTTAATTTGAATTAATAAATTGTTTAAAACCATCAGTTTGAGTGGATGATTCAAAGCCTCACTCATAGGCCGCATTAACACTGCAGGTCTTGATGCCCAATTCCTGTTGACTATATCCAATTTTTTGACGACCAGCTTACATCATCTTTTAAAAGTGACCCATATCTGATATCTGCATTTACACTATACACTTGGCGAAACGACCAAAGGTAGACGTACTGACCCGGAAAAGCTTAGGCTGAAAAGGAAGTAAAAATGGCACGATTTGCAATAGATGCAGATGAAATGATATTACAAGCTTTTGCTTTCTGCATCATCTTTAAAGGTCAGCAAAACATTGGTCTTTTTAGGTGGAGAAAAAAATAGAGCCTTTTGTTACAGCCCTGATGATGATCATGTGATCGCTTTTTCAATGACGAGCGACTCGCATTGACGGGACTATTCGATCTGTCCGCTTACATGGCAGACGCAAATGCACGTGTCCGATTCATATCAAATTTATTTCTACAAATGAATGAGGCCTGAAACCGATCTAAGAATATCAGAATCCATGTGCTTTTTCCTGCTTACACGTTCATAGGTCATATCCGATCTGTGCCACATGGGAGGAAAAAATCGGAATTGGGTCACTTGAACCATGTGATGTAAATCCGGCCAATAAGACACTTGCTTCTTTACTGGATGAATCAGCGTCTTTGGCAAATCTCTTGAATGATTCAATGACTCACTCATAAAGACTTCACTTGTTTCATTACTGGATGAATCAGTGTTTTTGAATGAATCTCTTGAATGAATGATTCAATGACTCACTCATAAAGACTTCACTTGTTTCATTACTGGATGAATCAGCGTCTTTGAACGGATCTCTTGAATGATTCAATGACTCACTCATAAAGACTTCACTTGTTTCAATACTGGATGAATCAGCGTCTTTTGAACGGATCTCTTGAATGATTCAATGACTCACTCATAAAGACTTCACTTGTTTCAATACTGGATGAATCAACGTTTTTGAACGAATCTCTTGAATGATTCAATGACTCATTCATGAAGACTTCACTTGTTTCATTACTGGATGAATCAGCGTTTTTGAACGGATCTCTTTAACGTAAACCGTTCACTTAAGAGAATATCAGATGTGTATTGGATCTGTGCATTCGGCCTTAAAGTGACAGCAGCGTAATAAACCTGCTGCTGTCCGTCATTAATGTTAATCACCATGTTAATCAATGTAAAGTATATGAGTCTTTTAGAGAAAATTTTAGAGAAATGCTTAATTGATGCATTACAATTTAACTAAACCCATTAGATTTTAGTTGACTAAATCTACTATAGATTTAATCGACTAAAGTCTTATGATACACTATATTGGCAAAAGTTTTGGGACGCCTGCCTTTACATGCACATGACCTTTAATGACATCCCATTCTTAATCCGTAGGGTTTAATATGGAGTTGGCCCACCCTTTGCAGCTATAACAGCTTCAACTCTTTTGGGAAGGCTTTCCACAAGGTTTAGGAGTGTGTTTATGGAAATTTTTGACCATTCTTCTAGAAGCGCATTTGTGAGGACAGGAACTGATGTTGGAGGATAAGGCCTGGCTCGCAGTCTCCGCTCTAATTCATCCCAAAGGTGTTCTATCGGGTTGAGGTCAGGACTCTGTGCAGGGCAGTCAAGTTCCTCCACACCAAACTCGCTCATCCATGTCTTTATGGACCTTGCTTTGTGCACTGGTGCGCAGTCATGTTGGAAAAGGAAGGGGCCATCCCCAAACTGTTCCCACAAAGTTGGGAGCATGAAATTGTCCAAAATGTCTTGGTATGCTGAAGCATTAAGAGTTCCTTTCACTGGAACTAAGGGGCCGAGCCCAACCCCTAAAAACAACCCCACACCATAATCCCCCCTCCACCAAACTTTACACTTGCCACAATGCAGACTTGTCCATGGGATTGCAAGACAGAGAAGCGTGATTGGTCACTCCAGAGAACACGTCTCCACTGCTCTAGAGTCCAGTGGCGGTGTGCTTTACACCACTGCATCCCACTGTTCGCCGTGATTGTACTTGTCAAAGATTTAATAGACATACCCCCGGTTTCACAGACAAGGCTCAAGCTAGTCCTAGACTAAAATGCATGTTTGAGCTGTTTTAAAGGGGTCATGAACTGAGAAATCAAATTTTCCTTGAGCTTTTGACATATAAGAGGTCACCATACTATAAGAATATCCTGTAAGTTTCAGAACTGAAAACTTCCTTGTTAGTCCAATAAAAGCTTTTATTGACACCAGGCCCAGCAAACGACAGGTTTTTCAAAGTGGGAATCTGAGACGTCAAAGGGAGGCAAGCACCGCCTCTGCAGAAGAAGATCAACGCTTACTTCATCACTGCCTGTTTAGCCCCGCCCACTGATTCACGCATGACATAGGTAGCCAAAAAGTAACATAGGCCTACGTGGTGTTAAACCAGATCGAGCTACCAAGTAATAAACATGCTGTTGAGGATTACAAAACATTGCGCAGTGCCTGGGCTCAACAGTAATGCAACATGTAAGTAACTGTGTTAATTCTAATGCCTGATCTGATATGTAATGATTCATGTACAGTCAGATGTTCTTTGTCTTGCAACACTTTTCACGATTAGTTAACCATGAGAGCTGTAATAGTAAAAACGCACTAAAAGAGAGAGTAATACTTAGCTATTTCAAATGGAAAGACGTTAGCCAATCACAGCAGTGGGCGTTTACACTGAAGTCTCACAGCAGCCAATCACAGCAGTGGGCGTTTACACTGAAGTCTCACAGCAGCCAGTCACAGCAGTGGGCGTTTACACTGAAGTCTCACAGCAGCCAATCACAGCAGTGGGCGTTTACACTGAAGTCTCACAGCAGACACGCCCCTTAAAACAGAGCGTTCAAACCAGAGGGCTAAAATCAGGGTAGGAAAAATGCCTTTTATTTATAAATTACGACAATTTTTGATGTAAAAAGCATTCTAACATTATAAGTGCACCCCAGGAAACATCATAAAACAATAAAACAACGCAGTTCATGACCCCTTTAACTCAAACCAACTTGCACTGACATATCTTAAAATATGCCAATGTCATTGTTTTGTCTCAAGATGCACACCAGTAATGTTTTTTTCTAAGGCATGTTTATAAAAGCTACTTAAATGTCCTAATTGAACTAAGGCCTATTCCTGGCTTAACTAAGCCTTGTCTGTGAAACCAGGCCATAGACTGGTCTAGTCTGCTTAATATCTGCTAATGGTGAATTCACACTGCCCGATATTAGCCCCGATTTTGACTCTCCGACAGGTTTTTGCCTGAAATCATAGGCAAATGAGTGACAATCACACAGTGTGTCGCAGACGCATGCTCAGGGCCGGATTAAGAACACGGAGGGCCCTGGGGCTATAACAAACCCAAGGGCCCCCATAGTAGCCGATCTTGGTGCCACAATGTTTTCAAAATTCTACCACAGAAATAATTTATATTTTTAAAAAAACAAAATCTTCAATGCACAGAGATACAATGAGTATATACTATCTGAATATTTAATTTTAATATTAAGTAGGCCTATATATAAATATTCCAGGCTGCAACACATTACCAGCATAAATGCATTAACTCCAGATATGAGGTCAAACCAAACAGGTTTCCAGAAACAGCAACGACTTTTGAGCATACAACTGCCTTAGGGATTTTTAAAACCAGTGAGTTCCCAAATATGAGCTATTTAGGGGGTTTTATGGGCATGGTCCCCCAAGAAAATTTAGATTTCTCTGATCTACATATGTGCATTTTAAATAGTTTGAAGGCTAAAAAAATTTATAATAAATAGCTTTCAAACCCATGTTAGTGGGCAGTAATTATCTGCCATACCTGCTCTCTCCTCATTTCCATCACTCTTTCTTTTTCTCTCAGTCTCCTTCTCTTGCCCTGTCTCTTCCCCTCCTAAAGCTGAGCTCTGACTGATAGTCTTTTCATTTTCGTCTGTCAGTGAAGAAAGTAAACATAGGGTCAGCTGATATTTAGCCTATATTTTATTAAGCATTTTCTTAGACAAGTTGATTCACTGAAGGCTACGAACGCTAGGTAAATAAGTTTAATTCATTCACAATATATACACACATTCATTATCTTATGCCTAATCTGATGAAATCGGCTTCGTTAATGTCCTTTTTTAATTTGTTTAACATTTCTATCCTAAAATAGCTGTCAAATATATAATGTTTAGTTTAGCTACTTAGATCTCGCACCGTTTACTCGCACCCCGCTGCGAAATGCGAAAACGTGCTTAGCAGCTTCTGTGTACATAAAGCCCGCCTACTTTAATTTTATTGGTCATCTCAAATATTTTGACATTGACGAGCGGTGACAGACGGCAGGCAGCTCAGATGAGAAGGTATCCTTGCAGCACTAAAGTAGTGTTCATACTCTATTAGTCAATTATTTCACACTTGTATTATATACACCTCGGAAAAAGGCGACCTCATAACTGTCTACGGCCATGATTACAGTCGTGTAGGCAGCCTATATTTTTCCTCAACACTTCAGTTTACATGGTCGGAGCTATTCAGTCTGGTTTAGCTAGTTTCGCCACAGAGCCTTTACTGTACACATGATGTTTCGCTTGTATCAAATTCAAATGGATAAAGCGACTGCCTGGCGCTCTTTATCACGGCGAAAGCGACAAACGAGTTTGTTGTTAGCGCTGTGCGTGAGACGATTCAGTTGCTCTCGCGCTGCGACTGCTGGATGCGCGCGCGTTTATTCAGGTAGCGCCATTTCATCACCCGGCTTTTGGTGTTTGTTTCCCATGCGCTTGCAGCACTCCAGTAAATAACAGCACTTAATATGTGGTGGCCCACCAGGAAAAGTTCATATGCTCCCGATCAGCTGTCAATCATTTCCTCGGCCAATCACGGGCCCCGTCCGTGCTCGGGCCCTGGGGCTTCAGCCCCACCTAGCCCTTATGTTAATCGGCCCTGGGCATGCTAAATATCTGGACCTGCCGGCGATTAAAAATCCTGCTGTGTGAAATGTGTTCTGACTGAAAATGACATCGTCGATGACCTGCAGCCAATGAGAGAGCAAGATACAGGCCAGCGGGAAGTTCAGGGAGGAGTTATAGACCAGAATATCAGTATTTTAATAGATATATTTACAATTATATCAAACAGAAACAAAGCACAAACATTTGCTTGACCAGCCGCAAGAGCAGCACATTGCAAAATTATTTATTTACCTCCAACTCTTTGCAGAACACTATCCTTGATCCCCGCGTCTCCCCAACCACTGCCTCCTCCATAATCTTTTTTATTTTTCTCATTTTCATTACAAATCAGTGCACAGACAATTTGGATCGCAAGCTTTCTGCAGTCTATCATTTTTAATAACAATTCCAGTCTCGCGCGAGAACTCCGGTCTGACGCACGCGTGATCTCGCGTTGTTTCCTTGTCACTTCTCGTGTGTTTGCTTGTGAAACGTAGTTTGCGCACCGGACTGAGCTGTTGGCGATTCTTCCTCTTGAAAAGTCATGCAGTGTGTAATCCATCGGTCAGTGTGAACACAGCAGCGACTGAACGCTACCCCAGATAGTCATGCAGTGTGAAAAGAGCAGTGAGCCGACCAGTTTGAAAATCGTGCAGTCTGAACTCGGCATAACTCTTCATTTTGATGCTCCCCCTACTGACTATAAGTAAACTTGCAACTACATGTCAACTTATTCTAACCCTAACCTAACAGTTTACTAATACTCTAATGACATGTAGTTGCAAAGTTACTCATAGTTAGTAGAATGTCTAAAGTTTACTATCAAAATAACTGCATGTTGACTTTAAAAGTAATGAAATGAGTCAGTCAAGGCGTCTAAGAGAAGGTTAAGGCTTAGCAAAAGCCAAACGATAACTCATGCCGTCTGATCTACGAGATTAATCTTGTAAATGGCTTCTCAGTTATTAACAAGAACAGCCGAACAACAGTACGCCGCTGATCCTATCTCTCCTGCTCCGCGCGGGCTCCTGTAACTCTTGGGATACCTCGACTGACAGATGAGTGACGAAATCGCTGATTTATTCCCTGAACCCTGTAATACTTCACACACTGGATGGATGTATCCACATTTTTTCAATTTCTGAAACATTGACATCCAGTAAAAGATAAATAACATTCAGGGATAGGGCTGTGTGTGTCTGCTCCGTGAAGGACGACCAGGCTAATGGTGTAAATTGTGTATATACACACACAATTAGATAGATATTATTAGATAGATACAAAACGGCAAGTAAGACTGCTTGGAGTAAAGAGAACAGTATCTCTGAGTGACTTGACTACTGGCTCTTTTAATATAGAGTCGATGACTGTAAACGAAAGTAGCTGCTGTGAACAGACATGAATATTTTAGCTCGTTCTCCAGTGACGAGGGACCTGTGTTCCTACACTGCTAGCAATTCAGGAGCTTTAACATTTGCAGAGAGCAACGGTACACCTATGATTAATTCACCATCTGGGCCACTGAAGATACATATCATTTAATGCAAGAAAAAGCATTTTATATGCTGGGCAACTTAACATTTCATAGTTCATGCAAAAGTCATTTTTAGCCGTGTGTACAGTATGTACCTATATGTATACCCTATCATTAAAAAGTTTTTTTTTTAATGTTTTTGAAAGAAGTCTCTTCAAATCACCAAGGCTGCATTTATTTGATCAAAAATACAGTAAAAACAGTGAAATATAATTCCAACAGCTGTTTTCTATGTGAATATATAGTAAAGTGTAATTTATTCCTGTGATCAAAGCTGAATTTATCATCATTACTCCAGTCTTCAGTGTCACATGATCCTTCACAAATCATTCAGATATGATGATTTGATGCTCAAGAAACATTTATGATTATTATTAATGTTGAAAACTGTGATGCATTACATGATTCCTTGATTAGAAAGCTTAAAAGAACATAATTTATTTACATTTATTCATTTAGCAGACGCTTTTATCCAAAGCGACTACAACTGAGGAATACAGGAAGCGATCCGTCATGAGGCGAAAAATCACAAAAAGTGCCTGAAATACTAAGTGTTGGACACTGCTTAGAGTAGCATAAGCTAGAACAGGGAGGGAATAGAGGAAAGATTGAGGGTTTTTTTTAAAGATGAGGTTAAGTGCTCACGGAAGAGATGAGTTTTGAATGTTGTCAGTGATTTTGCATTCCGGATGGAGGTGGGGAGATCGTTCCACCAGCAAGGAACGGTGAATGAAAATGTTCTGGAGAGGGATTTCATGCCTCTCTGTGATGGTACCACGAGCCGTCGCTCCTTTGCTGAGCGTAGGCTTCTGGTGGGGGTGTAGACTCGTAGGAGCGAGTGGAAGTATGCGGGTGTTGAGCTTGTGGTGGATCTGTAAGCAAGCGTCAATGCCTTGAACTTGATGCGAGCCGTGAGTGGTAGCCAGTGCAGAGAGATGAAGAGAGGTGTGATATGGGCCCTTTTGGGCTCGTTGAAGACAAGACGTGCCGCTGCGTTCTGAATCATTTGAAGCATCTTGATCGCACGATAGATTGCACACAGAAGCGCATTGCAGTAGCCAAGCATAGAAATAACCAGGGCCTGGACGAGAAGCTGTGTTGCATGCTCTGTTAGGAACGGTCTGATCTTCCTGATGTTGTGCAGCGCAAACCTCCATGACCGAGCTGTCTTTGAAATGTGGTCTTTGAAGGACAGCTGGTCATCAAAGGTTACTCCCAAGATTTCTGACCGACCTTGAAGGGGTAATCAGAGATGAACCTAGCTGGATGGTGAAATCGTGTTGTAGAGCTGGATTGGCAGGGAAGGCGAGAAGCTCAGTCTTTGCCAGGTTGAGCTGCAGGTGAGGTTCTGTCATCCATGCCGAGATGTCCACCAGACAGCTTGAAATATTTGAAATAGAAATCTTTTGTAACATTATAAATGCCTTTACTGTCACGTTTGATCAATTTAATGCACCCTTACTGAATAAAAATATTAATTTCTTTAAAAAAATGTACCGACCCCAAACTTTTGAACAGTAGCATACAGTATATAAACCCACTGATTACATTTTAAAGCAATAAGCCATAAGAAACCACACACATACTGTATCACACATACTGGCATCTCATGACTTATTCCATTGAGCATATACTCTGGCTATAGCCAGATATATAATCTTTGATAATCAAATTTATGAATAATAGTAATAATATTTGATATTCGAACTCTGTTAGAATTCTTTATTTTTTCAGTTAACCCTTATGAAAAGATTTTGGTAACACTTTATTTTAAGATGACGAAGTTACATGTTACTAAATGTAATTACTATAGTAATAACAGTAAATTATACATAATTACAAGTAATTAACCCTAAACCAAACCCTAACCATAACTCTATAGTAAGTACATGTAGTTAATTAATATTACTCAATACTTATTTGAGTAAGTACAATGTAATTGTCACCTTAAAATAAAGGGTTACACTTTATTTTACGGTGTCATTGTTACAGTGTAATTACATATTTAAATACTGAGTAATATTTAGTAACTACATGTACTTACTATAGGATTAGGGTTTGGCTGAGAGTTAGTTGCATGTAATTCTGCATAATGTACTGTTATTACTATGATAAATACATGTAACATATGTAACAATGACACTAAAATAAAGTGTTACCAAATAAAGTGTAACCAAGATTTTTAATGAAGACAGACCAGATCTAGTTTTAGAATTTCATCTAATTGTATTGCATTGCATTACTATAGAATTAATTTGGTGACTGTATATTGAGTATTTTACAGCTCTGAACATGAGCGATCCAGTCAGATCTGTTTTTATAAACGTCTGTCGATCAGTTCTGGCTGTATTGAAGTATTTCAGAAGCACTCAAGCATGAGTCATGTTCCATTGTCTAGAGCAAGATGTTCAAGCCCACGCCCAACCGATAACCTCTGCCTCCTTTCCCAGAATACATCTGCCAAATAGTTGAAATTACCCTTACATTCCCCCTTCTCTGTTTTCTCGCCGAACAAAGTGCCGCTGTTCCGCCGTGAGCCGCAGGTGGAGGGTTCACTCCTTTGTTCCGCTGCGTGCTGTGCCATTCAAACCATCGCTGTGATCTGCGTCTCCACAGTCGCTTCGGAAGACTATTTTAAACCCCGTCTACCACCCGCCCCTCCTAATCTGACTCTATATTAACTGTGCACATATTCTTATTGTGTTTCTGCAATTTTCATGATATTGTGCCGTCTGTCTCGACAGCTAATTCCATCCCTTGTTTAGTCACATGGACGCATTTTATGTGCATTTGGTGTGAGATGTTGCTCTGACTATAAATGAAGCCCTTGATGCTTTGTGCTGGTGGCCGCGGCTTTCAACATGCCCACAGGCTTCAGTGCATGAGTCAAGCTACTCATATAATAATGAATAGTGCATTAGGGCCCTTTTGCAAAAAGGGGAGCTTTAATTTGATAGATGTTTTTATATTTTTGGTTTACATGCGGTCATGATTAATGCAATAAGTTATTGGTCCAATTAAAAGAGAGCGAGAGCTTGAAATATCAAGTTATATCAGCACTTTGTGTGTGTGTGTGTGTGCTAGTATGTGGAAGCTATGCAAAATGCAAATTAATGACGGCGTCTCTATTCCACAGAAATCTCTCTCCTTTATAAGTTACACTGGCGGACTACTTATGCTAATAAAGTTGCAGCTTGGGAAATGCAAACACACAGAGGCTTCGTTACCTTTCCTCTGACAGCAAGCTTTCCATCTCGTCGCAGCACAGTTCAACAGTCCCTATGGGACACGTTTCGTGAATGATGCTGCACACATATCGGTTCCCTTCATTGGGAAAAAAGCACTAGTAATGTGAACACAGCCCATTAGGTGATTCTCCAGAGCTGTTTGAGGGCGTCAGAGAGTATACCTGGGCAATTACGTGTATTGCATTCTATATATTGTGTGTGAATATTGTACTTTTTTTTTTTTTTCCTTCTTACTGTCAATCATGTGTCTTCTTGGTCACCTTCATTAACAGATCAGTTGTAAAGAAGCCCATTCTATTTGATTTATTTTGGAGATTTTGTGCTTACTTGTAGGGATAGTTCACCCAAAAATAAAAATTGTCATAATTTACTCACCCTGTATGAGTTTCTTTCTTCTGTTGAACACAAAGGAAAATATTATGAAGAATGCCAGTTGATGTACCCCATTGACTTCTATAGTTTTCCATCAACTGTTTGGTTACCCATATCCTTAAAAATATCTTCTTTTGTGTTCAGCAGAAGAAAGAAATGCATACAGGTTTGGAACAACATGAGGGTGAGTAAATGATGACAGAATTTAAATTTTTGGGTGAACTGTCCCTTTAAATGTCCCATAAATAATGAGACATGACAGAACGTTTGACATCTTAAAAATGAATGAATGACCATACTCCCAGAAAGCACAATCTTTCCTAGGCTTTTTTCTGATTGCTTTATTTATTTTGTGCACGCCATGCATGAGAGGGTCTGACTGCTTTGTAAAGATAATCTAAGTGCCTCTCCTCATGGAAAATATTAAATTAAGTACAGTACACATGACAATTGTATTTGTTGCATGTTTATTTTCCACTAAGAAAACATTTCCTTTTCCAAAGTTTTTACCGGAATGACACAAGAAAGGACTATCTCTAGGCTGAATAAATTTAGACTCATATCCCCAAGAGGTTTGACATACTCTTTAAGGAAATTAATTTACTTAATTTGGGAATTCATCTTGGGGTCGTGCCTCCATTATAACCACCAACTCATTTTCTGCAAATCTATTTATACTAGGATGAATCTCATGAAGCTTGTCAAGAACAAATCCAGGTCATATTTCACCCTAAAATCAGATTTTGCTTGGTGAAAAGGAAGCCTATTTTATGATCATATAATGAAAATATATTACGATAGTATTTGGTGTGCTGCCTTTTTAGTTAAAGGGGTCATGAACTTAGAAATCAAATTTTCCTTGAGCTTTTGACATATAAGAGGTTGTCATACTAAAAGAATATCCTGTAAGTTTCAGAACTGAAAACTTCCTTGTTAGTCCAAAAACAGCTTTTATTGTAACCAATCCCAGAGAACGACTCATTGTGAAGTGTGCCTGTGAAAGACCGCCTCTGCAGAAGGTCAACGCCTACTTCATCATTGGAACTTTGGCCCCGCCCACTGGTGTGTTAGTGAGATGACGAGGAGAGAAGATACATCTACAGGATGGACTACAAATAACATTACCTTCCAAAGGATCCTGATGCTAGGAATGTGCTTATTTATTTTCAACAATGTGAATGTCTCAGTTGAGCATTTATTATTTGTATTCACTACATTCGCTATGATATGGACTAGACAGTAATGCCACAGCATGTAAGTAACCGTGTTAATTCTAATGATCTGTGATCAGTGATTTCTGATATGTAATGATTCATGTACAGTCATATGATATTTCTCTACGTGTCAGTAAATCAAACCAGTGACTAAACGCTCAACTTCACACATATATATATCGCGATAAAAGAACGCTCCCTTTGCAATCGCTGGAGCTGTCAATCAAACAGCGTGAGTTTATCAGTGACTGAGTTCTGGACTCGTGCCAAAACTCCCATTATAATCAACAAACCTCTTATTTACATTGTGTTTGCACTGTTAGTTATGATGAAAGCATTCATTAGTGTGCAGAAATCGAGTTGCAATGACGAGATCACGGCATTCGTACTCTCAACGTGTGTGATCGGCTACAATGCTCATCACTGCAACCTTTCATGCCACGATCTGAATATAATGATATAGATCTGAATATAATGCTATAATCAGCACTTTTCACGATTAGTTAACCTTGAGAGCTGTAATAGTAAAAAAGTTTCAGAGAGAGTTCCACATGTAATACTAGCTATTTCATATGAAAAGATGTCAGCCAATCACAGCAGTGGGTGTTTACACTGAATCACAGCAGCCAGTCACAGCAGTGGGTGTTTAGACTGAAGTCTCACAGCAGCCAATCACAGCAGTGGGTGTTTACACTGACGTCTCACAGCAGCCAATCACAGCAGTGGGTGTTCACACTGAAGTATCACAGCAGCCAATCACAGCAGTGGGTGTTCACACTGAAGTCTCACAGCAGCCAATCACAGCAGTGGGTGTTTACACTGACGTCTCACAGCAGCCAATCACAGCAGTGGGCGTTTACACTGAAGTCTCACAGCAGCCAATCACAGCAGTGGGTGTTTACACTGACATCTCACAGCAGCCAATCACAGCAGTGAGTGTTTACACTGACGGCTCACAGTAGACACGCCCCTTCAAACAGAGCGTTCAAATCAGAGGGCCACAATAAGGGTAGCAAAAATGCCTTTTATTTCTAAATGATGGCAATTTTTGATTGTAAAAATCATACTAACATTATGCTCCCCACAAGTGCACCCCAGGAAACATAAAACAATGCAGTTCATGACCCCTTAAATAAAATAAAAAAACCCCATCGTTATATAGTAAAAAGAACTGTATTTCAGTGATGAGAATAACAATGTAGAATATTAGCTCAGGGGATTACATATTAGCTTAAGTAAGAGCACATTTTGAGAGATCCTGAGACATGAGTAAGGAGAAACTGGCACTAACTGATGCATTGCATGTAGCTTGCCTCATTTTATTTTTCCTTTTTGATTTGGTACTTTGACAACTGGCTGATCTGGGAAGTGTGTGTGCAGTTTTCTGCCTTCAGGTCATTCATATAAATACAACTCGAACCATCATAACCCCAAGACACATCTGTAGGCCTGTGCACTCAACACCGCCTTCCCAGTCTGTGTACGATCTGTTCCACAGAGGTCTGAGGAAGACCGAGCGCTAGTAAACGGTATGTTTGTGTTTGTGTTGTGCCAGGTGTGCGATGGGTCCTCGGAGTACCCAGGAGCCGAGGCAGAGGAAGCAGTCGCTCCAGGCATGGAGCTCATCCAAGTGCGCAGACGTTCCAGCCGGAACCTGCAGCTGCCCCCGCTGGCCTTCCGGCTAGCTGAGCAACATGACTGGAACAGCAAAGAGATGGAGCCGATGGCCCGTCCCACCACCCTGGCACTGCGCATCCCCCCGCTCATCGCCATCACATCTGCTGACACCGGCAGGTAAGCAAAAACACATGATGTCTTTTGTGTGGATGCATATAATACGGACATATCCGTAGGGGTTGCACAACTACTGATTTCTTTAATACATTTACAGTTGCAAGGAAAAGTATGTGAACCCCTTCAGGGCTTGACATTAAGCCTGTTTACGTGCTTGTCCTTCGGACAAGTAAATCCGTCATTCACTTGTCCGAGTAAAAAATGTGTTTGTCCGGAAGCAAGTGTAAAGTGTAAATGGCAATTATCGCTAAGAAAATATGCTATTTTTACTTAGTGCAAATAGCCGCTGCCTTATTTTTTTCAAGGCCATTTGTGAAGAAAACACTTGGATATTTCACAGCAGTGGTGTTTCATCATCGCCAGTGATAGAAATGTAAGAATGAAACGGGCATGGCGATCAAATCGACTCCTTCGTCTGAGATTGGCTTCACCACTAGCTCTTCAGATCCTGTTTTAGAGTGAGGAGTTCTTTGGTGGGAGGGCTAGATTAGAACACACTTTGATATTTTGTCCAATGTCACCCTATCACGGTTTTTCTGTCACTTATCATCCATGTAGCCTGTTCTTTCTTTGATGGACTCTTTAAAGAGGCACAGCTGAAGGGTGTCTCTCTAGGGACACGAGCAGATGGATGAAAGAGAATTTGTGGCTTAAGATCAGTTTCTCAGCAATATACAACAGCATTTATCTGTGAATGTTCTTGCGTCTTTCATTTTGTAGTCCTCACTGTTTACTATTTCACACTAGATTTTCACCTTTACTGCAGATAGTGTGAGTTCTGCTTGCCTGTGCAGAACTTTGTGGGTGGTTGCTTACAGGCAAAAGAGCCCAATATTCAGGCTAGGGTTGCATCTGTGTTCTTATAGTGTTGCTTGACATTACCACCTGCCAAATGCGTGTGTATTTCAGCAGTGGCGTGTAACGCTGTCACTCCTACTAGCCACTGTGGCAGGTTGAATTTTATATATAATATAAATTTTTCAATTGTAAGTCTTTTAAAAGGCCATTTGAAATAATAAACTAAGTGCAATGTAGTGTTGTCAAAAATATTGATACTGAAATATCTGAAACGCTTCCAATACTCGATTTCCGTTGAATAGATACACGATACCAGCTGCTCTTTCTTTCTCTCTCTCTCATCTCTCCGACAGCGAGTGACACGCAAACCCGCCTCCTCTCACTCACTTGTTTCATGTGCTCTGGATGAATATTGTTGCTGTTACAGGGCTTGAATATCGGCATGGGATTACGCGTATTGCGCATAATTTTACTCATTCCCAAAGTGCGGCACATAAAGCTGCCTCTCAGTGCTAAATTGAGTTATTTTTCGCTGCTTATTGCACTTAAACAGTCAAATACACACAAAATAATGTCAAAAAATGCCGGTTTTGGCGAGTATTCACTTAAACAGTCAAGTTCTGTTTTAAGTGAACGTAAACAGTTGAGAAAAAAAATGCATGTGTAACAGTTTAATGGATCCGTGCTTCAGGTATTAAAGTGACAACAGCCTAATATTCCTGCTGCCAATTTATGATATAATATTAAAAATATCTATATGCCAGTTTATCCCCATGGTATCGACGTCAAAATTGTGGCCAGTGAAAATGCTGAGTGGCTAGTAACTTTGGAAAACCACGAGCCACAGTGACTGGTGAGCAAAAAAGTTAATGTCAAGCCCTGGATATAATTAATCATGAAATATGTTAAATTGTATATTTAAATATGTAAATAACATTCAGACACTATATTTATCTTGATCCAATAGACCTTATTCACAGCAGCGCCATCTTTGGTTTTTAACGGGAATGAAAGCGAGGCTGTGAGGGATAAACATACATCTCACATCTCTTCAGTTATTTAATAGGGATTTGAAATTTGGTTTACACCACTGCATCCCATGCTTTGCATTGCAGTTGGTGATGTAAGGCTTGGATGAGCTGCTCAGCCATGGAAACCCATTCCATGAAGCTCTCTACGCACTGTTCTTGAGCTAATCTGAAGGCCACATTAAGTTTGGAGGTCTGTAGCTATTGACTCTGCAGAAAGTTGGTGACTTCTGTGCACTGCGCACCTCAGCATGTGCTGACCCCGCTCTGTGATTTTACGTGGCCTATCACATTGTGTCTGAGTTGCTGTTGTTCCCAATTGCTTCCACTTTGTTATAATACCACTAACAGTTGAGCGTGGAATATTTAGTAGTGAGGACATTTCCCGAATGGACTTATTGCACGGGTGGCAAACTATCATGGTACCACGCTTGAGTTCACTGAGCTCCTGAGAGCGACCCATTCTTTCACAAATGTTTGTAGAAGCATGCCTAGTGCTTGATTTTATACACCTGTGGCCATGGAAGTGATTGGAACACCTACATTCAATGATTTGGAGGGGCGTCCCAATACTTTTGGCAATATAGTGTATATCGGCCGATACCGGTATGGTGGCCAATATATCGTGCATCCCTAGTATTTAATGTTTTTGGATCGTTCTGCTGAAGAAACACTGCAAAAATGTATTTCCAATAATTTTCAGTAGACTAAAAACACCAGACAGTATGACGTGGAAAATTATTGTGATCAAAGAGCTTCATACAGCTTTTTACAGTGGATGCCATTGAAAACACGGTAAATCTATCCCTTTCATACCTGTCATGGCGTGGCGCTGCTCTGCTCTGGTTTTATTTCAACCATTATTCCTGTGAATATTTAGTTTATATGTTGGGTTGCATTTCAGCTGTGATGCTTGGCATTTTTAGACAAGGTTGTTTAGGGTTTAGATGTTGATAAGACTGTGAAATTTCACATACTACTGTACAGAGTTTTATCAGCATCATAAATGTTTCATTAGCTGTGGTGTCTTCATGTTTGTACTGAAAGTTCTTGCATTTTAAAGATCCTACATGGGTTGAGTAATTTTTACAAATAACTGGCGTTCTTCATTAGCTGTCAAATATGGCCTTATTCTATAACAGAGAGAAATCAGTGGCACCCCACCATTCACAATCAATTTCCTCCCGTGGCTATTCATTGAAAAGCTGCATCATCTTGGAGCTACATTTTATTTTTAGGCCAAACTAGTCATGCACGGATGTAGTGTTTTATTGTGGCAGGATTCAATCAAACCTTATTGACTGGGTGCAATTTCCTTCCATTAACATCTAATAGTTTACAAGGTTATGTGAAAAGATGGAAGTGCCACTTAGAACCAAGGACAGATTGTTTTTTAAATATATATAAAAAGGGTTCCCCCACAGAGAAAACACTGTTGGACCTATTCACATTGTTGGGAATGACAGAGTAATTTCCTGCCAGGTTCTGAATCACAGGCATCCAGTCTAAATGTCACAATGATCACAAGTCATTTGCCCTGTAAAGTGAAATAAATAGAATACCTGACGCACTTTCTTGTGATTGCATTACAGATTTTCTGACCTATACAAACTCCAGAGGAGATTTGTGCTGTTTTCTAAAGAACTTTCCTTCATATATTGTCTAGTTTGGCCCCAAGCATGGTTCATTTATAATTCACTGAGTTTCTTCAACATGGTTACACGTTTTTCTGGCTTTGCTGCTGATTTGGTCAATTGACCAAATTGACCGGCCCATTGGCCACCCTGTTAGTGACACCATGATTGTTTAAATCACTGATACTGCTGAACTGTGCATTTTCATGTCATAAAAGTATTACAGAAGCATGAACAGTCCTACACACCTTCCATTATTGCTGACTGTAACTGATTAGGAAGGTTCTATAGAGACAGCCTGGCATATCTAAATTCTGAAAAGGTTTTACAGACGTATGAAAATAGGAATTTGTCTCTTGCCGAAGCCATGCTGTGCTTGAGTGGCATCGTATCAGCAGCCTGAATCAGCCGTGGACCAGAATACAATTTTTATGTGTCTGGTGAGTCATATTCTGCCCCTTGATATGTGAATACATCTGGGATTCGATTTGAAGTTTTTGCATGCTTTGGCATGTAATAAATAGATCATGCGTCACGCTCCATGTAAAGCATAAAAAACTGATTTTTGCAGTTTTATTCTTTGCGTTGTGATGTAAATTACAGCTCTGCATTTGCACATTGCCAATTACACAGATTATTCACATGGTTGTGTTTCAGAATAGAGTGCTGCATCCGTGACGTCAAAACCTGGAAGACTAATTCACCAGTGGTTTCCTCAAGATTTTCTTATTGGTTTTTCAATGTATGAGTAAAATTAGGTCCGTGCCGATACTTGGACATTTTGCTCTGCAACGTAAATTATGAATTTTGAAGCTGTTATGTTTAATTAAAGGTGTCATGAACTGAGAAATAAAATTTTCCTTGAGCTTTTGACATATAAGAGGTCATCATACTGAAAGAATATCCTGTAAGTTTCAGAACTGAAAACTTCCTTGTTAGTCCCAAAACAGCTTTTATTGTAACCAAGCCCAGAGAACGACTCATTGTGAAAGACCGCCTCTGCAGAAGATCAACGCCTACTTCATCACTGCAACTTTGGCCCCGCCCACTGGAGTGTTAGTGAGATGACGAGGAGAGAAGAGCGATACAGGATGGACTACGAATTACATTACCTTCCAAAGGATCCTAATGCTAGGAATGTGCTTATTTATTTTAAACAATGTGAATGTCTCAGTTGAGCATTATTTATTTGTATTTGGTACATTTCACTGTGGATTCTTTGGTAAATCAGTTGCAGTTTCGGCGCAGGCTTTGCAATCAGAATTTTACGATATGGACTCCTCAGTAATGCCACAGCATGTAAGTAACTGTGTTAATTCTAATGATCTGTGACCAGTGATTTCTGATATGTAATGATTCATGTACAGTCAGATGATATTTCTCTCTGTGTCAGTAAATCAAACCAGTGACTAAACGCTCAACTTCACATTGTTTCTCTTAATAGGATGAAAATATGAAATATGAAAATTATATATATATAGAAAGCTATAAAAGAACGCTCCCTTTACAATCGCTGGAGCTGTCAATCAAACAGCGCGAGTTTATCAGTGACAAAACTCCCATTATAATCAACAAACCTCTTATTTACATTGTGTTTGCACTGTTAGTTATGATGAAAGCATTCATTAGTGTGCAGAAATCGAGTTGCAATGACGAGATCGCTGCATTCATGAGCTCAACATGTCTGTGATCGGCTACAATGCTCATCACTGCAACCTTTCATGCCACGATCTGAATATAATGCCATAGATCTAAATATAATGCTATAATCAACACTTTTCACGATTAGTTAACCTTGAGAGCTGTAATAGTAAAAACGTGCTAAAGGTTTTCAAAAGAGTTAAACATGTAATACTTAGCATTTCATATGCAAAGAAGTCAGCCAATCACAGCAGTGGGTGTTTAGACTGAAGTCTCACAGCAGCCAATCACAGCAGTGGGTGTTTAGACTGAAGTCTCACAGCAGCCAATCACAGCAGTGGGTGTTTAGACTGAAGTCTCACAGCAGCCAATCACAGCAGTGGGCGTTTAGACTGAAGTCTCACAGCAGCCAATCACAGCAGTGGGCGTTTACACTGACGTCTCACAGCAGCCAATCACAGCAGTGGGCGTTTACACTGACGTCTCACAGCAGCCAATCACAGCAGTGGGCGTTTACACTGACGTCTCACAGCAGACACGCCCCTTCAAAAAGAGCGTTCAAATCAGAGGCTAAAATCGGGATAGGAAAAATGCCTTTTTTTTTCTAAATTATGACAAAATTTGTTGTAAAAATCATACTAACATTATAAGTGCACCCTAGAAAACATTATAAAACAACAAAACAATGCAGTTCATGACCACTTTAAAAAAAAAAATTATGTTTCTAATAAGTAACTAGATAAGAACATTTGGTGTGTGAGTGTGTGCGGTTTGTTGTAGAACAAAACGTCCAAGTATTGTCAAGCTATGTTTACCACAGACCTTATTTTACTCATAAATTGAAAAACCCCATTATAAAACCCCATAGGAAAATCTTGAGGAACCTCTGGTGAATTAGTCTTGCGGGTTTTGACGTCACGGCTGCAGCACTCTGGGATTTGCAAAACTACATATTTCTAAAATCGTTTAGTCAGTGTGTTGTCTGAATGAATGCTAAGCTATTGATCTCAAGGAATCCATTAGGCTGGTTTAGGGTCATCATGTTCATCGTACACCTGACCTTACTAAGTTGCTAGTTGGCTGTTGACTGAATAGATCACCCTGACGCATCTCTGTTTTGAGTACAGGTTGTAGTCTCGAGTAAGAAGGGTCCTGTCTTGGGCGTGTTCAAAGAAGGAGGTCAGTTTGTGAATCTTTGGTGTGATGCATCAATTACCCAAACAGCAAAACATCTCATGGATTATCAATATCATTGACAACCATCCACATAACCTAAATGTGTCTTCACATTTAATGTGGTCTATTTTATTTCCTTGAAAGATTTACTTGTCTGACTCACGTATGCAGATTCATAACCGAAAAAAATAATTTCCATATTTTATCTTCCCAAGCTCACAGAGCACAAACCGAACACGCTTTGATTTGCTCTACCAGACCTATATCCATTATTCAGTTCAATCATGGAACTTATCAACTTATGAAAATCAGTCTGCCTACAGTAAACTTTAATTTGCATTGGAAAATTTGGTCTCAAGAGCCCACCCACAAAGTTGGTGGAAAATGTTAGTTAACTGTGCCATGAAATAACTTGTTTTGACATATTTCTTATTGAAATAGTAAGCTGGGATTAGAGATATTGATCATACATTTTTAAATGTTTAATAGCAAATAGTCTACATTGCAGCCATGAATCAGGATGTGTTGCTAGTCAGAGACAGGTATTTATGGAGTGGTGCAGGGATGATGCATTTTTGTGCTGAAACCCGGAAACGAGTTCCATCGTCCTGAAGTCAATGGGTTTTTTTGAATGGGTTTTTGTTTAAATGGCTGAAATAAGGTCTCTGGTGAACACAAGCTCAAGACACTTTTATAATCACGCTCTTACAAACTATCCTATCTCAAACTTTAAGGGAAAAGGTTGTTTTTTAGATAATAACTGAAAGAGTTGATGTAAGTTTGTGTTGGTGATGTTGAAGTTGTGGGACCGTGGTGTAAATCCTTTATAGAATACCTTTAGCTTTTTACTTCTGGCGACTGCATTTAGGCTTCAAAATGTATAAAAGTTGTTGATTTGTGAAAATTATCTTGGACAAAACGTGTAAGTATCATAAACTTTTGTTGATCATAGAGCTTATTTTTTGCGATAATCCAAAAGCCTATGGAAAAATCCCATTGGGTTTTTCTCGAGGGAACCAGTGCTATTAAGAGAAGTAATGGTGCATTCAAGTCCTCCTGGGAAGTTCGTATTTACGAGGTAGGAAGTCATGTTTTACGACGTCATGATGTGCGTTCAAGTCACTTTTGTCGGAGTAAGATAGCGGAGTACTTTCTCTTAATTAATTACACAAAAATACAGCAAGGTTCTTAAAATCTACTTTCTGAAAATGAAGAACAACGAATGTGCATCAGGTGTGTTTTGCTTTTTTATGTTTTTAATTAATTTATGAAGCCACTGTAAACTTTATCGTTACATATTATATTGTTATATTAAAATGCTATCATAGTTATCATATGCTATCGCTGTAAATAGAAAAGCCTGACAATATCACTGCTAAATACCTTTAAGTATTGTTGTATTCCGCCATGTTTCTCACTGACACGCCCCCAACTCATAAAGATCGGGGCTTAAAGAAAATCCCGAGCTTCCCACTGGTATTTATGACTTTATGGTGGCGTTCATGTGCGTTTAATGCCGCGTTCACACTGCACGATTTTCAAACTGGTCGGATCACTGCTCTTTTCACACTGCATCACTATCTGGGGTAGCGTTCAGTCGCTGCTGTGTTCACACTGACCGATGGATCGGCGACAGGGGGTTTCACACTGCATGACTTTTCAAGAGGAAGAATCGCCAACAGCTCAGTCCGGTGCGCAAACTACGTTTCACAAGCAAACACACGAGAAGTGACAAGGAAACAACGCGAGATCACGCGTGCGTCAGACCGGAGTTCTCGCGCGAGACTGGAATTGTTATGAAAAATGATAGACTGCAGAAAGCTTGCGATCCAAATTGTCTGTGCACTGATTTGCAACGAAAATGAGAAAAAGAAAAAAGATTATGGAGGAGGCAGTGGTTGGGGAGACGCGGGGATCAAGGATAGTGTTCTGCAAAGAGTTGGAGGTAAATAAATAATTTTGCAATGTGCTGCTGTTGCGGCTGGTCAAGCAAATGTTTGTGCTTTGTTTCTGTTTGATATAATTGTAAATATATCTATTAAAATACTGATATTCTGGTCTATAACTCCTCCCTGAACTTCTCGCTGCCCTGTATCTTGCTCTCTCATTGGCTGCAGGTCATCGCCGATGTCATTTTCAGTCAGAACACATTTCACGCAGGCAGGATTTTGAATCGCCGGCAGGTCCAGATATTTAGCATGCCAAATATCTCACGGGCGTCGGCGACTCGTCTGCGATTCTCTCAGATCGCGTCTTTGATAATTCACACTGCGTGACTGTCACTCGCGTGCACCGATCTGCCTATGATTTCGTGCATTTGTCGGCGAGTTAAAATCGGGCAGTGTGAACTTGGCAAAACTCGTAAATACGATCTTTACGACATTACTTGAGCACCAGTACACCGCCATCTTGCTCCGACAAAATGCACTTGAACGCACCTGACGTCGTAAACACGACTTCTCATAAATACAAACTTCCCAGGAGGACTTGTGCTGCCTTCATGTGCTATCGGAAATTTCATAATTCCCACTTCAGAAGTCGTGATTACGAGCTTGTTGCATTCAAGTGCTTTGTTGTCGGAATGAACAGGAATCATGGAGGACACTAGGTTTATTCTTGCCTATTTATTGGGAAAATCTTATTAAAACCAACATTATATGTAGTGTCACATGCACTGACAACCATATAAACAGTAGTTCTCCCTGCCACCATGTTTAAAGTTTATGGCACACCCATCTCGGGAATTTGGGTATCAAAATTATTTCCGAACTTCCCAGTGGTAAACACTACATCAGAGGACGTATATGTGCCATTTTTACCTAGGAAACTCGTATTTACGATAATTCCGATAGCACCTGAAGGCAGCCTTGAACGCACTTTACTTCGATATAGCCCACTCAATAAAGATTATGTCTGCCTGTCAGTTTGTAATTTAATAATAGTCAGTTATTATGTACACAAGTATTTTTGCCTGACAAGATATGCTTCCTATGATTTCGCCTCACTTAAAGTTATGAAGGTGACATGCTAAATATTAGAGGCGCATTTTCAGTCAGAGTGACAGTTTAAAATAACGGTCGCTCCTGCTGAGCGGGAAAGTGACCGGCAGCATCAGTGTGGGGATGATGCGCGAGCTCCTCCTGAACATTTGCGGAGGCAGCAGCCGCCCGCCTCACCGTCTCTAGCGCAGAAACTCTCAGTACACATCAGTGAGTGAAGAGAGAGAAAGAGGGGGAGACAGCGGGATATTCTCACACACATCGACACATAGCTTACCTGAAAGCACCGGGGAAAATGGACCGAACCTACGCGGTGGATACGGGTCACCGACCGGGTCTGAAGAAATCACGGATGTCGTGGCCGTCGTCTTTTCAGGGATTTAGACGGTAAGATCATGAGGGATAGATGGGTGTGTGAACGGGCTTTTGTGAAGTGCACTTTCTTTGTGCAGATCAGTTTATCTCCGGAAGAAATCTGTCCTTTTTTGCCCTAGAATGAACTGAATGAACTTTAAAGTCAAAGGACTTCAATGAAAGTGATAGTGACTTAACGCGCGTGCGTTTTCTTTGTTGTGCACGAGACTCATCGCGCCGGGTATTGTTTTAATATGTAATCATTTAATTATTAGTATACTAATTAGAATACAAATGTAATATCTAATAGAAAACAACAGCCATATCGTTTTTGATTTATATTATTATTTATTTATTTATTTATTTATTTTTTAAGTTCCAATATTTCTCTCAGGGATTTGCGACGATTTTTTAATTACGCAAATATTTGTAGACGTAGCCTATTTGATCACTGCTTGTGCTTACTCGTCCTTCGGTCTGTTTATTTATTTTATTAGATGCACTATAATGCTGTAATGCAATTAAGTGTGTGTGGTATATAGGGGTTATATGCGGCTTATGTCTGTATAATCAGATGTATATGGATAATCTGGCTAATTATGTACAATATGAATATTGCTTGGGCGAACCAGCGCAAATTCACATGTGAATTCATGTGGAATTATCTAACGTTTGTGACGAGTGTGTGGCAAATGATGGTTATTGGTGTTTATGCATTTATTAGTTCATATGTGGTTTACCAGAGTTTGACTGATGTTATTTTTGCTACCAAATATTGAGATTTTTTTTTGATAATGACAATAGATTTATTTTTTGTTATATTATTAATATCTTTATTTCTAGTTGTGTTTTTCCACAATAATATTTAAAAAGATCATTAAAACTACTACAATAAAAACATATTATGCATTATGAATATTTGATTAGTAATATTAGTAACCATTTCTATAACTTTTGGCATTGTATTTTTAAGTATACTTTATTTGGCAGTCTAAATGGTGTAATTTATTAGACTACAGCCGTCAGTAGTGCCAGTCGTCATTGGCCGTCTCAGAGTTTTTCTGTGTGGCACCATTCTGTTTTGCTGATCATTAATCATAGTTGTTGTTCCACCTTGAATTGTCCTCAGGAGGACTGATTTCTCCACTAACAAACATAATTAATGTGCCGAAGTGTCTTTCTCTCACCTAACCTCTAACCATGTCCTCTCATTCCCATACATGGACAGAGAAAAACAGTAATGTGCCGGAGCACTGCCTACTCGGTTGCCATTTCTTGATTTCTATCGCTGATTACACGGCACTGCTGACTCGAGATGTTTTTGTCTCTTGAGTTCATTTCAAACGGAACATATCTTGATGAACGCAGTGGGGGTCGAGCAGAGGTGGATTTTTACTCTTAAATACAGAGAACACTTTGTCCTGTGGGCTTTCCGGGCGGCCTGCCCTCATCTCCCGGTAAATTGCTCATAAGGAGTAATGCCAGCGTTGGGTTTCATTCCCCGAGTGCAGCCCAGAGGGGTCATTGTTAGGACTGAGTTGGGCTAATCCAGCAGGATAGATAGATAGATAGATCGATAGATACCCAGCTAACAAAAATGTTTAAGAACGTTCTACTAATGTTCCCATTAAAGGGATAGTTCACCCATGATGAACCCCAATGAAAATTACTGTCATTAATTACTCTCGACCCTCATGTCGTTCCAAACATGTAAGACTTTTGTTCGTCTTCATAACACAAATGAAGATCTTTTTGATGAAATCTGAGAGCTTTCTATTGACAGGTTATGCAACTACCACTTTTAAAGCCCAGAAAGTTAGTAAAGACGTCATAAGTAATCCATGTTACTCCAGTGGTTTAACCTCAATTGCATGAAGCATGAGTGCTTTGTTTGTGCTAAAAAAACGCAATTTACCACTTTATTTACAAAATATTAACTCTTTAAAAAAGGTGCCAGCCACCGCCAACATTTTTGATAATTTCCACAAAACTGTCATGGCCCCCAGAATATTTTGTTATGAATATCTGAACATGCAATATATCAAAAGAAAGAACCCATTTTATTCTAGCTTCATGCATTATTTTTTTTATCAACATTTGAATGTGGGTAAGTTTCATAAAAAAAAGCAACATTTTGAGCAAAAAGCTGAGAAAAATGCGTTTTTTTAAAGACTACATCCAGATGTGATTCAGAGCAATGATCAAAACACAGATGGAGTAGATGGAGTCCATCAACACCCCAAAGCTTCACAGTCCTAGAGCTCGTCCTGGGTTGACATCTCATTCAGTAACATTAGGCAGTTTTGATTTACATGCTGTTTAATGTTGATCACATTATTTTACATATGCATAATTACATATGATATCGCTTGTTTCTGCTTCTTCTTCATGTCTTTTGATCAGGAGATTCTATGCTCTTTCAGAAGATGTGTAATAGTGCCCCCCTACTGTATAAAGCCTCGTGCACAGCGGGACGATTATCGCACACACTTAACGCCGACGTTTAACGGCTCGTGACTGAACAAAGGGTGCCAATGTGAGTGTGCACACCGACAAAACGGCAGGCGTAAAAGCGTCATTTAAAAAAAAAAAAAACGCCTCACGTTCGTTTTTTTTTTTGGTTTGACACGCCGCGTTAAAAACTGGCCGACCAATGCGATTGCCGCTTTCACTGTTCACGTGCCTGGAGCTGCTGAAGTTACAGTAAAACACGACTTGGTGGCACTCAAGCACAAAACGGTCTTGCCGAGCACACATTGATACCCAAGAAGATGACGACAAAGAGAAAGTAAGTAGACAAAGAAGAAGATGCAACGAGGCAAGATGAATGTAGAGCTGCTGGTCTCTTTGGTGTCTGAACGCAAAGATCTTTATGGCAAACGCCACAGTGACTACAAAAATCTCCATAAGAGGGAGTTGTTATGGAGAGGAATTGCAGATCCAATAGGATTCGATGGTGAGTTTCATTTCACTTAATGAATAAGCGCCATCTACTGTCAGGGAGTGAATTTGCACATTCACTCGGCGCATCGGGTATGAACACAAAGACGCGTTGAAAAACGCTGGCGATAAGCATGCGCGATAATCGTCCCGGTGTGCACGAGGCTTAACAGTGAAAACACAGAAAGCCGGAAATTTCCATAAATGACGAGGAAAAAGTTTATCTCCAACCTGCATTCACACAACAACATCTGCTCTCGCATCAACACAACATGTATGCGTCATGATGCCCTCATGAACGATTAATATTTTGTAAATAAAGTGGTAAATTTTTTTTAATGCACAAAGAAAGCACTCGCATCGCTTCATAAAATTGATGTTAAACCACTGGAGTCACATGGATTACTTATGATGTCTTTACTACCTTTCTGGGCCTTGAAAGTGGTAGTTGCGTAGACTGTCAAAGGAGGGACAGAAAGCTCTCGGATTTCATCAAAAAGATCTTAATTTGATGACAGAATTTTCATTTTTGGATAAACTATCCCTTTAAGTTATGAAAACATTATTTCTTAATATGTTCTCATTCATATTAACATGAATGTTCTCTGAACGTTCTGAAACAAGTAATGTTTAAAACACGTTAGACGAACATCCAACCAAAACATTTCAGGGAAAAAAAAAAAACATTTATTGAACGATGTATGAATAACACTTTTAGAACATTTTTAAAGAACGGATAACTCTGAACATTCTGTTAAATGTTACTGGAAGAATGTTTGCTTATAACTTATAATTAGCCAAAGTTCTGAGAACTTTCCCTGTTAGCTGGGTAGACAGACAGACACAATTCTTTGAACAGAAGAACAAAACACAACTCCCAGAGTGTTTACAGTTGACACTGTCTGTCACCCATTGGTCTGAATTTTGTACAGTTTGGTCAGATTTCTGTCATGTTAAACCATCAGCCAAATACACTTCCTGTCTGGAGGGTAATTGCTGTCAAAAGTCAGTTATGCTTAGGAGTTAAAAGGCCATTACTTTGCATTAGAAAGTGCACTTAGTCTAATTAAACTAGCTCAGTTTTTTCATTGGTTAGTGCTGGGGTTGTTTGTCAGATACACAGTTGTATTTAGGGGTTTTTCAGATTTATAAGCTCGAGTTGTCATCCTCATTATGGTATATGACCCTGTGACCAGTACACCCAGTACAGCTTACATTACTTTCCAGCTATAAAATGAAACATTTTCAGATTTATGAGTATTGTGTAACAACATTGCATGACTCATCAGGGTCAAGGGCACGTCCAATTACAGGGGCTGTACTATAGAGATGTACCCGTGAATGGTTGTCTAATTTGCAGCAAAGTTATTGTAAAGTAACTGTTTCTACTGTGTCCTCCTACAGTCGAATGTCGTTGGTGAGAAATTCCATCAAGGAATGTGTTGAAATTTCTTAAGGAGCTGTAGTCGTACAATACTGTCATTTTTCTATCTTCATATAGTCTGAACAATATATATTTTTTTCTGTTACTGTAGTTCAAAATTTTAATTGCCGTCAGTGATTTCACATGCGTCACTTTAACACAAAATGCCATCTTGATAAATTTTAGCAATGCATTTTTATAAATGATAAAAGTATTATATATTTAAAATTTTTTAAAGTTGCGTTCGTTACTATGGCAACAGTAGACACCCGGTGCGTTTTCTTTCAGAATCGTCATAAGGAAAATGTTCCGTATAAAGAGAAGAAAGAGGGATTTTCTTCCTATTCCGTGAAGAAAAGTTAGTTTAGGATTAGTTGGGAAAGTGCATGATATTCCAGTCTCTCCATGGAAGCATTGCGTGTTTAATGTTCCTGGAACACTTTAATAAGGTTGTGTAGCCATTAACACTATCCTACACAATAGTTAACATGAACTAACAATACTTTTAAAGCTTTTTTAAATTTTGGCTTATGTAAATTTCTACAAATGCCAATTTTTATAGGCTATTAAAATAATGTTATGTAGCATCATTAAAAACATGAACTAACGTTAATGGACAAAAGTTGTTTTTTTGCCCTCTCTCTCTGATCCCTGAAGGTCGCTGTGTAATTCACACCCTGGCTAAGACACATTGGGGGAAGCATTTAAATAATCCAGTGAATGCATATAAAAAATGCAGAATCGAATCGCATTGAATTGTAATGTGAATCGTCTCGAATCGAATCATTCTGAATGTGCAAAAATCATTCTTAAATCGAACTGAAAACCTATGAATCGTGAATTGAATCGATTCACAGCCCTACAAAACACTTATACACTGCCCTGGGCTAGCAGGTCATCCTTGTTGTTAATTCCTGGTTGAAGTTCTCATTTTTGCTCTCCTAATGTCTCCTGAGCAAATTGTAAATGCATGACCCTTGTGATGGAAGGTGGCACACAAGCTATTAAGCCCGTAGGGCTGTCTGTCAGCTTATTGACCAGAGCGCAGGGTGATTCTCAAGGGAAATTCTTGTGCTGCGATAGCCTGGACAGTGTAACTAGCTTCACGTCCCTACACGCTTTAACCAAGCCTCTCTTTGGATTTATACACACTCTTAGGACTGTCAAGTCGAGTCACCTTTATTTATAGAGCTCTTTTTGCATTTTGGCGGCTGTTCAGCTGAAGTCAGTTCAGTGTTGATTCACTTTCAATTATTAAATTAGTTCATTTCATCTATAAAGCAGGTCTGCAAAAAATCATGTCATCGTTCAGTTCTCATACAGCAGCGTCAGTACAGTCAGATCAATAATATTGTTGTATATTAAGCGTCCCTGACTAAGCAAGCCAGAGGCGACAGTGGCAAGAACCTAAACTCCATCAGGTGACAGAATGGAGTAAAAAAATACCTTGGGAGAAACCAGGCTCAGTCACGGAGCCGGTTCTCTGGCCAGCGGACGAACACGGTGTGATTATGATTCAGGCTGCATCACAAGCCAGAAATCTTATTGTGGGTCAGTAGCATTCAAATATTCATCCAGTTCCTTTTGCTTGAAGATCAGATTCACCACGCTGGTATGGAGCCGAAGCTGGTCATAGTGTCCGTGCGGAGGACCTGTCTGGCTCTTGTGGGCTTTGCTGCGGATCTCTGCCGATGGCTGTCGTGTCAACGAGGCCTTCACAGGGGATTGTTTAGGGCAGTGTTTCCCAACCACTAGCTACGATTACGTGCAACCAAATAATCCATTAGTAATCGGATTGACTGCTCAATCGGACTGAAATGCCGTCATGTAAACACTTTAATCGAACCGATTGAGCTTGATCCGAATGAAATTCCGATCGGATTGAAAGGGGTGGTTTATTCCATTTCTAATCCGATCGAGAGGACATGCAAACACTTGATCGGATTAAAAACTGATACTAAATAAATAACTCATGTTAAATAACTCGTGTTAATTTCTCCTACTGGTCATCGTCTGTGAAGTGGATCAGAACAATGTCCTATCAGTCCGCACTTCATACTCTCATCCACAGACACTTTATTTTGGGTGTGGGAAGGGGCGTTTTTACTCTTTGATAAATATAAGCAGCACAGCACGGCATAACGGTTCATGTGCTTGTCATCTCCTAATCAGAACCCGAGTCTGCTCTTTAAATCAAAGAAAAGAAGCAATGTAGGAGAAGAGTATGCACAAACAGCGGGAAACTCAATATATTCGCGCAGTGTGCACGTCAAAAAATCAATTCTGATCAGCTTGTGACATATAAATGCACGCATCAACCTACAACAGCAGAAGACCCCACCGGGTACCACTCATCTCCACTACAAATAGGAAAAAGAGGCTACAATTTGCACGAGCTCACCAAAATTGGACAGTTGAAGACTGGAAAAATGTTGCCTGGTCTGATGAGTCTCGATTTCTGTTGAGACATTCAGATGGTAGAGTCAGAATTTGGCGTAAACAGAATGAGAACATGGATCCATCATGCCTTGTTACCACTGTGCAGGCTGGTGGTGGTGGTGTAATGGTGTGGGGGATGTTTTCTTGGCACACTTTAGGCCCCTTAGTGCCAATTGGGCATCGTTTAAATGCCACAGCCTACCTGAGCATTGTTTCTGACCATGTCCATCCCTTTATGACCACCATGTACCCATCCTCTGATGGCTACTTCCAGCAGGATAATGCACCATGTCACAAAGCTTGAATCATTTCAAATTGGTTTCTTGAACATGACAATGAGTTCACTGTACTAAAATGGCCCCCACAGTCACCAGATCTCAACCCAATAGAGCATCTTTGGGATGTGGTGGAACGGGAGCCTCGTGCCCTGGATGTGCATCCCACAAATCTCCATCAACTGCAAGATGCTATCCTATCAATATGGGCCAACATTTCTAAAGAATGCTTTCAGCACCTTGTTGAATCAATGCCACGTAGAATTAAGGCAGTTCTGAAGGCGAAAGGGGGTCAAACACAGTATTAGTATGGTGTTCCTAATAATCCTTTAGGTGAGTGTGTATATATATATATATATATATATATATATATTGAGGGTGAGTAAATCATGGGCTAATTTTCATTTTTGGGTGAACTATCCCTTTAAGCTTAAGGTTCACATTAAATGTGAGTACTACTTTTAATATACTAATATCTAGTTTTAATATGCCATTAGAAGCAATGCATAAAAAAGGTTGGGAAACACTGGTCTAGGGGATTGTCTGACTGTATGGAGGGAAAGTGAATGTTTGCAAGCATTACTTCATTGAGCCAAACTGGGTCAGATCTTGAAGATGCTGTAAAAGTGCATCTTGAAAAGTGACGCAAACAGAGGCAAAAGGCAACAGTTGCGTCTTGACATTGCAAGATGACATTTTGCAGGTGAGGATGGCTTTGCTGTCAATCAATAACACTGTTTTGTTATACTCTTACTGAGAAAATGACCCATTTTACCACCTGAGCATCATCTGTGTGTCTGCGCCGCTGTAATTTTGCAGTATGACGTTGGCTCGCTCCACACCAGAATAATTTCCTCCAGTACGGAGTTGAGCTGGAGACAGCTGATGGATTTTGACAGCATAATAAATCATTGAAGATCTGCATCCCAGGGCCAAACTTAAAATTTGAGAGCAGACTTGCTGTGCATAATGGGAAGGACCAGATATTATTATACAGGCTTCATCAACTTGAGAGATTTTGGGCACTTGAATGGTGCTACTTGGCAGAGATACTTCAAAGTCATGTGAAGTTGCTTTAGGGAGTTTTTTCCTCTTAAATCTCTTCACAGACAGCTAATTAGAAAGGACATACAAAACATACAGGCTAGCTCTGGAGCTTTGACATGGTCAGTGTGGCTTTGTAATGAAGAGTCCAGCTGGAGCTGAGGGTATGTTTGTCATCTTAGAGTCGAGTGACTGTGCTGATGCTTTTGTAAAAGTGGGAGTTTCTAGACTCTTCACACTACTCAAGTAGTGCTACTACCTTCTGAAGTGCTAATTGAAAGCACGACTGACTGTATCAACACCAAATGCTTGATTAAAACTCGTTCTGTGTGTGTGCCATTAGTAGGGTGTCATACTTAAGCGAGCAAGCGCACTTCCGAACAATCCTCAGAGACCTGCTTTGTATTCCTCTGAATGTAGCCAGACTTCCAGACCTTTTGGGAAATCAATACACCGCTGAATGCTTGTCTC
Source organism: Coreius guichenoti (assembly GCA_039654105.1). Lineage (NCBI taxonomy): Eukaryota > Metazoa > Chordata > Actinopteri > Cypriniformes > Gobionidae > Coreius > Coreius guichenoti. The sequence goes on along the minus strand of CM077190.1, from coordinate 32,975,275 downwards.
AAAACAGAAAAAGAAGATGGATGCTGGAAGTATTTTAAATAATTAAGCGTTCTTGTTTCGGCACGGGGCGTATGTTTTTTGCTGGATTCTTTTCTCTTTGGTGTGATGGTTCTGTCATAGTCGTGTTGGTTATTATTTTGTAGCATTATTGTCTAATGTCACCTTTTTCTGAACGATTCCACCCTTTTGTGCAGAGGTTGTGGTTGCAGGCGGGTCTTATAAGATGGATGAATTTCAGTAACACCATCTGTGTGTCTTGTGTACAGGAGCTGGATGGCAGCTAATGCATGTTACACTTCCTCATGCACTTCCCTGACAGAAAACACATTGTTTGACATCTGTATTTTCCTCCGTGGGTGTGTGTGGGGATGGAGGTGTATCTGTCACTATCCATCAGGGAGTCAAGCAGATTATGAAATGATGATAGATTTTTAATTAATGACGAGGAGCATATGATCCCAGTGTTCAAAATGAACTTGTTGCCTCACACAAATCTTCAAAATGTTTGGGGTCAGTAAACAAAACAATATTTTTATTCAGCAAGGATGCATTAAAATGATCAAATGTGACAGAAAAGATATTTATAATATTACAAAAGAGTTCTATTTCAAATAAATGTTGTTCTTTTGAGCCACTAATCCTGAAAAAAAATTCCAAAAAACTTTCAACATTGATCATCATAAATGTTTCTTGAGCATCAAATCATCATATTAGAATGATTTCTGAAGGATCATGTGACACTGAAGACTGGAGTAATGATGATAAATTCAGCTTTGATCACAGGAATAAAATACACTTTACTATATATTCACATAGAAAACAGTTATTTTAAATTATAATATTATTTCACTATTTTAACTGTACTTTTGATCCAGTAAATGCTGCTTTGTTGAGCATGAGAGACTTCTTTCACTGTAAATCATTGCTTACCAGCCATGGAACTTGCATTGTTGCATTAAACCAACTTTGTCCCAATTAATTTTTTACAAACCCGATTCCAAAAAAGTTGGGACACTGTACAAATTGTGAATAAAAAAGGAATGCAATAATTTACAAATCTCATAAACTTCTATTTTATTCACAATAGAATATAGATAACATATCAAATGTTGAAAGTGAGACATTTTGAAATGTCATGCCAAATATTGGCTCATTTTGGATTTCATGAGAGCTACACATTCCAAAAAAGTTGGGACAGGTAGCAATAAGAGGCCGGAAAAGTTAAATGTACATATAAGGAACAGCTGGAGGACCAATTTGCAACTTATTAGGTCAATTGGCAACATGATTGGGTATAAAAAGAGCCTCTCAGAGTGGCAGTGTCTCTCAGAAGTCAAGATGGGCAGAGGATCACCAATTCCCCCAATGCTGCGGCGAAAAATAGTGGAGCAATATCAGAAAGGAGTTTCTCAGAGAAAAATTGCAAAGAGTTTGAAGTTATCATCATCTACAGTGCATAATATCATCCAAAGATTCAGAGAATCTGGAACAATCTCTGTGCGTAAGGGTCAAGGCCGGAAAACCATACTGGATGCCCGTGATCTTCGGGCCCTTAGACGGCACTGCATCACATACAGGAATGCTACTGTAATGGAAATCACAACATGGGCTCAGGAATACTTCCAGAAAACATTGTCGGTGAACACAATCCACCGTGCCATTCGCCGTTGCCGGCTAAAACTCTATAGGTCAAAAAAGAAGCCATATCTAAACATGATCCAGAAGCGCAGGCGTTTTCTCTGGGCCAAGGCTCGTTTAAAATGGACTGTGGCAAAGTGGAAAACTGTTCTGTGGTCAGACGAATCAAAATTTGAAGTTCTTTTTGGAAAACTGGGACGCCATGTCATCTGGACTAAAGAGGACAAGGACAACCCAAGTTGTTATCAGCGCTCAGTTCAGAAGCCTGCATCTCTGATGGTGTGGGGTTGCATGAGTGCGTGTGGCATGGGCAGCTTACACATCTGGAAAGGCACCATCAATGCTGAAAGGTATATCCAAGTTCTAGAACAACATATGCTCCCATCCAGACGTCGTCTCTTTCAGGGAAGACCTTGCATTTTCCAACATGACAATGCCAGACCACATACTGCATCAATTACAACATCATGGCTGCGTAGAAGAAGGATCCGGGTACTGAAATGGCCAGCCTGCAGTCCAGATCTTTCACCCACAGAAAACATTTGGCGCGTCATAAAGAGGAAGATGCGACAAAGAAGACCTAAGACAGTTGAGCAACTAGAAGCCTGTATTAGACAAGAATGGGACAACATTCCTATTCCTAAACTTGAGCAACTTGTCTCCTCAGTCCCCAGACGTTTGCAGACTGTTATAAAAAGAAGAGGGGATGTCACACAGTGGTAAACGTGGCCTTGTCCCAACTTTTTTGAGATGTGTTGATGCCATGAAATTTAAAATCAACTTATTTTTCCCTTAAAATGATACATTTTCTCAGTTTAAACATTTGATATGTCATCTATGTTGTATTCTGAATAAAATATTGAAATTTGAAACTTCCACATCATTGCATTCTGTTTTTATTCACAATTTGTACAGTGTCCCAACTTTTTTGGAATCAGGTTTGTATTTAAACTAAATAATTTGTGGTTTGTCATAATTGTCCATTACTGTGTAAGGACATCAGGGATAAAATTGTAGACCTGCACAAGGCTGGGATGGGCTACAGGACAATAGGCAAGCAGCTTGGTGAGAAGGCAACAACTGTTGGCGCAATTATTAGAAAATGGAAGAAGTTCAAGATGACGGTCAATCTCCCTCGGTCTGGGGCACCATGCAAGATCTCACCTCGTGGGGCATCAATGATCATGAGGAAGGTGAGGGATCAGCCCAGAACTACACGGCAGGACCTGGTCAATGACCTGAAGAGAGCTGGGACCACAGTCTCAAAGAAAACCATTAGTAACACACTACGCCGTCATGGATTAAAATCCTGCAGCGCACGCAAGGTCCCCCTGCTCAAGCCAGCGCATGTCCAGGCCCGTCTGAAGTTTGCCAATGACCATCTGGATGATCCAGAGGAGGAATGGGAGAAGGTCATGTGGTCTGATGAGACAAAAATAGAGCTTTTTGGTCTAAACTCCACTCGCCGTGTTTGGAGGAAGAAGAAGGATGAGTACAACCCCAAGAACACCATCCCAACCGTGAAGGTGGAAACATCATTCTTTGGGGATGCTTTTCTGCAAAGGGGACAGGACGACTGCACCGTATTGAGGGGAGGATGGATGGGGTCATGTATCGCGAGATCTTGGCCAACAACCTCCTTCCCTCAGTAAGAGCATTGAAGATGGGTCGTGGCTGGGTCTTCCAGCATAACAACGACCCGAAACACACAGCCAGGGCAACTAAGGAGTGGCTCCGTAAGAAGCATCTCAAGGTCCTGGAGTGGCCTAGCCAGTCTCCAGACCTGAACCCAATAGAAAATCTTTGGAGGGAGCTGAAAGTCCGTATTGCCCAGCGACAGCCCTGAAACCTGAAGGATCTGGAGAAGGTCTGTATGGAGGAGTGGGCCAAAATCCCTGCTGCAGTGTGTGCAAACCTGGTCAAGAACTACAGGAAACGTATGATCTCTGTAATTGCAAACAAAGGTTTCTGTACCAAATATTAAGTTCTGCTTTTCTGATGTATCAAATACTTATGTCATGCAATAAAATGCTAATTAATTATTTAAAAATCATACAATGTGATTTTCTGGATTTTTGTTTTAGATTCCGTCTCTCACAGTTGAAGTGTACCTATGGTAAAAATTACAGACTTCTACATGCTTTGTAAGTGGGCAAACCTGCAAAATCGGCAGTGTATCAAATACTTGTTCTCCCCACTGTATATCAGGTACAATACATGGCAAATTTTCTCAAGGAAAACAAATCTCTGAACTAATACTGTAAACTATGGGAGTCAGTTGTAGCCTACTATAATATTGAAGGTAAAAATGAACTGATTTGTATACAAACACTTAAATTACACTCAATGATGTTTTTTAAAAAAAAATAATAATAAAGTTATAATATTAACTTTACAATTACATAATCATATTTCTACTCCAATTTTTTTTTTGAAATATAAACATTTAAATGGTGGCTGTCATAACTTGTCAAATTTATTCAAACATGCATTAAATTATAATGAATATGTAATATGGTGCATATATTTAGCAAAATGCTCCTCTCTAGAGTTATTTTCTTTCTAGCTGACTATCGAGTTCATGGACACTGAATGGTTTTTCTGAGGTAAATGTGACGTTACGTGACATTGTTTACGAGCTGTTTTACTGACCCCTCTTCTCTTGAGCTGAGCTGCGCCAGAGCGCCAAAACGGTATTCATGTTTTTGAATTTCATAATAAAATGGACGTAATTTGAAATTGGAGACTTTGTTTCATATCAGTAGTAACAAGGCACAAAGATTATTGTGAGTTATTGAATGGGAGGCGCGTTACAATGTCCCATTCATTCATCAACTAAAAACAGGATGACTAATTGATTCTTAGGATTTAAGAATCGATAACGGTTCGTAAAAATGAGAATCGATTAAAATCGAGAAATCCAGCCCTAATTTATACGTTCGGATGTGACAGCCAGTTATTTCATTCTGGGGAAAATGAAGTGTTCTTCCACTCTAGTCATCTATCCGTAAGGGTTTGTCAAGCAAACATTAAATGCATTAAACATTTTCTACTTTCTAAAAATTACCTTTGATCAGCTGTCCAGTGTTTTACTAGCCTTTAGCGCCTGGTAAGTGTTAATTTGTACCCTCTTGTTCATCTAAGTCAGGTCATCTTGATTTCTCAAATGGCGTCTTTCATTAGTCTCAACTCCATTTTCTCATTAACACGGATTGCTACATGGCCTGAGGAACAATAGTTTGGTGAAAGTAGAGTGAATGAGCATGTACATGTGTCTTTGGTGTATTTTTAAGATGGGTCAGTACAGGGAGAGTGGGTGCTGAGAGCCGACCTAGGTAATGGATTTCACGGCACCAGGTTTCTGCTGTCCATCACTGCACACTTAATGACCTGTGCCGTGTCAATCATACTGAAATCTTATTTCTGCACAGAGGGCTGCTAACAAAGGAGAGTTTGCGTAGTTTGTACACTGCAAAACCTGTGATTCAGAAAAAAATCAACAATCCAAAAATATGAATTAAAATGATACATTAAAGGGTGGTTTATGCTCCAGTGGAACAACATAAAATATCATTGCTATTGCAGCATTTGTAAACTCATTGACACATGTATACTTTAAGCAAATAGCTGTGTATGGGAAGAAAGTGGAAAGGCCATCTATTGTACAGTGGATCAATAACGTCCTTTTGTTTGTCGATGGAAAAGATTATATATATTGTGAAAGGTAATCTGTCTTTTTTTCAGAGTATTTGGAAACCTGGATTTTAGTAATATAATAAATGAGGTAGAAAGAGATACAATAGCTTGATCCTCGTCTTATTTTCACTCACATTTTATTACTACTTAATCATTTACTGTTTTTCCTAAATTACCCTTTTCTATATCATGTTTTTTATCCCTTGTATGCATGCTTTATATGTCCAACTCTTATTGTGTAGATATCTGAATTGACCTGTGCCTTACCTGTGTGTGTGTGTGTGTTTTGTTACTTGTTGTTTTTCTTTTATTATTAGTAATTTATAAAGAGATTTAGCTATTTTTAAATTATAATATTGTTGTAATATACTGGCATAATTTGCTTTATCTCAATAAACAAATAGTTCAAAAATATCCTTGGTATTGCAGTCAGTTTCAAAATAATGAAACAAATCTCATTTTGAACAGGTTTGATGTAAAAAATAAAACATTTGGTGTAATTCAGCAAGTTATTCCTATTAAGTATGCTTTTTTTGTTTTAGTAGTGGGCAAAAGTGATGTCTGGAGGGGATTTTTGTTTTCTTATGAACCTACAAGTTTGAATTAAACCATCAAAATATGAGGGAAATATTTTGTTTTTTTAAACATTTTAAATACGAGGAAAGAACAAAACACTAAACTTGGTTTAGGTATTCATCTGACGAAATTATTTGCCAAACTACAGCTACAGGTTTTATTTTACTATGCAAACAAATGCATAGAAAAACAAAAAGCTCAGTTATTAATATTTTGTTGGTTCTCTCTTGTTTTTGCATGTTCATGTTCACAGCCTGGCCAAAAACTATATCCACACAATTTGGCGTGTTTCATTGATTTATCACAAATAAAACAATTGAATTGGTTGATTGGCGATGTCAGTTTTCCTAGGCTGGACATCACTTTTGGCCACTACTGTATTTCATCATGTTCAATTTACATGTTTCTTTAAACCTCCCAAAATGTATCGTATAATTCTTTTATTTATATGCATTTTTTGTATGTACCATTTTGGTGGTAGAACTTGCAGATTCTTGCAAATTTCATATTCTTCAGCGATAAAGACAGCGGAAACAATTGTAATCACCCCCCATCGTGTGTCGGATTAATGCAGATCTTTAGTCTTTAAGAAAAATTACACTTGTCCATTATCTGTAAGACCAGATTGCAAAGGTTCCCAGAAAAAGCCTCACTGGAGTGCCATTATAATGCTAACAAATTGCTCTGTCATTCTCTCTGTCGAAATGCCCCGAAGTCACTGCGCTCAGAACATATCAGGGCTCATTTGTTAGATAAACAAGAAGGCAATTACTGCACTTTATTTTAACGACTTCTGGTACCCTCTGATCCTCGCCGCTGAATGTTTTCGTCTTATAACTGATGGTACACAAACCCAAAGACACATTTTTGCCTAGTACCATTAGGAGGAAAACCTTTCTTACCACTTTTCTGAAGGGATTCGTTTTATAAACGACATTTGGGTTGCAATTATTAACAAAGCACGTCTGGATGTGCCCATTATAGAAGTGCTCTGGATGCTTCATGAAATAAACAAGACTTACATATGTCTTGTCGCATAATTATATCATTTTTACGTTAAGTGTGTAATTAAGGGAAGGAATTACCAATTACCACCAGCTGTAATTTTACTCACCTTCATAATGAAGGTGCACCAGGCAGCGCAATGAGAAATTAAGCTTTAGTTACGGTATTCAATGAAGGTCAGAATAAATGAGGAGAAGTGTAAAAAAAAGTTATGTACCACACTCGCAGACACTTCTATCCAGACGGGATTATATTTCTCAAAGGAAGGCCAAGTTTGCGGTGTAATTTAGCTGTGTGAGAAAAAACACTGGATTAAAGTACATCAGTGAAACATGAATTTACCCAGCATCCTCAGGTCCCTCTTCAGCTTTTAAATAAATTCACGTCCCTAAATGTGACTCATCGCTGTCGTTCACCAAACTTCCAACAAAGAGCCTGAAACCTGACGGCAGCGCTCGATTTGACATTTGCTCAACATTTACATTCCCCCCCCAAAAGATATGACTCCTGTTCCTCCTAGATATTCACTCTTATGTTAACTGGGTTTGCTCAGTTTCACATTAACAGGATTAATTAGACAGTTGCAGATGTTTAGAAACGTCCCATCGAGCCTACCTCGGTCTAATTAGCGATGAATATGTGTGCTCTTTAGAGAAGAGATGATTGCATTCAAATTAGAAACCCCAGGACAATCTTCCATGGCCGACTGTGAACAGGGTTATTTTAGAATTACTAGCTACGTTTGCATGGACACTTTTTGCTTCAATCTGAATGAATTCATTCTGATTGATGAATCCGAACGTAGTTTACATGGACACTAAATAAAGTGATCGGGTTGATGTGTGCGTTTATATGTCACAAGCTTCTGATCGGATTTAATCTTTTCACATGCAAACACTGCACGAATATACAGAGTTTCCCGCTGTTGTTGCATACTAACATCGTCCTTTTCTTTGTTTTAAAAAGCAGGCTTAATATTTTTCTATTTCGGGTCTTAATTAGCCGACGATGAGCGTGTGAATCGTTATGCTGTGCTGCTTATATTTATCTCGCAGTAAAAATGCCCCATCCCGCGACCAAAACAAGACGTCTGAGGATAAGAGTCCGAGTCGCGATAACGAGGCCTGGTGGGACATTGTCCTGCTCCACTTCACAGACGATGAGTGGAAAGAGAATTTTAGAATGACGGGACAATCATTTAGGAAGAACAGCCCGTTAAGTGTGCCATACGTCATTGCGCTATTTCTACGTCATTGCACATGCGCAGTACTTTCCCGTTTTGAAGTGTTTACACGTCCTCTCGGTCGGATTACAAAAGGAATAAACCACCCCTTACAATCCGAATGAAATTTTAATCATTCGTTCCGATCGACGTAGTTACATGTGACTTTTTTGTTCCGATTGTGCTACTAGTCCGGTTACGATCGGATTATAAGGGTCCATCTAAACGCAGCTAGTGAGATACTATTGTAGTTTTTATTCATATTCACATCCCTAAAGTTTAGTTTAAAAAAAAAATTTATTTCCGTTTTATTTTGAGTAACTATTTTTTTTTTTATGGTTCTAGTTTTAGTTAACTATAATTAGGATGCAGCGATATGAAAATTTTGGCCGATACGATAACCAATAATTCTTTATATTTGAAAGCCGATAACCGATATATTGGCCGATAAATCTAAATCCAAATTTTTATATAATATTTAAGAGCCTGATTACAAAAACAAAAGTCTCAGCATTAAAAGCCATGTCCCAAGCACACAATTAAGATGTTCTCATTATAATTTTATGTAGCCGATATGACAGACTTGTGCTGCACATGTTGCTCTGAACTGTATTTTCTTTTCTGAAGTGATTCCAATCATATTTCAAGCAATTCAAACCCATCATGGTGAACAGTGCGCATCTGAAGTGTCTCAGCTGAAGGAAATAATACATTATTTATCGGCTTTAATATAGCGGACACATTTTCTTATCAGGCCGATAACATCAAGGCAAGTAAAATTCTTCAAAATATCCACTCGAGCCCCGACCTTGACCGTGACTTCAATGTGGTTTTCCTTCAGCTTCATTCTTGTTTGTTTCTGTGCGTTAGGTCATGTTCTTGGCACCTTAAAAGTCTGTGAGAAACTGACATTTATGGCTGTAAGTGCAGGGACTACTAATGTTGTGCTGGAGCTTATATGTGACCGATCCAGCGCTAAACCTTGTGATTTCATCCTGAGCTCTTGGGAAATGTATTTTACTGAGTTGTCAAGTTAGATTGAGGGCTCTGCCATTCGTGGTGGCTCTCAGCTCATCAAAGATTAAAGCGTCAGCCTGTGTAGTTACATAGAGCGGGACGTGTATATTGAAGCAGAACATGCTTGTATATTTGTTTAGCAGACAAGCATTGTTGAGTCAACACAGTGGAACGTCAATTAAAGCTTTGCTTATCAGAATGAATGGTGAAGAAGAGTCATTTTTTTTTCAATATTAATAGACTTTCACCTTTCCCATCTTAATATGTAAAGAGAATTGCAAATTGAGTTGACTTTCGCGCCTTCTTGCACTTAAATATTTACGTTGGCGAGGCTTAAACTTGCAGTTCCCCCCCAATAATTAGAAATGGCAAAATTGCCCCCCCCCCCCCCCCCCCCCCACAGCACTGCACTGTTTGTTGTTAGGATGACAGAAAGTTTTAGATGTTATATTTTTAGGCTGGTCTGCCTTAGCAGTCTAACAGTGCTCGTCACTGTCAGAGTGAGTGAGATGGCCAATCAAATCAAAGAAGGCGGGGCTTACTCAGTGCGAATGCCAACGCAATGCTTTAGTTATAGCATTGAAAGTGTGTCGTAAGATTTAAGTAGCTAAACATTTAATATTTGACAACTGTTTTATGATAGAAACGTTCAGCGACTGACAGTAATATCCAATGATGCAACCTACTCAACATTCTTACGAAATTTCACCGTTTTCAATTGAAAATATGCCATTATTTACATGATTCATGTAAATCATAACTGAATTTGACGTGACATGTTAGACATACGAATAAGAGTGAATGTGTGCATATTAAAAAAAAATATTATTTGCAAATAGTTTACCTCATAATTACAACAGAAGTTTGGTCTCATTTTAAAGAAGATTGGCAGATTATTGTTGAAGTAAAAAAAGTTTAAAAAGTGAAACCCAAAAAAAAAGTTATAGAGGTTTAAGTTTATGAAAATTATTTATGAACATTATTTTATATAAAATACACATGTTTTATGAAACATGTTGAACTCTAAAACTGCTAGAAAATCAAAGCCATGACTCAAAAAATGAGCTTTCAGTGAGTTTGTTTGGGTGCAGTACCAAGTTTTCCTCATTAGATGCCAGTAAAGCTCCACTGGTGCACACAGTGGTTGGATTTGTGATTTGCAGTTTTTCTTTCTCAAATATTACAAGCACACACACACAATTTGTTTATTACACACTTACAAACCACACTCTGACATCCATACCAACACACCCACACAATTATAGCTGCATAATTTATCCAATTGGCTTTATAATATGCAGAAGCAGAAAACAGGAATAAAGCGAGTATTTGCTTTATAGGCCAGGGGTCGGGAACCTTTTTTGACCAAAGAGCAATTTTTTCAATTTTGGTTAATGCATTTTTCCAAAAGAGCCACTGTAAAAAATAATATAAAATTATTATTAAAAAAACATGCTTTTTTTCAATAAAATTTCAACAGTAGTAATTATTAGGTCCATAACTAAAAACATGCAGCAAACAATAAATAAGTTGCAATATGGAATTAATTGTGCAGGGCTTTCACTGGTTGAGTTTGAGTTATAAATCCTCTTCGTGTGTGTGAACGCACACAGTGCTTACATCTACTGTGTTTATGTGAATACTTGACTTGGCATTTTGATATTTCTGTGTTTATTTGGCCGTTTAGGTGCGCAACCGAAGACAAAGGCTACTATGCTTGTCCGTGTTGCGCTCGGAGCGCGCGCACAGCATCCGGTCAGTAATTCAGTTGTCTTTCGCGACTTATCGCGCTTTTATTATTTATTTTCGTCAACTGAAATCTGCGCGGATTATCATAAATACGACACATTTATTTATCACAAGGGTCTCTGCGGCAAAAGCAAAGGTACCAGCGGGTGAAATGTTTTGAAATGTCTCTTTGCACAGCAAAGCACCAGTTTCAATAAAAGTTTATATAGCCTACTTTTACATTTTCGCTGCTGTTCTAAAAATGGTTTTCGGTTACGTTAAACAAGCTACAGCTGCTTGAATCCCAGTGCAGGAGCTGTTACCACAGAAACGGAAGTGGTTAGTTGATTGACTCGTGACACTCGCGAACAGCACTGAACACGCGCGGCCGGTACAACTTGAATATTATTATCATAAACTTTTCATTAACTTCGGTAGGCTGTACAACAAGGGAATTGTAATTGGCTGCTTTTTTCCTGCAGAGAGCGGATCTCTGTTGATGTCTAATTTTTAATTTTTAATTTTCATTTGTTGGTAAAGGGTGAGAGACCTGGCGAGCCACATTATTTTTGTCAAAGAGCCAGGTGTGGCTCGCGAGCCATAGGTTCCCGACCACTGTTATAAGCCAAACCTGAGAAAAAGGTACCATCTGGTAAAAAAAAAATTATAAAAATTTACATTTTGAAGCCTTGCCAACAGAATGAAAGCCTATTAACAAAGATTGCATAATTTTTTAGTAAAATCTTTCGCCACTAGAGGTCGCTTATTCAAAAACTACTATTCTGCCGCAGACGAGCGCTTCCGCTTCTTCCGCTCATGCGTATGTGGGGTAACGCAGAATCCAAAAATCTTACATATTGTGCCTTTAAATGGCCCTGGGATTAAAAATTGCAGTTTTTATGGGTTTCAATAGGGACATTTTTGTCCTTAAGGTCCTGAGAGGAACTATTTTGTGTTACTAGAGCAAAATAGGTTTATTAAAGGAAATGGGGGTGAAATATTAAAAAACCAATAAAAATACACACCTGTGCCAAAATGTATGCAGTTGGCATTAACACAGGCAAAATGATCAAAAAAACAAAACTGAAAATGACAGAAATGTCCATAAGGTCACACAAGGGTTAATTAAAACCAATAAGACCAATCCCCCCCCGGTGTTCAAGACATGGTTACGGCCTTGCACCAACGCCAATTTTTACTTGCATTTGCTGCTTGCTGCGTTAATTTTAGGCCCCGTCCCCATGCATTTTCATACCTTGTGGTTTTACACGCGCAATTTTGCTTGACATATGAGAACAAATGCTGTCGATTAAAGTTGAGTTTGCTGCATTTTCCTTTATGTGAGCTGCCAATACTCATGCTCACAATCATTTTGTGAAATGGTTATTGTTCTGCTGAAAGATTGTAATATTATCTTATTACTTCTTTCATTTTTTATGATTATTATACTTCAGCGCGCATGAACCTCTGCTGGCGTTATTCAAACTGCTGCCTTGCAGCACTAAATGTCGGCGTAAGTTCTTCACCGTGCGTGTTTATCCGTTTGTTAAGTCTACACTTATGGCATTCCCCTAGGATTACCACGTTTTGTCAGTTTACAGCGGTATCAAAATGAGCAAAGAATTCTTTTATCTGTTCGTCTGATGCTCCTCCTGTTTTGTCTGTGTTCAGCTCCCACTTTGTCACATAAAATCCCTTAATGCGAGATGTTTCCTTTCTGTTTGTGCTCCGATTCTGTCACACAGACTCACAGCAGATACCCATTGGCGTGTTTGTGCACTTTTTCTTACATGTTTTAAAAGCAGATTTTGGGTAACATCCTTGATTTTGAGCCATTTGCAATGCTGTTGTCCTTCCAGGAATTGCAGTCATAATTGAATCTCTCATCATTATCTTTGTAATGGCTTGGCTGCTCTCCGTAAGTGCTTTTGCTCTTCTTCAGAGTAGAGCACATGTTGACTTCCCCCAGTTTAATCAAATCAGAATGACACTGGAGATGACATTAGACTCGCTCCAATTAGTTCAGAAACAGGAAGGATTGTAGCTGAATCACCAACAGGTGTGGGTTTGCTGAATTATGGAAATTGTGGGCAAAATGTTCAGAGTTCACGGGATCTCTTAGATCTCAACTCTATCTCCTAGAGATCAATGTAATTTAAATGAAGAGTGAATGGAGACCCTAATAAACTATATGCATGATTTTCTCTAAAACTGCTTTGAAGCAGTGTGATTTATTCTCATGTCGGTCTCATTTACTCCTGCTTTCACAGACAAGGCTTAAGATAATCCCAGACTAAAATGCATATTTGAGCTGTTTTAATGGAAAGCAATGTTTGTCTCAAGATGCACACCATGTTTTTTTCAAAGGCACGTTTATAAAAGCTACTTAAATGTCCTAATTGAGTTTTAGAAGACATCTCAACATTGATGCTTGATTGTAGACTGTGGTTTCTTGCCTCAATGATCTCAAATATTTCTCCTCATAATCTACAAGACCAAATCAAAAATGGTTTATGTTATGTACATTAAAGTCAACATGATGACCCAATTTACCAGTGTTTTATAAAAGCTGGAAATATAAGGGAATTTTAAAAGTGTGCTTTTTTTCATACATAAAAAAGTCAATTATTACAACTGAAAAAGGCATAGACAATTTGTGGAAATATCTGTAGTTAATTTTATTCTATTTTTGTTCAAAGATTTTGTGATTTACATAAACTAACTTTAACTTAAAAAAAAAAATCCTTAAAGGGTTAGTTCACCCAAAAATTAAAATTATCCCATAATTTACTCCCCCTCAGGCCATCCTAGGTGTATATGACTTTCTTTTTTCAGCCGAACACAATCAGAGTTATATTAAAAAATATCCTGGGTCTCCTTTTTATAATGGGAGTGAGTAATTTAAAAAAGTGCATCCATCCATCATAAAAGTAATCCATACGGCTCCAGGGGGTTAATAAAGGCCTTCTGAAGCAAATCCATGCGTTTTTGTAAAAAAAATACATCATGCATCGGGTCAGAGGTCACTCTTCGGCCAGAACTAGACTCTCGTACGGCCGTTACCGGAAGCCAGCGATTATAGTTTATAAAGTTATTTCTGACCACTGTCGTCAAAGATGATTGACAATTAGCATATAGTTTGGATTGGCGGTATGGTTCTGTTCTGGGCAAGAACTGCAGCCTAGCATGGATGAGAGCGATAAACCCCTTAGGGTAAACCGAACAGAGCCAACAATGTATTGCGTTCATTAATATCAATATTAAAATGTACAACATAATTCAGGAATTTAGTCTGATTCAAGGGGAATCAGAATACCAAATCCTGACTGACGAGAGGAGGAGCTGGGGATGGAGGAGGGTAATTAGCTCCAGAGAAACGCGATAGCTGCTGATAATACTAAAGGAGCTTATATATGTGTGCTGTGATAGACGTCGTATTCCTATAGGTAGACGTGATCAGCTGACAGTCAGCTGATGCAAGCTTGACTAACGTGACCTGCCAGAACTGGAATTGTGTTTATGGACGTGTCTTCACTTTTTCAGATTGAGCTAAAAATTAAATACTAGGGCCTAATAATTGTCATGACGTTCTGTTCCATTAACGTTACGTCATTCTTCTGCAGATCACTGTGTTAAAATAATCTGAAGATGTATTATATTCACCGAAAACAGAAATCATGTTGTGAGTTGAGTGTGATTAGAGAGACTAGGTGTCATGAAATGATATAATGGGAAAAAAAATTATGCAACAAAACTTGTCTGATGTCTGATTCACAAACAAATGACTCTTGAATCATTCTTTGTAATGTTCTTTCTTTGTAATGAATCGTTCAATGCAATCATATGAATCATTTGTTTGTGAATCAGACTACACTGGTTGCCCTGTATGTTTTTGATTCACTAAAAAGAATTGGTTCATAAGAGTCATTTGTTTGTGAATCAGAATACACTGGTAGCCCTGTATGTTTTTGATTCACTAAAAAGAATGGGTTCATAAGAGTCATTTGTTCGTGAATCAGACTACACTAATTGCATGTTTTTGATTCACGTATTTTTCTTACAAAAACGCATGGCTTCACTTCATAAGGCCTTTATTAACCCCCTGGAATTGCATGGATCACTTTTATGATGGATGGATGCACTTTTTTGGTCTTCAAAATCTCAGTTACCATTCACTCCCATTATAAAGCTTGGGAGACCCAGGATATTTTTTAATATAACTCCGATTGTGTTCGGCTGAAAGAAGAAACTCATATAGGATGGCTTGAGGGTGAGTAGATAATGGGATAATTTTCATTTTTGGGTGAAGTTATTAAAAGTCTTGGGAATTCATTGGCCAGAAAATGTGGGAACCCTTTAACCCACATTGTCTTATTGTGCACGATTGATCTGTGAACCTCATTCTGACTTTAATGTCACAGCTCTGTATTCTTACTCTTTGTCAATAATTGTCTCATTTGTGTCTATTTCTAACAGAAACGTCAGAGACAAAGCTCATACTTAAATGAAGCATATCTGGGAGCTCCATTACGCTCTACAAGAGCAATGAAATCTTCCTGTGCGAGCGGCCCAATTACTTGCAAAGTAGTAGCTATGAAAAGGAATGTTATTAAAGAGCATCCTTGCGTAATGGTGCAAAAGTCAAAGAGCGCCGGGTCTCATCCCACACACAGACATACGCCTGCTTAGCAACACCTTTCTCCTAAGTGGAATCTCCTGTCTTGTTTCTAAAGGTGATGGCAGATGGTTGGCTGCCCACCGCTGCTAATTGACGATTACGTTGTGTTGGATTGATTAGAGCAGGGAAATATGAACTGCTTATGGAGCGAGTCCTGCTCTCTCCGGGGATTCTCCACTGTCCTCGCTGAGCTTTAAGCACTGCAGAAAAGGAGGTTTTCATAAAGCTAGCTAATAGACAGACACTTAATTGGCTGCTCGGAAGAGCTTGGAAAAAAATTGAATGCGGCAAGCAGAAGTTGTTCGTCATTCTCATTTGTGGCGTTTGTTTACGGAATAGACCGTCACCAGCTGCAGCCTTCCCTTTAATATACACTATTCAAAAGGTCATAGCCTCTTTATTAGTAGGTAGTTGCCATGGTTTCAGCAGACCTCATCAAAGGAATTGTGTTTATGGACGTGTCTTCACTTTTTCAGATTGAGCTAAAAATTAAATATTAGGGCCTAATAATTGTCATGACGTTCTGTTCCATTAACGTTACTTCATTCTTCTGCAGATCACTGTGTTAAAATAATCTGAAGATGTATTATATTCACCGAAAACAGAAATCATGTTGTGAGTTGAGTGTGATTAGAGAGACTAGGTGCCATGAAATTAATTTCTTTGTAATGAATCGTTCAAACGAGTCTTGAACACATGAGTTTGGGGTTGGATTGTGATATTTATACAGATTTTATGATTTGCCTGCAGTTCACCAGCTCTCGATTTGATTCTAATTGGATTTTGTTTGGGCATATTTCAGTTATAATGTCTATTTTGCTTCCATTTTAAAGAAATTTCTGCTCTGTGGATACCAACTGAAGTAAATATGCAAACTGCATTTCTTGTGTAAAACTGTAGAAATATTATAGAATGTTTGTGAGGCTTGAATGATTCAATAAAAGGACGCAATCATATGAATCATTTGTTCTGAAGTAGACTACACTGGTTGCCCTGTATGTTTTTGATTCACTAAAAAGAATTGGTTCATAAGAGTCTTTTTGTTTGTGAATCAGACTACACTGGTTGCGCTGTATGTTTTTGATTCACTAAAAAGAATGGATTCATAAGAGTCATTTGTTTGTGAATCAGACTACACTGGTTGCGCTGTATGTTTTTGATTCACTAAAAAGAATGGGTTCATAAGAGTCATTTGTTTGTGAATCAGACTACACTGGTTGCCCTGTATGTTTTTGATTCACTAAAAAGAATGGGTTCATAAGAGTCATTTGTTTGTGAATCAGACTACACTGGTTGCGCTGTATGTTTTTGATTCACTAAAAAGAATGGGTTCATAAGAGTCATTTGTTTGTGAATCAGACTACACTGGTTGCGCTGTATGTTTTTGATTCACTAAAAAGAATGGGTTCATAAGAGTCATTTGTTTGTGAATCAGACTACACTGGTTGCGCTGTATGTTTTTGATTCACTAAAAAGAATGGGTTCATAAGAGTCATTTGTTTGTGAATCAGACTACACTGGTTGCACTGTATGTTTTTGATTCACTAAAAAGAATGGGTTCATAAGAGTCATTTGTTTGTGAATCAGACTACACTGGTTGCGCTGTATGTTTTTGATTCACTAAAAAGAATGGGTTCATAAGAGTCATTTGTTTGTGAATCAGACTACACTGGTTGCCCTGTATGTTTTTGATTCACTAAAAAGAATGGGTTCATAAGAGTCATTTGTTTGTGAATCAGACTACACTGGTTGCCCTGTATGTTTTTGATTCACTAAAAAGAATGGGTTCATAAGAGTCATTTGTTTGTGAATCAGACTACACTGGTTGCGCTGTATGTTTTTGATTCACTAAAAAGAATGGGTTCATAAGAGTCATTTGTTTGTGAATCAGACTACACTGGTTGCCCTGTATGTTTTTGATTCACTAAAAAGAATGGGTTCATAAGAGTCATTTGTTTGTGAATCAGACTACACTGGTTGCGCTGTATGTTTTTAATTCACTAAAAAGAACCTGGTTTGAAAGAGTCATTTGTTTGTGAATCAGACTACACTAATTGCATGTTTTTGATTCACTTAGAAGAACCAGTTCATAAGAGCTGGTTGCTTGTGATTCAGACTACACTGTTTGCTCATTATAGTTTTAATTTGCTGAAAAGAACCGGTTCCTAAAAGTCAGTTGTTTGCGAACTGGACTGGTTGCACTGTATGTTTTTAAAACATTTATTCTTAAAAAGATAATTTTAGAAATGGAACCAGAAACGTTAAATAATTCCCACCCCAGGCATGAAGGCTTGTTCTCTTTGTTCTCAGTTTTCTCTTACCTGGAGCTCATGAATATTTACTTTCATTGCTTCAGCTCGTACACCAGGCCACTTTAATCTTTCATTCCAGCTGAAGTGTTTGATTTTTCAGAAAGAGGAGCGCAGGTAGAACCAGAACAAACGCTGGGATTAGTGTGATCGTTCACCGTAAAGCTCTTGCATCTCAATGAGGAATTAACCCCCGCTCTCCGCATGCGGCTTCTGCTCCATGTTGGAGGCGCCATCAGTGATGCTATTGGCTAATAGGTGTCCGTTAGGTTTGGCCTTCGGAAAGACTGCTCCACGGCTGAAGCGCTCTGCGTGGGAAACTGGATTAGCCATTAGGCTGCCAATGCTTCAGATCGATGCTCTTGTCAGCTGTGGGTGTTGTCAGGGCTCATGGAGATTTATGGGTAATCAGTCGTCTATTTGGTTCGATGGAGACCAGGCAAATACAGCGGGTTATTTAGAAATGTAAATCTGACATGTCGTTGCACTACGCCGAGTGAGAATTTCTCACCTTTGTTAGCAGTCTTTGTTTTTTTTAATGTACATCATTGTATTAGCGTATATTATTATCATCGTCATTAATAATAATAATAATGTTAAAAATCAGTGTTTCCCCTAGGATTTTTTTCACTACTAGTGTCGCGGAGCGGGCGTGTCACGGATACGTGGTGTTGTCATAGCAGTAAGCGGTTGTTTGTATCGGTGCATTTCTACAGTGAGCTGAAATGACAAGAGTGCACATAAATTTGGTAAATAAATATAAACAACATTTATTTACACATCATACAACTATTCACAACACAACAGAGGCTGGCTTTGCTTGAGTTGTTTCTCCGGATTTTGTTGCTTTTAAGAAAAAAAAACACAATTTTTGCCTGTTTAGGATTGTCACCTTCTCCGTTCCTCTTTGACATTTTTACAGCTAAAGTTACTACATGGAGCTTGCGTCCGCTGGAATATATTTCAGGGCTCAATGCTAAACATTTTTTCCAGTGGTTCAAATTTTTTCTTGCCCTGCCAAAATTTTCACTGGCCCCACCACAAAAAAAGTAATAAATAAAATAAAATAGGCCTAGTATTGTTTTTGTTGTTTTTGATCCATGTAACCTTAATAAATAAGGTTATGACTCTAAAAACTATTTGCCTAACTCATATAAATTTTAAATACTGTTAAAGACAGCCAGTAATAAAATAACAAATAATCAAATTATGAGCAACCGCACAAGTAAATACAGCAGAACAAACATACAAATCAAATAAACAGTTCTTTTCAGGTTTTTCATGTTGGTCTAAACTAAAATATCACTGCATAGTCTGCATAAAATTATATATCACTGCATATAAATATAGATTAACCCTTATTAAAAGTTATTCAGTCAAGAGCAGTTCTGTCTTTTGTTATCTGATATTTTCCGGCTTTCAGTGTTTTCACTGTTATACGGTAGGGGGCGCTATTACGCATATCCTGTCCTGAATCTCCTGTTTAAAACAGAGGCGAAGAAGAAGCAGAAACGACCGATATCATTTGTAAGGAGATGCATGTGTAAAATAATGTGATCATCAACATTAAACAAATCAAAACTGCCTAATGTTACTGAATGAGATGTCGACCCAGGACGAGCTCTAGGACTGTGAAGCTTTGGGGTGTTGATGGACTCCATCTACTCCATCTGTGTCTGATCATCGTTCTGAATCACATCCGGACGTAGTCTTTTACAAAAACGTGATTTTTTCAGCTTTATGCTCAAAATGTTGCTTTTTTATGAAACTTACAACATTCAAGTGTTGATTAAAAGAAGAATGCATGACGCTAGAATAAAACAGAGGCTCTGTTCTTTCTTTTGATATATTGCATGTTCAGATATTCATACAAGATATTCTGTGGGACATGAAACTTGTGAAAATGACAAAAACGCTGGCGGTGACTGGCATATTTCATGTTTACGTTCACTTAAGACATAACCGACTATGTTTACGATGATACTCGACAAGACCGGCATTTTGACATAATTTTGTGTGAATATTTGCGCGCTGTGAGACGCGTGGGCGCGCTTAGGATGTGTGTTGCTGCGCTTCGCGAGTACCAAACTGAGAAACACTTTCTCGTCTATGTGCGCTTGAATATTTAAATTGTCTTAAAAATGCAAATCATTTTTGTCATTTTTTTTCAGGGGGGGCGGGGTATCGTTTTAGGGGGACGCCACACCCCCCCCCCCCCCCCAAAAAAAAAAAAAATGATAGGGGAAACACTGATAATTAAAATAATAGTTATTATATATTGTATGCACACATGCATGTATATATTTCTGAATTTTTTTAAATATTTATATATATAAAATATTCATATATAATATAAATATATATACAGTACACACATGCAAATATTTCTTAAATATATACATGTATGTGTGTGTATTCAAATATACATAATAATTATACACAGTGTACACACATATATTATGTAAACACAAACTTTTATTTTGGATGCGATTTAATCGTTTGACAGCCCTAATTTTTTAAAATTATTTATTATTTTTATTTAATATTATTATTAAAATTAAA
This sequence comes from Coreius guichenoti, assembly GCA_039654105.1. Taxonomy (NCBI): domain Eukaryota; kingdom Metazoa; phylum Chordata; class Actinopteri; order Cypriniformes; family Gobionidae; genus Coreius; species Coreius guichenoti. The sequence continues at coordinate 32,954,844 of CM077190.1, read as the reverse complement.
CTGAATTAATAATATTAACAACAGCATTTAGTACTATTAATTATGATAACAGTTATTATTATTATTATTTAGTTTAATTTAATGTTAATTTAATAATAAAAATATTTTAACAACAGCAACTACTTTCATTGTTATTATTATTATTATTATTATTAGTACATTAAACTAAAATAATAATAGTAATAGCTATTATTATTATTATTGTTATTAACATTATTATTTAGTTTATTTTCATTTTCATTTAATGATAAAAATATTAACAACAACAAACAACTTTATTAATATTATTATTGTTGTTGTTGTTGTTGTTGTTATTATTAAAGTAAATTAAAATAAACTACATAATAGTAATAATAATAATAATAATAATAATAATAATACACCTCCAGCATCATGCCGGTGAGTTTTGCACAAAGCACCACTCACATTTTGTTTGGAAAATGAAAAAATCTAGTAGTTTTTTTCCACTGTGAGTTTGAATGCTGTGGCTATCCAGGCTATGGATGACAGCTTCAGAGTTCCTGTGGAATAAATATGAAACACCTACTCCTAGATACTCATGCGCTTGATGGTGAAACATGTCAGAAAGGCACTCGTTTGAAGGGCACTTTTTGGTAAAAATATGCATGCTCTCTGGCGCTCCTCGTACAGTGTTTCCATGATGATTTAGCTTGCGTTTACTTCCCTTTGAATTATCTTCAAGTTGGGCCAGTATTAGAGAGTCTGTCAGATGTTTGTTTAATGTATTCCAGATGTTTCATTGACGATGGGAATTGGAGTGTTTGTTCTCCTTTGCTGGGCTGGGACCTCTTGGACTATCACTGCCCTGAACCGCGAATGTCACGGGACACTGACTGTTAATGGATCGCACCGACTGAACATGGCTATGCATGAGAGAGACATTTTAAAATATGCAAATCCATCAGATGCACCATTAGCAGCTCCCCGTAGCTCGTGCATATGTTACCGCGGTTGCTTGCACTGCATCTCCGTTAGTCTCGGTTTAAAGAAGCAACAGTGTTGAAGTCAATTACGGAATACAATTAGGCTCTGTGTAGTCATAGCATTTCTCCGAGGTGACTTGGTGACCTTTGGAATTCACACGGGCATCTGTTAAATGTCTTCTAAGGTCACAACATTTGATGAATCATGGCTCTAATTTGACAAAGCTGTTTTTTATTCTCCTCATTATGCTCTTTGGAGTATTTTCATTATTAATTTTTTTTAGCCTTTGAATGGAAAAGCACTTATGGCATTGAGAGCTATGAAACGGTACACATTTGCACAGGTGAAATGCAACGCCCTCTGGAACACATGGTTATTACTTTCATACATATTCAGTCTCAGCTGGTTGACTCTTAAATATGCTTATATAATATTCTTAGAGTGTTCTTAACGTGAGTCATGGCTGGTGCACACACTTATAAATTCTGGCTGTGTTTGGAATGGCATACCTGCGTTTTATTAATTTAATTATTTTTATTTTATTTTATTTTGTTTAACATTTATAATGCTTTTGACATGCTTTTATTTGTTTTATTATATTATTTTTATTATATTATATTTAGTGTTGTCAAAATTAGCGTTAACGCATGCAATACATTTTTTTCAGTTTAACGCATTAAAAATATTTAACGCAATTAACGCAGCATCTGTTTTTTTCTGTCATCCTTTGGCTAGCATTACAGTATATGATCACGCTCTTATTCATGCACATGCTTTTAAACCATTCAAGCTCCACAAGAATGTGCTTTCTGTGAATGTCCTGACTATGACACACACACACAACGCACAGAAAGACGCGCACCAGAATCGAGTTCTCTTTCACACTTAAACAATAACAGAATTATGCCAAAATGCCCGTTTTATCGAGTATTCTCATAAATGAGTTAAATAACGTCTTAAATGAACTTAAAGAGTTGTGAGGAAATGAGATGTGTGTGACAGCGCGTCAGATCCGCGTCATGTTCGGCAGCGGCAGATCTTAAAGTGACAGCAGCCACTAATGATGTCGGTCATTAATGTTCATCACAGAACAAAGGCAACAGAGAAAATTGTAGCTTTAATAAGGATTAATCTATAATTAATGTATAATTTATGCAGCACAGACTGTAAAGTGTTTGATAACTTTATTAAATTTCTGTATATTTCCAACCTGTTAGACAGAAGGCCACAGGTAAATATGATATTTATTATAATGGGTTTATGTGAAGATTGTTTTAAGTTCACTTAAATTAAAAGTTATTTTTCTAAAGCCTAATAAATGTTGAAATTGATAGCTTTCAATTATACTGTATTGTTGAATGTCTATCATTAATGTTTTCATAGAGACATCAGTATCAGTATTAGTATCAGTGATACTGGCCTTCATTCATTAAAAGATGCCAAAATATACTATTTAAATATTAAATATACTGTTAAAATATTACTCTACATTAATTTGGAGAGTAACTGTGAAATTATTACAATATAAAAATATTGAAAACTCAGATGTTTTTAATCGCGATTAATTACAGAAAAAATGTGCGATTTAATTAGTCAATTTTTTTTTTCTAGATTGACAGCACTAATTATATTATATTAATTATATTTTAATAAATTATTTTATTTCGCATTTTTAATCTAATTTTGTGCCGAAATGGCATATTTGGCACTCTGTCAAATAAATAGTCAATAATGAAATGTGTTAAATGTACTGCAGTAGAAATTTATTCTGGTCAGTTTGTCAAATTGAAAAGGGAAGATCAAGTGCATTGCATTGTGGGATACAGTTATCAATGCAATGTGCTCTGTTGTGTATTTCACATTTTAGAGATTGTAGTAGGCCATTTGAGTCTTCCGTCCATACTGAAAATTAACACACTGTGCACTAGGGGTGTAACGGTACACGTATTCGTACCAAACCGCTTGGGTACAGGGCTTCCGGTACGGTGCACGTGTGTACCGAATGGCACCGAATGCAGTCTTTAACAGTTAACAGTAGGCTTGTTTTAGGCGCGGAACATACTTCAATCCTAGTTCCCACACTAACATATTAAGTATTCAGTCCATTTTATCACGAAATTCAAACAATAAATGCCGTTTTGACGCTCTTTAATGTGGCGTGACAGATCACTGTATAGGCGCGTCAGTTCAAGCGGCGGCGCGGCGCGCGAGTGAACGCGATCATCTCTTCCTAAAGAATAAACATGAATTAATATCTTAAGGTATGTTGAGGATACATTACAACTTACTGAAACTATCATATGTGGTGTAATCGCTCAATCAGTGTTTCAACGGCGGAAAGATGTCAATAAAACAGCTTGATGATAATGTCACGTAGCATCACATTTCCCTCAGAAGTCATTCAGTGTCCACAGCTGTGAGTTCACTAGAGAAATCAACTCTTTCACTAAATATATGCACTATATTAGCCTATATATTCATTATATTCTACTTAACCTGTTAGTGATGTCTTGATTATTTAATGTGTGTTTAAATAAATGGCCGACACTGTGTATAAATGATTATATTTCAACAACGAATTGGAGAAAAAACATCGTTTTATAATTAGATTTAGAAGTTAATGCAAAAACTGCCTCGTGTGAAGTTTACATGTTTACATACAATGTGTTATTTGAGTGTTGATTATTATATCTAAAAATAAATAGCAACTGAATTTAGGCTAATAGCTTGGGCTCTGTTGTTAACCTTTAATATTATAGTAATGTGCAAGTAAGGGCTCCCTATATAGTTTACAGCATTATCTTTAAGAAACTTTTAGTTATAGTTGAATTCATTTGAGGACAGACACAATTTTTTCAGTAAACCACTGTTTAATAAAAATAAATAAAAAGCAATTTTGTAAAACTGCTGTACCGAACCCGTACCGAACCGTGACTTCAAAACCGAGGTACGTACCGAACCTTCAGTTTTGTGTACCGTTACACCCCTACTGTGCACCGTATACTGACCATACTAGCCTATATGCAGCAATAGTAGTATGCTATTCCAAACATAACCTCTGTTGTACAAAGAGGGCGAATTCCACCGGATTCACAGCACAGATAAATGAGCACTGTGATTGAAACGCACCCGGCTAGAAAATAAACTCTGCATAGACCTTGAAGATTAAGATGGATGGTCACATTCTGGTGCCCGTTGGTAAATGAGATGCTAAAGTTTGAGCTAACTAACTGAACCTGAAGCGTGCATCACGAGAGAATGAAATTACGCAGAAGTTTTATTTGCATTACTTTGTATCTTATTACGGACTCAAATCACATGTGCTCCATTTGTGGGCTATGAAAGAGAAAGAAATGCAGAGGTTTCGTGTGAAATTTGATTTGGTGCAGCGAAGGTGATCCATTTATGTGATGCAAACCCTTTATCACACAGGCAGGGGAGCTGAGGAAGGACAAAAACGCAGTCTAAATGACAACGGCACTAAGTGCCCTCTCCTCTCCTCTCCAGCCATCTGTACGTCTCTTGAACTCCTTTTGAGGTCAAACGCTCCAGGGCTTGCGCAACACGATGCCCCTGTAGGGGAGAGGATCCCAGAATATCAATGTTGCATTCACACGTTTCTCTCTATTGGAGGTTTTGATATGAAGGTCGGCCAAAGTATATTGTACATTTGATGTGATTGTCCCATCTGAAGGACCTCATATGAAGCCATTCAGAAGTTAAATGAAAATGCTAAGTTGTTTTATTTTGAATGTTTAATCTAATTTTGTTTCGAAATGTCAGAAGTAAATTGAAAATGCCTTTTTAAGGCTGGGTTAACGTTCTATTTGCATATTTGCGGTGTCAGTATATAACACTGTGTTGTCACGTCTGACCCAGGATCTGGGTAACACAAAAACTACCCAAACACTGGGTTGTCACGTCTGACCCAGGATCTGGGTAACACAAAAACTACCCAAACACTGGGTTGTCACGTCTGAACCAGGATCTGAGTAACACAAAAACTACCCAAACACTGGGTTGTCACGTCTGACCCAGGATCTGGGTAACACAAAAACTACCCAAACACTGGGTTGTTACGTCTGACCCAGGATCTGGGTAACACAAAAACTACCCAAACACTGGGTTGTTACGTCTGACCCAGGATCTGAGTAACACAAAAACTACCCAAACACTGGGTTGTCACGTCTGACCCAGGATCTGAGTAACCCAAAAACTACCCAAACACTGGGTTGTTACGTCTGACCCAGGATCTGGGTAACACAAAAACTACCCAAACACTGGGTTGTCACGTCTGACCCAGGATCTGGGTAACCCAAAAACTACCCAAACACTGGGTTGTTACGTCTGACCCAGGATCTGGGTAACCCAAAAACTACCCAAACACTGGGTTGTCACGTCTGACCCAGGATCTGAGTAACCCAAAAACTACCCAAACACTGGGTTGTTACGTCTGACCCAGGATCTGGGTAACACAAAAACTACCCAAACACTGGGTTGTCACGTCTGACCCAGGATCTGGGTAACCCAAAAACTACCCAAACACTGGGTTGTCACGTCTGACCCAGGATCTGGGTAACACAAAAACTACCCAAACACTGGGTTGTTACGTCTGACCCAGGATAGGGTAACACAAAATCTACCCAAACACTGGGTTGTCACGTCTGACCCAGGATCTGGGTAACCCAAAAACTACCCAAACACTGGGTTGTTACGTCTGACCCAGGATCTGGGTAACCCAAAAACTACCCAAACACTGGGTTGTCACGTCTGACCCAGGATCTGAGTAACCCAAAAACTACCCAAACACTGGGTTGTTACGTCTGACCCAGGATCTGGGTAACACAAAAACTACCCAAACACTGGGTTGTCACGTCTGACCCAGGATCTGGGTAACCCAAAAACTACCCAAACACTGGGTTGTCACGTCTGACCCAGGATCTGGGTAACACAAAAACTACCCAAACACTGGGTTGTTACGTCTGACCCAGGATAGGGTAACACAAAATCTACCCAAACACTGGGTTGTCACGTCTGACCCAGGATCTGGGTAACCCAAAAACTACCCAAACACTGGGTTGTCACGTCTGACCCAGGATCTTGGTAACACAAAAACTACCCAAACACTGGGTTGTCACGTCTGTCCCAGGATCTGGGTTACACTAAAATAACCCCCCCAAAAAATGACCCGAAAGGCTCAACCCAGGATTTGGGTAGAAAAAAAAATAACCCAAGATTTTTTTTAGAGTGTAAAGCTCTTTTATTTCCAGAATATTAAAACATTACTTGTGTATAATTTCTTTAAATTACAGTACTATAAATTCCTTTTCTTGTCATTTCAGTTAAAATTCCTGTGTGTTGTGTCCAATGTAGTTGAAATTCCAGCTCAAGAACTCAAAAATGCTGGGTTGTTTTAACCCATGGTTGGTCAAATATGGACAAACCTGACCGTTGGGTTTTAAAATTTTATTAAAAAATGTAAATCAACTGTTTGGATTGTCCATATTTGACCCAACCATGGGTTGAAACAACCCAGCGTTTTTGGGAGTGAATAGGCTTCCATTAAAGGAGAGACCCATATCTAGAAACCAGGATATCACTGAGACTTGAGAGTGGACTCTTTTCACGTATACCAGTAATAAACCACTTGCCAACCATCCAGAACACCTTTGCATCTCTCTAAAACACTTAAAATAATTTTAAATGCAACCGTACAGCAATGTTTTGGAAACCTCTTAAGCACTGTGGTGTTGGGTTTTACATGGGCAATCGCTGCAGAAAACATAAAAATCTAGTGTATCCAGTGCATTTTTGATATGTGTTTGAGAACTGGTCAGTGGCTTTGGAGCCATTTCAAATCCAAACACTTAGAGCGAACATTTGACCATAAAATGATGTGCGTGATTCAATAACAGATGGTCGGTATGCATGCTGCCATTTGAAGAGCAATCCTCTAAGTGCCTCCAGCCTCACAGATCTGCATTTTGATCATGTGGTTGCATATCGCTGAATCATTTAAGACAATCCTGTGGGCCAATTAGTGGTGAATTGAATCAAGGCGAGAGCAGCTTTGAGATCAGGGTGCTTTAAGTGAGATGCAAGCGCTGAGCTGCCTAGGTTGTTTATGCTGCAGTCGTCATATGCACTCGACTGTTTGTTGTTTACGGCGTCTTACACTGCGGTGGGCAGGCAGGCTAGCTTTTCTGTGTGCTTGACCACAAGGGTCCAATTTTCCCCCTATGTTCAACGTGTGATTACATGAAAACACTGGCTTTGGAATAAGAAACTATGAACCCACGAGTAACTACAGCTCTTAATGACTCCGGCTGATTAGACATAGTCAGGGTCTAGTATGTTTGAGGCCCTTTTTGTCACCCCCGTTGGGCTGAATGAGTGTGACAGAACGCGATGAAAACAATTATCTTCACTTTTGTATGCTTTTCTGTAAGCAGTATGATTTTAGTTGGACTGTTCAGAACTACAGAAATGTGCCCGCAGCATTTCATCCCCGGCACAGATTGTGTGGGTAGGACAAGCTATATAATTTCTTCATCTGAGTAAGTGCAGTTGCCAACACTCGGTGTTACCTCATAACAAAATCACATCCAAATGCCTGAGCAGGCTTATTGGCATGGATTACTCATCTTGTCTGTATACAGGAACCCAGCTTCATTCATTCTGCATGGCTTCTGAAGCTAATGATTTGGTTCAATGCCAGTTTCTAGGTTCAGTGATTACCCTCATCCCGGCTAACGGATTTACGCATCAGAGCTAACAAGTTTATGTTCTGAACATTTTTGAAAACATTCTACTTTGGCTGTTACAAATGTCAACGATACTTGTCGTCCAACCGGTGTTGTTTTTGTTAACTAAAACTATTAAAAATATTTTTGTTAACTGAAATGAAACAAAATAGAAGTATTAAATGAAAAAAACTAAATTTAAATGAAAATTAGAAATGTTGACATGGCATCTAACTGAAATAAAATAATTTTAAGTTGAAATAAAAATAAATTAAAGCCTAATAAAAATATATAAAAAAACTAAAACTAATCAGGATGACAAAAGCACGTCTAAAAATTACTAAAACTTAAACTAAAATTAAAACAGAAAAAATAAAAATGAAAGATAATTCAAAATATTATTAAATACAATAATACTATATGAATAATACTGTAAATTGCATTCAACAACCGCAAGGTATGTATATGTATATATATATATTCATTTTGTTTTGACATTTTAGTGATAATGCTTTAATTAGCATGCTGTTCCATAAAATGTATATTCCTAGTTTTTTTTATTACATTTATATTTATATGAATTATTCCATATTTATACATTATATTTTGTAAATTATTCACGGAATGAATAGACTGCAACTTATTCAGGCAACCCACTTACCTAATACCTTCAGAAACATTATTATTTTTGAATATTCCAGAAAGCTTTTATGTAATTATGCTAGTTGACGTTTCAAAACATTTTCTGTAGAAATGCTGTCTTGGTAAGGCATCTCACTAGTTTCTGAAATGCAGCCCATGGGTCATTTCTCATAATTGCGGTTATTTTATTTCCAAGATTCTCCAGATGAGTTCTAGGACAGGCAGTTTGGAGCCAAATGGGTTTCTTATAAATCATGTATGAGCACAGAAGTGTTTCAGCTTTCTCGGCAAAAAGTGTCTGGTACAGATGTCTCAAACTTTTGCTGTCTCTGTTAAAGTGCCACTATTATGCTTTTTCAAATATTACCTTACATGCAGTGTGTAATATAGCTGTTTGTGAATGTAAAAGGTCTGCAAAGTTTTAAAGATCAAAGTGCACCTACGTAGGTGTCATGGTCGGGGATGGGTGAAAGTAGCGAGGACTCAAGTGCAGGAAGAATTAAGGTTTTAATTATAATAAAATAAAACAAAAACTACCCACGAGGGGAAAAACCAAACTTGACTAAACTTAACTAAACACAAGGAGCAGGGAAACATGAAGCAAGACGGGTAACAATGACAACGATCCAGCACAGGACTGCAAACACAAGGAGAATAAATAGGGAGTAAACAAGGCAGGTAACGAGGGAGAACGGGTGGGGCAAATGAACCAATAATCAGGTAACAATAGGGGTGGGGTCAAGACAATAGACATGAGAGCACATGGCACAAAGAAACACATGACAAGCCATGTGCTCTCACCAAACACAAAGCCAGCCTATGGCCTTCATTGGCTGCCCGCGAACAATGTCTACTTTGCCCCATCAAACACTGTAGCTGTAACTGAGACTGGAAGTTTGGTTCCGGTTGTCAATGTCGAGAAGACTCTGTTTTCAGCCAATCAGAGCAGAGTAGACCAATCACAACAGACTGGGCCATCTGACCAATCAGAGCAGAGTAGACCAATCACAACAGACTGGACCGTCTGACCAATCAGAGCAGAGTAGACCAATCACAACAGACTGGGCCATCTGACCAATCAGAGCAGAGTAGACCAATCACAACAGACTGGACCGTCTGACCAATCAGAGCAGAATAGACCAATCACAACAGACTGGACCGTCTGACCAATCAGAGCAGAGGAGGCTCTCAGAAAGGAGGGGTTTAGAGAGACTGAATGATTTATCAGACCGTTTCAGAAAAGAGCAGATGCTTCAGTGTGTATTAAAAAAAAGTTTTTATTTTATTTTTTTTTTACCTTGGATGCATGTAAACTCCAAGGTAAGACTCCAAAACAAAATTAGGGAACCTTTAAGATAGCATAATAGGAGCACTTTGTCCAAGTGCCAGGATCTTTCACCCATATTGTTATAGGTGTAAGGTACAGTTCATTCACAGACGGTTTCATGAAGCATGTGAAAGCGATTTCAGGACTCGGCTGAGATCTCACTCTAGAGAGAACGCTACGCCACTGCACCTGTGAGAGAATGAGACGTTTCTACCACAGTCAGCAACACGCAGGACTCACTTCCCTCCCCCCGTCGTCTTCAGCTGGACTGAAGTTGGCAGGAAATAGATTCGTTTGAATCCAGCCTCATTTCAGCCTGGCCAATCACCGGCCTCATGTTGCCTTCTCAAACAAATGCAGCTCAAAGGTGAACGCTGACCAGTTGTGAAGTAGGTATGTCGTAATTGGGGAAAACTGTCCACTAGCATTTACATCCATCTCACAGTAGATGCACACAGTCCCAAGCCTTTCACTCGTGACTGTCGTGAGCCTTGACGTCAAAGCTGCACCAAAAACAGTTCATATACATCTGTTAAACAAGTTAAACAAGCTATTCATCACAGTATGCTGCAGTTTTATATTGTCTACACCAAACTCTTTTTTCAAAAGAGCAAGAAAAACCCAGATGATCTTTTACACAGTGAAATGACAGAAGTGTAAATTGGGACTGAAACATCTCTCAGTAACAGGCCAGACAACCTTTACGTCTCTCAGTCTTAGTCAGACTTACAGTCGAGGGAGAAATAGAAGGCGATAAAGTGTTTATTATTATACACTAACCATCTGGAGGAGAAGTCCACGGCTCCTGAGTGACTTCTGTCTGCATGGAGGACAGGAAAAGTGGCTGTTTTACACTTTATTTCAAGTGGACGTGACCTGCTTTCCTCGTGTCTCATGATGCTTTTGAGCATTCACTTTCTGAAGGCTTTCTCAGAAATGACTTTACTGTGATGAATGCACTAGGGCTGCAACTGATAGTCGACAAAAAGTGAAAAATATGAAATGAAAATAAATAATTTCACTTTTTTGTCTTCAAAAGTGACAGTCAGGGTTTCCGTGGGGTCTTAAAAAGTCTCAAAATCAAAATTTTAGGCTTTAAAAAGTCTTAAATTCGCTGAAGTATAGAGTTCTAGGTCGTAAATAATTTTAAACAGGTCTTAAACTTCCTATGTCCATGTAATGCTCATTGAAATGCTCCCGCAGCGCTTTAGAGTGTGTGTGTGTGTGTGTGTGTGTGTGTGTGTTTTATTCCGGGGTGTTGTAGTTCTTTCTTTCGCTAGTTCAAATACAGTTCGCTGTATTACAACTACAAATGAGACCAACATGCATCTTATATTGCAGCCAATCAGCTTTCGTGTTACTGGCGCGAGTCTCTTTCGGATTGTACCACAGACACATAAAACAGATTTTATTCTTCAGCTAATAGTTCTCCAGTTCCGTGATCGTGAAAGCGAAGGCGAATCTTTCTCGCCTGCCATCTCGCATAATGACCAAATAAAATAGCACTAGAAAAGAGTTAATAAAACGATGTAAACCACGAACTGAATTCGGTACTGACACACAGACCGATGTCAGACTGGCTGCAGATTCTGTGCACGCGTTTGCCGCCTGTCAGCGCTCGTGCGAGTATATGAATGTGTTCTATTTCTTGGTTTATTGCCCTTGAACGATCAAATACACACATTATTATTCCTGTGTCCATATTGGCGGTTATGTCTGGAGTAAAAAAGTTTTGGGACGTGTGTCAGTATTGGATCTGCGCATTACTGTAGGTCTTACAGTATACCCGCTCCTGTCTGTGTCGTTAATGTTAATCAAAAAACAACAACAGGAAAAAACAAACAGTAGCCTACCTAAACTTAAAGCACTGTTTATATCTGTATCTTTAGGTTGTTTTTTTCTCCATTCTGGCCCTGAAGGAGTTTTGGTTCCTTGCCACCGTCGCCTTTGGCTTTTGGCTTGCTCAGTTGGGGACACTAAATTTTCAACTATATTACTGATCTGCCCGCATTGACACTATATGATAATTGAAATGAGCTGGATGACATCACCGTTTTCTCCAGAGCGGCTGTACAGCCGAATCAAATTCTGTTGCATTATTTTCCTGTTACCACTGTGAAGCTGCTTTGAAACAATCGGCATTGTAAAAAGCGCTATATAAATAAAGGTGACTTGGCTTGAGATATATATATATATATATATATATATATATATAGTGAAATCCTGGTGGGATTGAGTTATGAGGAAGTGCAAGTTTACTAATACTTTGTTCAATTTGAATAAATTAATTTGCTTTGCAAGTCATTTTGTGATTCTGCATTTCCTTTGTACATTTTTTTTATTGTGTGATTAGGGTTGGGTACCGAACTCGGTACTTTTAAGGGCACAGACCGAATTACGTCGGTACTACCGAGTACCGATTCACATTAAATCAATCGGTACCAAATTTCGGTACCTGAGAACGCATCTGGTGATATAGACTAGTGTCTGTGAATATTAAACAGCAAAAAGACTATTTAAATTCGAATCCTGCATGTCCTGCGTGTCTCTGTGTGAGTGAATGGCGCTGACACAGAGTTTAATTTACCTCACACACACAGAATCGTGCGTGACGGTCACGTGTTTCCATCTCATACGAGGACATGAATGCATGAACTTCATCTCCAGAGCCGCTCTAAGAGTCACTTCATGAGCATTTTACCGTTTCATTTGAGAAAAACGACCGTCATGTCATAACCACACAGAAACTCAAAGCTCTTCACGGCAACCCGTCAAAATAAAAGTTTGGTTTAACTTGACAAATATATTACTGTTGTACAGTAGAATGTAGATACGTCTCAGTGTAATAATAATACTAACACTAATATAATAATAATAATCAAAAAAAAAATAAAATAAATTACAATTTTTCTTCCATGTTTTAGTTTTAACAGTATAAAGCTCAGTTGTGCAGCACTTTTTGACAAAACGTTTAATTAAGTTAAAAAATAAATTGTTTTATGTCTTAATTTGATTACCAGAAAATACACCACAGAATTTATGGGAAATCTTTTCATAGAAATTGAATTAAAAAGAAAAAAAAAATAATATGGTTGTTTTTATAAATTCAGTTAATTAAGTAGCTAGTAGCCTACAATTTACTGGTAAATATTACAGTAAACAAACATCACAGATAATGGCAGACAGAGACCAAGGCATAATGTCAATAACACTTCTATAAATGACTTACAGTTTCTGCACAGTTATTGATGTATCCCTAAAGTACCGAAAAAAGGTACCGTTGGGTACCGGTACTGAATTTCAGGTACCGGTACCGGTTAAAATGTGAACGGTACCCAACCCTATGCATGATGTAGGTCTTAAATTTAATTCATAAAGGTCTTAAAAAGTCTTAAATTTGACTTGGTAAAACCTGCAGAAACCCTGGACAGTAGAGACATTTATAATGTTACAAAAGATTTATCAAAGAATCCCACTACAGGGTTTACGTCTTAAGAAAGTCTTAATTTGACCTACCACAGTTTAAGGCCTTAAAAATGTCTTGAATTGGATCAGAAAGTCTTAAGTTCAATATCATGGCATTAAATTAGGGCCCTATGATTTCTGTGATGCAGAAAATGTGGACGGAATTGCAGAATCTATTCATAAGAATGGAATTTACTGTATAATGTCACAGAATTTGTCAAATTTTGGATGAATAAATCAAAAGTAGGTCAGTACACTTAAAGGGACAGTTCACCCAAAAATGAAAATTCTGTCATCATTTACTCGCCCTAAAGTCGTTCCAAACCTGTAAGACTTTCCTTCATCATATAAAGCCATCGAGTCTCTTCAGAGAATTTGGAATAAACCGCTTGATTCATATGGATTAGTGTTACGATCTCTTTATGAACTTTTTGAAGCGTCAAAGTGGTAGTTGCTTAGACTGTCAATGGAGAGACAGAAATCAGATTTCATTAAAAATATCTTCATTTGTTAAAAATTTAAAATTATTTACATTTGAATTAAGTTGATTTTTACGAACACATTGGCAGATATTTTCACTTTCACAAGATTTCTTATCTCAATCTTTAAGCTATTTTTTGTAAAACTAATTACAAAGTTATGGAGTTCTGTTGGAAGTTGTGTTTTCAAACTTACATATTGACTTATGTTCTGTTTCTTAAGCATCAAATCATCATATCTGAATGATTTCTGAAGGATCATGTGACACTGAAGACTGGAGGAATGATGATAAATTCAGCTTTGATCACAGGAATAAATTACACTTTACTATATATTCACATAGAAACCAGTTATTTTAAATTGCAATATTATTTCACAATATTACTGTTTTATTGTATTTTTAATGAAATTAATGCAGCCTTGGTGAGCACTTCTTTCAAAAACATTAAAAACATCATACTGACCCCAGACTTTTGCACGTTAATACAGTTGTGGTCAGAATTATTGGCACCCCTGGTAAATATCATCAATATGGCTGTAAAAATAAATCTGCATTGTTTATCCTTTTGATCTTTCATTCAAAAAATTAGCAAAAATCTAACCTTTCATTGAAGTAAAAGAATTGAAAGTGGGGGGAAATCACATTATGAAATAAATGCTTTTCTCCAAATCACGTTGGACACAATTATTGGCACCCCTTGAATTTTTTATGAGTAAAATATCTCTGAAGTATATTCCCATTAATATTTACATTTTTAGCACACAGGGTGACTAGGAACATGAAATTGTCCAGCTATGATGTCTTGTTCCACAGGAGTATAAATATGAGGAAACACAAAGGCCAAATTCCCTTAATCATTCATCACAATGAGTAAAGCCACAGAATATAGTTCTGATGTGAGCAAAAGATTGTTGAGCTTCACAAAATAGAAAGTGGCTGTAGGAAAATAGCTAATAGCTATTTAATAAAAGGGTACCAATAATTATGTCCAATGTGTTTTGGAAAAAAACGTTTATTTCATTTTCGAGATTTTCCCTACATTTTCAATTCGTTTACTTAAATGAAAAGTTAGATTTTTGTGAAGATCAAAAGGAATAACAATGCAGATTTATTTTACAGGCTTCTTTGTTCATATTTACCAAGGGGGCCAATAATTCTGACCACAACTGTATATGATATTGCTGATATTTGCAGTTCTAAAATGCACTGCATTGCACAAAGATGTACAGGAAAGTGGGGGAATCGGATAGGGAAATGCAAACGAGCTGAAATCAAGTCAGTGTGCTCCCGCTTTACACCTGCGCTTCATTCTCCGGTTTCTCACAGGATGGTGTTAATTGTGACGTGCTTCTCAGGAAATGAGTCTTCCGATTTAATTTGACTGTATGTTATATGATAGGACTTCGCAGTTTCATGAGAGACGTCAGTGCTTATTTAATATTCAGTAATGAATATTATGTTTTAATTTGCCAAATGCAATTTATGATTATATTTGTGGCTTTAAAAGGGAAATTTCATTGAAAACAGGATATTATCTTTGGATTAAGAGTTTGAAATGTCATGGAAATTTGCAATATGAATGTTTTTGGTGATAGAAACATTATAAGTGAAGACAAAAAGTGTCCATTTTTAAGTGAATAGCTGTGAGAGCGCAGTGCTGTGGACCTTTACAACCACATCTGTGGTTAGATGTCTTTCCTGAAAACAGTAATACCTCAGAAAAGCAAACTCGATGTCTCTGCGGTCTGAACTGTGTCGCCTCTTCTCTTGTGTGCGCCGCTGGAAGAAAACAGAGCTAATTGAGTCGGAGCTGCAGGAAAAGGTGGACGGTATGTGTATGGAGGGGGTTGTGCGCGACGTGGCAGCTCCTTCTTTTTTCCTTCCCAGGGGAGGAGTGTGTGAGTGTAGGGAACGCTGAGAGGAAGTGAATGCTTCCAGCTGTAATGCTCTTCACGGCTAACTGAAGGCCTGAGGTGCTCTTCCCTCAGAGTTGAAGGTCAGACATCACATCCTAGTGACCCATGCGGCCAGCTTCACGGCGAGGAGAGAGAGAGACGGAATGAAGGGAGAAATGAAGCGAGTGAAATGTGTGGAGCTGTAGACCTTCATTCAGAGGTCTTGACTGCAGTTCATGTAGAATGTGAAATACTCCACAAAGGATTGAAATGACTTGGGCTATATTGAGAATGCATACTGGATACTACTTTATTTTAAAAGTATGTGAAACCATATGCAATATTAAAAGGCTTTATTATTATTATTATTATTATTATACACTCACCTAAAGGATTATTAGGAACACCATACTAATACTGTGTTTGACCCCCTTTCGCCTTCAGAACTGCCTTAATTCTACGTGGCATTGATTCAACAAGGTGCTGAAAGCATTCTTTAGAAATGTTGGCCCATATTGATAGGATAGCATCTTGCAGTTGATGGAGATTTGTGGGATGCACATCCAGGGCACGAAGCTCCCGTTCCACCACATCCCAAAGATGCTCTATTGGGTTGAGATCTGGTGACTGTGGGGGCCATTTTAGTACAGTGAACTCATTGTCATGTTCAAGAAACCAATTTGAAATGATTGGAGCTTTGTGACATGGTGCATTATCCTGCTGGAAGTAGCCATCAGAGGATGGGTACATGGTGGTCATAAAGGGATGGACATGGTCAGAAACAATGCTCAGGTAGGCCGTGGCATTTAAACGATGCCCAATTGGCACTAAGGGGCCTAAAGTGTGCCAAGAAAACATCCCCCACACCATTACACCACCACCACCAGCCTGCACAGTGGTAACAAGGCATGATGGATCCATGTTCTCATTCTGTTTACGCCAAATTCTGACTCTACCATCTGAATGTCTCAACAGAAATCGAGACTCATCAGACCAGGCAACATTTTTCCAGTCTTCAACTGTCCAATTTTGGTGAGCTCGTGCAAATTGTAGCCTCTTTTTCCTATTTGTAGTGGAGATGAGTGGTACCCGGTGGGGTCTTCTGCTGTTGTAGCCCATCCGCCTCAAGGTTGTGCGTGTTGTGGCTTCACAAATGCTTTGCTGCATACCTCGGTTGTAACGAGTGGTTATTTCAGTCAAAGTTGCTCTTCTATCAGCTTGAATCAGTCGGCCCCTTCTCCTCTGACCTCTAGCATCAACAAGGCATTTTCGCCCACAGGACTGCCGCATACTGGATGTTTTTCCCTTTTCACACCATTCTTTGTAAACTCTAGAAATGGTTGTGCGTGAAAATCCCAGTAACTGAGCAGATTGTGAAATACTCAGACCGGCCCGTCTGGCACCAACAACCATGCCACGCTCAAAATTGCTTAAATCACCTTTCTTTCCCATTCTGACATTCAGTTTGGAGTTCAGGAGATTGTCTTGACCAGGACCACACCCCTAAATGCATTGAAGCAACTGCCATGTGATTGGTTGATTTAGATAATTGCATTAATGAGAAATTGAACAGGTGTTCCTAATAATCCTTTAGGTGAGTGTATATTGTAATATCATGCAACCGATGATGCAATAGTCTGAGTCAAAGCGGCAAAGCTGTACATCATCTCAGAATGCTTATTAACACGGACCAATGTGAGCTCGATGCAACAGCAAAATATATTTTGTTATTTATCTCTCCATCTTCCAAAACTGCTAGTCCTTTGTGGGGTTGTTGATTAATTATTATGTTAAGTTTTATTATTTATTAAGTTACCCTATTATGCTATTTTTAAAGTTTCCTAATTTAGTTTGAGTCTCCAACAACAGGTTTACATGCATCAAAGGTCAAAAAACACTTTAATTTTCTAATTTTAATTTTCTCAGATGACCCAGTGTGTTGTGATTGGTCTACTCTGCTCTGATTGGCCAGATGACCCAGTCTGTTGTGATTGGTCTGCTCTGCTCTGATTGGCCAGATGACCCAGTCTGTTGTGATTGGTTTACTCTGCTCTGATTGGCCAGATGACCCAGTCTGTTGTGATTGGTTTACTCTGCTCTGATTGGCCAGATGACCCAGTCTGTTGTGATTGGTCTACTCTGCTCTGATTGGCCAGATGACCCAGTCTGTTGTGATTGGTCTGCTCTGCTCTGATTGGCCAGATGACCCAGTCTGTTGTGATTGGTCTGCTCTGCTCTGATTGGCCAGATGACCCAGTCTGTTGTGATTGGTTTACTCTGCTCTGATTGGCCAGATGACCCAGTCTGTTGTGATTGGTTTACTCTGCTCTGATTGGCCAGATGACCCAGTCTGTTGTGATTTGTTTACTCTGCTCTGATTGGCCAGATGACCCAGTCTGTTGTGATTGGTCAACTCTGCTCTGATTGGTCAGATGGCCCAGTCTGTTGTGATTGGTCTACTCTGCTCTGATTGGCCAGATGACCCAGTCTGTTGTGATTGGTCTACCGCTTACAGCGCACATCGGAAACAAACGCCCATTACCATAAACTTCAGCTCTGGAGGCTTCAGCTCAGCGATTGTTCACACTGTAAAGACAGTAACGATGGCATTGATTTTACCATATCAATCCGAGCGCGAGTCCGATGATGAAACATTGGAAGAACTAGTTATTCAACCCCAACCTCCATGACAAGGACGACTTGAGCAGGACGTTTCTCAGTGATACTCTACTCATTTTGAAGTACGTTATGTGATGTTTCAAATGTATTTCCTCACCATCAGCATTAACAAGTGTACGTCCATCAACAAACCGATATTTCTAATTTATTGCGGTGCACATGCAGGAACTGTATCAATAACAGCGCATACGTTAGCCCAGCACTAACGTGAATGACTGATGTAACATTAAAGTTTGCAAAACAAATCTTGCTCCATCCTTTATCTTTACTCAGAGTAGTAAGAACGACAGACGATCTGCATTAATAGACTCAGTTTTAGGTAATAGTGGCCCACAGCTGAGGAGCAGAAGTATTTCAGTAAGACAGTAATAACGTGAGTTACCCGGTTAGCTGGAGACCTACACAATATAAAACACAAAACTACGTATTTTGAACACCCGGTAGAAAATATATACATCAATAATTATTCATACTTACAGGTTGTGATTCTGAGGAGCTGGTCCAAATAAACTGGTACTGACCCATCTTTCACGAGCAAGCGTTCTGTGAATCCCGCATTGAACTCTGAGATTTGAGAAGCAGTCGTCAGTAAAATGACGTGTTTGAGGGTCAAGTTGTTCGGGGGCGGATGATGTACAACATTGGCGGGCATTATGCAAATGTCTTTTCTAGTGACGTACAACCGTAACGCATTAGGATTCGAAACACAAACGACTCGTATAGGCGGTTCAGTCTCGATTCTTTCTTTTAAGAGACAATAACGTTATTTTTCGTGCACTTTAGACTTTATAACTTTGCAGAACGTTTACATTCACAAACAGCGATATTACACACTGCATGAAAGGGGATATTCAAAAAAATCATAATAGGGGCACTTTAAATTTATGTAATTATTATACACTTTGCATTGCTATGTCGACATAAGAAACTAAATTACGATTTTTAAATTAGTAGACCAGAGACCAGACAATATATCAAATATCCATTTACATTCACAGATGTTTTCACAGTTTAGTTGTTATGCATCTCAACGTGCTGCTTGTGTCCGGGGTAGACAGTGTGCACAAATAATGAGTTATGATTGGCATGATTTTTATTCTATCTAGTAATCCGTCACATTTGGAAATGGAAGGTCAAGTTGAACACATTGTATTGTGGGATATAGTATTCCATGCAGAGTGATTTGGTTGCATACTGCACATTTTGGTCTTCTACATTTACTTTAGTAGTCATTGGGGTATGCCATGCTTAAAGAATATTTGCATATGATTATTTAAATATTTGCACTGTATGCGTAATGGAAAATAGTAGGGCTGGGTATTGACACAAATTTCACAATTCGATTCGTTTTCGATTCACAAGCTTGCAATTCGATTTGATTTTTCGATTCAATATTGATTATTTTGGATATATATCAGGTACAATACATGGCAAATTTTCTCAAGGAAAACAAATCTCTGTAAAATACTCTGTAAAATTTTACTCTACTTTTACTCTGTAAAATAAAATACAAATACTGTAAACTATGGGAGTCAGTTGGAGCCTACTATAATATTGAAGGTAAAAATGAACTGATTTGTATACAAACACTTAAATTACACTTAAATTTTTTTTTATAATAATAATAAAGTTATATGAAATATAAACATTTAAATGGTGGCTGTCATAAAAACTTGCCAGTTTTATTCAAACATGCATTAAATATTGGAGAACATTAAAAAATTATAATGAATATGTAATATGGTGCATATATTTATCATAATGCTCCTCTCTAGAGTTAATTTTTCTAGCTGACTATCGAGTTTACTGAATGGTTTTTCTGAGGTAAATGTGACGTTACGTGACATTGTTCACAAGCTGTTTTACTGACGTCTTTCCGCGGTTGAAACACTGATTGAGTGATTCTATATGACATGATACAGATTTCGGTAAGTTGTACTGTATCTTTTAACACACTTCCAGATGCTCATTTATGTTTATTTCGCGCTGTAACTGGTATTAATGCGGAAGAGAAGATCAGCTCATGTGCCGCTTCTCTTGAGCTGAGCCGCGCCAGAGCGCCAAAACGGTATTTATGTTTTTGAATTTCGTAATAAAATGGACGTAATTTAAAATCTGAGAGTTTGTTTCATATCAATAGTAACAAAGCACAAAGATTATTGTGAGTTATTGGATGGGAGGCGTGCTACAATGTTCCGTTCGTTCATCAACTAAAAACAGGATGACTAATTGATTCTTGGGATTTAAGAATCGATATCGGTTCGTAAAGAATCGATTAAAATCGAGAAATCAATATTTTTTTACCCAGCCCTACAAAATAGTGTAAGCAGAAAGATGGCATACCTATCGGATCATAGCGTTGGTTTCCTAGATGTTACGTCGCCTGTGCTGCTGGTCAGAATGCGAGCATGTCACATGATGGCTGTAATCCACAGCAGTCTGAATGTGACTGCAGATTCAAACTGACACTTATAATGAGCAGCTCTCTGGCTCTGTTTTAAATGTTTTCTGTTTATTCCTCAGGCCTCGCATTTGAATTTCACTGCCACTCTTGATTAAGGTGACTAGAGGTGCCCCTGATAGTAATTCAATGGTATTATGCTGATGGCTGGGCTGAATGTTGCCGTCCATCAGAACAGGCGATTAATTTCTGCGACTTTAACTCATGTATTTAAAAATGGTTTATGGTTTTACATGAAAACATCACATCAAGCAGGCGTGTTCAAGTCATCCCGACACACTTTCCAGAGGTATGTCTCATTTACATCTCATGCAATATCCATGAGGCTGATATGCACCCTACATTTATGCTCCTGTTGATGTGTGCATGTGCAGAATGGACTTTAAAAAAGATGTATGCAATGATGAAAGCTTCAAACAGTACTACTGTATGACACAACATTGCATGTTTAATTTGGCAAGTGGCAATGAAGCATTTACAGTCAAATCTTGTGTATAATCACAGTTAATATTACTTGGAAATGGAATATCTATTCAAATGCATTGCATTATAGGATACAATATTGCATGTAATCGGGTTGAATATTTTGATAGAGTAAATGCACTAGATCATGCATACTGTACACAATGCACTGCATACTGTTTTTTTCGTCCTCAAAAATAGGTAGTATGCCATTCTGAGCTTACCCACACCGATCATGATAGATGCAGGATTGGATCTAGTGTATATTCGAGTGTTAATAAAGCTAGGATTCCTGCTGTGGTTGCTCGCCTGTGGTTACCGAAGCTCATTTATTCATTTGCATGCAGAATTGCAGCAGTGCAACTTTCAGTGTAAGCATTTGATGCCTAAATTCGTCACAGAATTAACGACTTAGCCACAGCCTACATGCTGTTAAAGGTCAGGAAAGTTGTGCCGATGAAAGCAGCTAATGTGTGAACTGTAACTTCAGTAGTTTAATGAGCACCGTGTTCCCATCACAGCTGACATTGCTAAAATTGCAATAGTGTGGATGCGCCTCAAAAATGGTAGCAGTGATTTCCTTCACGCAGGCTCTTAATGAGACTGAAGGTAAGTCCTGCCGATGTATCCGTGTGACTGTTCCCATCAGACAGACCTCAGGAAGGGTATGTGTTCTCACTCTGGATGAAACACGGGTGTTAATAAGGCCGCTGGTGTGTTTCACGGCTGGTTGCAAGCAGAATGTTCATGCGCTGGTATCACCCTATGGTGAGTATGGGCGATAATCAAGAACAGTGCTTTTGACAAGGATCATATTCTTAAAAAAAAAGAGGCTAAAATCACTCCCTTTTCATGCATTTATAGCCTGCTGTCATTACCATGACATTCAGTGTTCACACAACAGTAGGGTTTAAGTTTGAGTGGGATGGATAGCACGGAAAATGCTAAATGCATTTAATAAATTGCAACACATTTAAAAATCATGTATACTATTTGGGATAGCAAAATAAATAGGCATATTACTCTGCTCTCCGGAATACATGATTGTAACTGGTTAACCCTTTAAACCCAAAGTGCGAAAAAAAATTCATAATCAAATGACTAAGCAACCACTGAATGTAATATCTAACAAAATAGGTATAATTTTAAAGCTTAGAAACTCTTGAGAAAAAACAACATGAGAGTGAGTAAATGCAGAACAAACCATTTACAGTTTGGGAATAGTCATTTTGACACGCTTTCCTGCGATTTAGACCTAAGACTGATTGCATTGACCATCTGAAGTGCACGCGCTGGAACGGCACTCCTCAAAGTGGAAGCGCAAACATCATTTAAATCACCAGATCACATTTACAAACCCGATTCCAAAAAAGTTGGGACACTGTACAAATTGTGAATAAAAAAGGAATGCAATAATTTACAAATCTCATAAACTTATATTTTATTCACAATGGAATATAGATAACATATCAAATGTTGAAAGTGAGACATTTTGAAATGTCATGCCAAATATTGGCTCATTTTGGATTTCATGAGAGCTACACATTCCAAAAAAGTTGGGACAGGTAGCAATAAGAGGCCGGAAAAGTTAAATGTACGTATAAGGAACAGCTGGAGGACCAATTTGCAACTTATTAGGTCAATTGGCAACATGATTGGGTATAAAAAGAGCCTCTCAGAGTGGCAGTGTCTCTCAGAAGTCAAGATGGGCAGAGGATCACCAATTCCCCCAATGCTGCGGCGAAAAATAGTGGAGCAATATCAGAAAGGAGTTTCTCAGAGAAAAATTGCAAAGAGTTTGAAGTTCTCATCATCTACAGTGCATAATATCATCCAAAGATTCAGAGAATCTGGAACAATCTCTGTGCGTAAGGGTCAAGGCCGGAAAACCATACTGGATGCCCGTGATCTTCGGGCCCTTAGACGGCACTGCATCACATACAGGAATGCTACTGTAATGGAAATCACAACATGGGCTCAGGAATACTTCCAGAAAACATTGTCGGTGAACACAATCCACCGTGCCATTCGCCGTTGCCGGCTAAAGCTCTATAGGTCAAAAAAGAAGCCATATCTAAACATGATCCAGAAGCGCAGGCGTTTTCTCTGGGCCAAGGCTCATTTAAAATGGACTGTGGCAAAGTGGAAAACTGTTCTGTGGTCAGACGAATCAAAATTTGAAGTTCTTTTTGAAAAACTGGGACGCCATGTCATCCGGACTAAAGAGGACAAGGACAACCCAAGTTGTCATCAGCGCTCAGTTCAGAAGCCTGCATCTCTGATGGTATGGGATTGCATGAGTGTGTGTGGCATGGGCAGCTTACACATCTGGAAAGGCACCATCAATGCTGAAAGGTATATCCAAGTTGTAGAACAACATATGCTCCCATCCAGACGTCGTCTCTTTCAGGGAAGACCTTGCGTTTTCCAACATGACAATGCCAGACCACATACTGCATCAATTACAACATCATGGCTGCATAGAAGAAGGATCCGGGTACTGAAATGACCAGCCTGCAGTCCAGATCTTTCACCCATAGAAAACATTTGGCGCATCATAAAGAGGAAGATGCGACAAAGAAGACCTAAGACAGTTGAGCAACTAGAAGCCTGTATTAGACAAGAATGGGACAACATTCCTATTCCTAAACTTGAGCAACTTGTCTCCTCAGTCCCCAGACGTTTGCAGACTGTTATAAAAAGAAGAGGGGATGCCACACAGTGGTAAACATGGCCTTGTCCCAACTTTTTTGAGATGTTGATGCCATGAAATTTAAAATCAACTTATTTTTCCCTTAAAATGATACATTTTCTCAGTTTAAACATTTGATATGTCATCTATGTTGTATTCTGAATAAAATATTGAAATTTGAAACTTCCACATCATTGCATTCTGTTTTTATTCACAATTTGTACAGTGTCCCAACTTTTTTGGAATCGTGTTTGTAGTTTTAGTAGTATGATTATTCAAAGTGTTTAGATGGTTTATTCTATTATATGATTATTCTTATATGTATAGTGCATTAATAGCAGGAGAGGCGGGAGAGTGTGTGTGTGCACGGCGCAAGGTATGCATGAGAATAAAATGAAAGTTTACGTAGTTTCAGTGACATTACTACATTAAACTACTATATATAATGTTGAATATTATGTATAGTAATGCAATGGGGGAATATTTGTGTGTCCTGATAATAATATCTTTCAATCTTTCAGTCGGCCTGTATTTTGGTCTTTCGACACAGGCCACAACAACTTCTCCAGGCTTTTCGGTCCCTGGCCAGACCCATCCAGTCTCTGCCGATGTCTTGTCTGAGCGAGTCCATCGGGTTGCGGGGCGGCCGAGCGGTCTTTTGATGTCGAGAGGCAGCCATTCGGTCACGGCCCACGTCCATCGCCCGTCCGACATCCAGGCCACGTGTCCGGCCCAGCACTTCTTGGCCTGTTCGGCCTGGTTGACGTCTTTGACCTTGCTCGTCTTCCTCAGTAGCTCGTTGCTGAGGTGGTCCGTCCTCTTGACACCGACCATCCGCTGCTCGAGGGCGCGTTCGGTCACTGCCAGCTTCTGCCTGTCTGCCACGGTCAGTGACCAGGTCTTGGCCCCGTAGAGCATGGCTGGCAGGACGGTGCTGTTGAACAGGTGGGCGCGCAGGGGGGCGTCGGCTGTGTTGGTGACCACCTCTGCTATGGACACATAGCTGACCCAGGCAGCCTTCTCTCGGCGTGCCAGCTTGTGGTTGTTCTTGTGCCCAGCAGTCAGCTCCTGGCCGAGGTAGATATAGCTGTCGACCTGCTCGATCTCCTTCTGTCCAATGTGGATGTTGTTGTTGGTGGCCTGGGGGTTGCGCATCCATTTGTCTAGGCCAGGTTCATCTTCAGGCTGACCACTGCGCCGAGCTGGTCGAGTTGCAACTGTACGTTGGCTACTGACTCGCCGATTAGGATGATGCAGTCGGCAAAGCGCAGATGGCTGAGCCACTGGCCGTTAACGCTGGTACGAAAGACGTGCTCCAGACACGCCGTGAACAGCTTGGGCGAGATGGGGTCGCCCTGCTTGACGCCTCTGGCGACGGGAATGTGCAGTGCCCGGTTGAACAGGGTGATGTTGATGGAGCATCCGCTGTTCAGCTCCTGCAAAAGGGCCACGTGCTCGTCGGCGACGCCCTGTTGTTGGAGGGCGAGCAGTACGCCGTTGATTTCCACGCTAATAATATAATAACAATAATATTATTTAAATAATAATAATAAATTAATACTTTTATTCAGCAAGGACGTCTTAAATTGATCAAATCAACATAGAATGATTTGTGAAGGATCATGTGACACTGAAGACTGGAGTAATGATGATAAATTCAGCTTTGATCACAGGAATAAATTACACTTTACTATATATTCACATAGAAAACAGTTATTTTAACTTGTAATAATAATTCACAATATTACTGTTTTTACTGTATTTTTGATCAAATAAATGCAACTTCTTTTAAAAACATCACTTTGAATGGTAGTGTAAAACTTTTGATCGATGACTAGTCTAAACAAGAAAGCAAAAACAAAAACCCGTTAGAGATACAAAAAGCTGGATAAGAGAGAGAATTTCCATTGCAGATCATATTAGAAATATAATAATTCATGCATATGCATTTATTTGTTAAACAGACTGCATTCACCAGCTTTAATTTATAGCGTTGCTTAAAAATGCGTTTAAAGTGCCGCCACAGGCCCTCCTTTTCACTCAATGTAATTTGTTTTAAATGCAAATGCATTGACGCATTCGTGCCCAGACGCGCTCACAGTGCATGCGCCGTTTTGTGTTGATGGTGACTACAAAAGAATCTTCCAGATTTGTCCCTAGTAATTATGAATAATCTGGCAACGCTTTTATGCCTTGTGAGATTCAATCAGTCCGCTCTCAAATAAAAGACCCAGAGCTTCCACGGGCACAGCAATTTGAAGAATCTGGGACGTGAGTCATGCACATCAATAGCACTTTACAGAAACCGCACTGCAGCCATGTTCAGTAACAGCAGCTTTATTGATTTACTTTTGCATACGTTCATTAAAACGTATTTTCCCCCTCGTATTAGAGAAATACAATAGATATTAATGTCACCCCTTGCCTGTAAGAGTTGCTCATACTTCGGGCTACACAACCATGTCATAGTGAACAGTTCTTAAAAGAACAATTTTTTTTATAGTGTGAAGAACATTTCAAAATTCAAAATTCTAAAATTCCACTATAAAGAATCTTTTGTCCAATGAAAAGGTTCCATTGATGTTAAAGGTTCTTCATGGAACCATAGATGCCAATAAAGAACCTTTATTTTTAAGAGTTTATTGATATAAACAAACAAATATGAGAAGTGTGCTGGTACTTTTCTGAATGATGAGACCTGATGGATAAAACACATCCCACAGGCAGAGACCAGAATATTATAGAGACGTGCATTTGCATTCACAATTATTCATTTTTGCAGATGTTTTCATCCAAAGAAACCACACCTGAGAAACCGCATAGCAACACTGTTCGTTTTGCATGGGCAAGCATCTAGTAAAAACTATTATAAATCCAAATCTATTATGCCTTAATAATAATGTCTTAATTAAAATCTTTAAGGAGTTGTGTTAATATCTATTCAACAAATACTGTGGTAAAGTGATGCTTTTGCAATGCAGCTTGTGCTGTAAAAATGAAATGCACACTAGCTATTTTTCATACTGTCACATGCACGGTTTGTTCTGTCTGGGCCAGAATTGCATCAGGTATGTGTAACCTTTTCATAAACCAATCGAATTGGAGGACAAATCTCCATTCATGATCCCAGTCTGTTCTCTGTTGGTCATGTATGGAACTGCAGCCAGATATTTTTTCGTTTTCCTGTGTTTTGTTACAGCACACACACACACCATATACATGTATTTATTGTATATGTTTATGCTGTTTTCAAGACTATTTAATGCAGTACACAAAGCAAAAAGTATCCAGTTTAGGATTTTACTGCGGCGTCAGCTGTTAACACAAGGTGGCGACAGAGACTTCATCCCGAAGGCTTTTCTCTTAGTTCTTGTTGGATTCTTTCATTCTGTCCATTGTTTTTCAAATCCGGTCTTTCTACACTGTCACTTGCATGCCATCAAATCAAGTCGTTGTGCGTTCAGGCGGTTTAGTTATCTTCTGGGATGCATTGGTTGCTATAGTAATGATGTAGGCGTCAGCACGCTGCCAAGTGACTTTTTACCACAACTAGGTGATGCAAGCTGGCGTTTTGGAAATTTGTCCTCTTGCTTACGTACGTGATGGCATCTAGCCACGGTGAACCTGATGAACTCGTGAGACGACAGCAATAAAGCTGCGACGTGCCACTTGATATTGCGCTGCCTGCATCATTAGGTGCGTGATGGACACACACAAATTACGTTTTAATGATTTAGAAAGAAGCCTCTTCTGCTCAACAAGGCTGCATTTATTTAATTATAAATACAGTAAAAACAGTAATATTGTGAAATATTATTACAATTTAAAATAAGTGTTTTCTGTTTGAATATATCGTAAAATGTAATTTATTCCTGTGATCAAAGCTGAATTTATCATCATTCCTCCAGTCTTCAGTGTCACATGATCCTTCAGAAATCATTCTGATATGATGATTTCTGATTATTATTATAAATGTTGAAAATAGTTTTTGCTGCTTAACATTTTTGTGGAAACGATACCATTCAAACATTTGTGGTAACATTAAAAAAGAGAGAAATTAATAGGATGCATTACATTTATCAAAAGTGACAGTAAAGACATTTATAATGTTACAAAAGATTTCTATTTGGTAAATTCTTTAATGAATTTAATGAATGAATGAATAAATAAAAAAATGCAAATAAAATGCTGTTAATTGAACGTTCTATTCATCAAAGAATCCTGAAAAATCAATTTCCACAAAAATATGAACTGTTTTTCATAAATTCAGCTTTGATCACAGGAATAAATTACATTTTACTATATATTCACATAGAAAACAGTTGTTATAATTTATAATAATATTTCACAATTTTACAGTTCTTACTGTATTTTTGATTAAATAAATGCAGTCGTGGTGAGCAGAAGAGACATTATTTTATATCATATTATTTGGCATTATTTTTTAAATAAAATTATACATGTAATTTAATATTTATATATTTAATAAAAAACAGAAAAAAAAAAGTTTTTTCTTTGAC
The DNA here is from genome assembly GCA_039654105.1 of Coreius guichenoti. Lineage (NCBI taxonomy): Eukaryota > Metazoa > Chordata > Actinopteri > Cypriniformes > Gobionidae > Coreius > Coreius guichenoti. Next base: position 32,926,532 of record CM077190.1, on the reverse strand, counting down.
CTTTTCTTACCATTTCCCTTATCAAGAAACAAGGGAAATTTCCAAAAAATAAAGTAGCGTGTTTGCACTTCATGAGATGAATTTCTCTTCATTGCCGTCCACACACACAGGATCTTTCACAGGCTCGTGGTGTCGTGATTCATCTCTGTGCTGCATTTGAAATAGCTCATTAACTCAATCATTAGCATGGAATTTCTAGGCAATTCTAAAGTCGTTCTAGATTCGGTACAGTTCTCTGGCAATGCAAATCAGTTCATAATAAACTCCCTTGTTTGTTTTCCCTGAGCAAATGAAATGTGTTCAGGTTACTTTGATGTTTGTGCTGATTATGTAGAAGTCGCAGTTCAGTGTTTATGAAAGACCTTCATCAGGTTTCAATAAAGCGCTCCAGAATGTGCACAGTTGCATTTTGTAAATGTTTTTCTCTTCTACAATCTGTCGCACCAGTGGGAGATTCTGCAACTCATTCTGCTTCACTCAGCTTTTTTATATATTTCTATTCAGTATTCTACAATCTCATTTATGGCTGTTTTAATCAGTAGGCCTGTAATTTTTTGATTCTATTGCTTAAAGGGGTCATGAACTGGCTTTAATTTTTTTATACTGTTGTCTGAGGTCAACGTATGACGTTCGCGTGGTTTTTACATTCAAAAACATCATAATGAATAAGTAATAGGTAGGGCTGGACGATATGACCTAAAATCAAAACCTCAATTAATTGAACACTTTACCTCAATTATGATTAATGAACGATTATTTTGCTTTGGGTTGTTTTTTTTTTTGCCCTCATAGTTCACTGACAAGGGTTGTACTGTAAATATGCTTGACTATTAAAGGTGGGATATTTCTTTTTTTAAATAAATTAGCACCGTGAGAGTACAGTTATTTTAATGCATTAATGAGAGAGAGATTGCGTGTGTGAATTAGTCATACCGTCTCTTTATTAATTGTGAAGCTGTGCGTTGTATGTAGTTACTTCAAAAGTAGAAAAAGATATGCTATAACTTTTGAGTTTCTAAGCTACTTTAGTGATATATCACAGGACAGAGTTGACAATGAGTTTCTGGTCTCCTCTCTGCGCGCGCGATCTTCACGTGATGTGCGAGCTACTGTCTGTATGAGTGTTTGTGTGTCACAATGCATCAGCGCATTAGTTCAATATATTGATACACATCCGATGGTCTAAAATCACTTGAATGTCCAAACTGGAAAGCCTTAAAACACATACAATTGACAAAGTTTACTGAAGACGCAAGTGAAAGTGATCTGGCTTCAGGGCTCGCGCGTTATCAGAGACACGACACGGATCGGGTCTCTGTCACAGAAAACCTTGCGAGCACTGAAGTGCCATGTTTTCCATATTGATGTTATTGATTGGTGTAAAATCACTTGAATGTTCAAACTGGCAAGACTTTAAACACATACAATTGACAAACTTTCGTGAGGATGCTGTCTGCGCGTGTTGACTCAGTGTTTGAGTTTGCTTCTGTGTTGCTTCAATGCCGCTGGCGCTGACTGGACGGGGCAGAGTCATGTGACTACATGAGCGGTAGTATGTTTTTAAGGGGAAAGTATTAACAGGATTAAAAACCGAAATAACCGACATGGGAAAATCAATTCAGAAAATGATTCTGAATTTCGGTTTCGATTGCTTTTCGATTAATCGTACAGCCCTAGTAATAGGCTATTTTCTACCCTGGTTTTGAGCCTAGCTCCTGAAACGCTCGGTTTTATGGGCATGCCACATTGAAGACATAGCAGATGCCCACTGCTATGATTGGATAACATTTTTGCATATTATAATGAGCTTTGGCTCCCTTACACGTGAGGAATTGTTTTGAAAACTTCCAATGTGGAGAAAAGGCAATCGGAATGATTCGCCCACAGGGATCGCAAAATATCTTTATCAAACAATCTCTCATCCACCCGCAATTAATTGGAATGTTATTTTTTATTACTTGGCCGGCCTGATCGGTAGATATAACCGTGAACTGTGCATAACTAACACACACACACACACACACACACACACACACCACACCCACAAGCCAAGTACTACGTGCATCAGCAAAACTTCACCTCAGACAAATCACCATCTTCAAAACTTCCGCGATTGTATTTTGTATTTTTTTAATCGCAGCACAATGAACCAACAACACCTCAAATACAAAGGATACTCCAGCCTGCGACAGTGTGCTAGTTGTTTAGTTAGATACGTACATAATCAGTAGATATCAAACGTAACAATGCAATGCTATCACATATAAAAACATATTTTTTACTCACATAATTGTTGCATTATTCCTGTCAGATCCAGAAGCCACAGCATAGTTTTTTAATCTCATCCTGTCTGCAAATCCAGTCTCTTATTTACAAACGAATCCACAGTGAAATGAACCGAACAAATGCACTGTCTTCCCCACGTGAGCTGGATATTCATTAAAAATAAAGTTCAACCATGCATTCCTAATATTGGAATCCGAAGGAAGCTTATGTTTGAAACATGCCATAAGCTTTATTGCTTGGAAGTTCGATCCGGTTTAGCTCCACGTAGGCCTATGTTATTTATCTATAACATGTCATGACATGCACGAGTCGGTGGGCGGGGCTACAGAATCAGGCGTTCCTCTTCTTCGGTTAAGGCGGTGTTTCACCACACTCTGACGTCACAGGGAGGCACATTCCCAGATCAAGCGTTTGCTGGGCCTGCTGTCAATAAAAGCTTTTCTTTGGCTAACAATGAAGTTTTCAGCTCTGAAACTTACAGGATATTCTTATATTACCATGACCTTTTATATATCAAAAGGGCTCAAGGGAAAGTTGATTTCTCAATTCATGACCCCTTTAATATTTTTTTAATTATTTATTTATTGCATGCATAGTAGTAGACTGATGTCTTTTTTGGCCATGTGGTTCATTGAATTTAAACAATTTATTGTATTTATGGTTCTTTTTTCCATTTTACTTTCCCTTTAAGAACTGAGTTCATGACTTTCCGAACTAGTCAAGCCTATCTAATGTTGTCTACACACAGCTGTGTCTATTGGCATGAAAGACGGGAAGTTTGATCAACTTCATGTGACCTTTGTCATACTATGCTACAAAGTGACCTTGATATCAGACATGCCACAGGTAATGAGATGATCTCATTTATACAGACCTAGAGCTCATGCTGGGGCTCTTTCACTTCATGTTTGACCTCTAGTGTGATCTTCACTAGCTTAACACAAACACTGCTGGCCTGATTCATTCACAAACACCATCAGTCATTTCATCGCTTTAGTGGAGTTAGACTCGTGGCGCAATCACACTAATTTACATTGTTTACAGTATATATTGTATTATATACAGTATGTATTCATTGTTTTGTATATATTGTGTTTCTTTCACAATTGAAGTATTGTTTATATATACACACAAGAATATATATATATATATATTAATACATATATTATTTAAAAAATAATATGAATATATAATATATATATTATGTTATATATTTGTGTGTATATATATATATATATATATATATATATATACACACACACACACACAATTGAATATATTTAAAAATTATATAAATCTATATATATTTTAACATATGTAGTATTAGTAATATACTGTATATTAGGGCTGTCAAACGATAATTTAAAAAAAAAATCTAATTAATTACACGATGTGGCAATTGATTAATCGAATTAATCGCAAATTAATCACACATTTTGTGCACTCAATTTGGCTGAGAAATTACCCCCCCAAAATAATTTAAAGTCATTATTGTGTTAAATGAGAAAAGCATCAAGCAGACGTTACAAGAAATAGCTTTAGAAAAAATATATTTTATTTAATTCAACATAGAATTTATTACACATCAAATTTTAGGCATCAATGGCCATGTGGGCTAGTTAATGATGAAAAAATATTTTTGTGGGGGGTTTTTTAATAATATGGAAATTTGATTTTTTTTTTTTTTTTAATTAAATTATACTCTAAACAAGAAACTAAAACTGCCAGTAGCGGTAAACGCCTAAATGAGTAAGTCATTGAGTCATTCGTTCATTTGATTCATTCAAACAGCTGATTCATTCAGGAATTAAGTAAATAGCTCACTTTATGAATGAGTCATTGAATCATTGGTTCATTCAGAAATTAAACACCGCTGTTGCACAGAGACGCACAACAGTTCTGCTCTGGCTTTATAGGTAATATTTTCGTTGGCAAAATTGAGCAAAAGCAGACAATATTGTGTACTAAAATGTATTAACTTCTTTATTGAACTGTTGTATAAAATCAATATAACATTCGCGCTCATGCTATTTGGGACAAAAACAGCACTTGTGTGATATTGCTAAACTATATCATGATATAAATATGAGATGGAAACTCATACAGGGGCATTTTAGCCCTGATATCTTGAATTTTAGGGTCATTCTAACTGTATTCTATAGACTCCATCACGCATTGAGCTGTTGCCCTGCTTCATGTTCGTCACCAATCAGTGTATGAAATAACAGTAGGTCTGGGGCGGGTGCGTTAATAATTTTAACAAGTTATTTTTCCCTATAACTAATTAATTAACGCATTAAATCGACAGCCCTAATATATATATATATATATATATACATAAACACTGATCAGGCATAACATTATGACCTGTGAAGTGAATAACACTGATTATCGGTTCATCATGGCACGTGTTAGTGGGTGGGATATATTAGGCAGCAAGTGAACATTTTGTCCTCAAAGTTGATGTGTTAGAAGCAGGAAAAAATGGGCAAGCGTAAGGATTTGAATGAGTTTGACAAGGGCCAAATTGTGATGGCTAGACGACTGGGTCAGAGCATCTCCAAAACTGCAGCTCTTGTGGGGTGTTCCCGGTCTGCAGTGGTCAGTATCTATCAAAAGTGCTCCAAGGAAGGAACAGTGGTAAACCGGCGACAGGGTCATGGGCGGCCAAGGCTCATTGATGCACGTGGGGACCGAAGGGTGGCCCGTGTGATCCGATCAAACAGACGAGCTACTGTAGCTCAAATTGCTCAAGAAGTTAATGCTGGTTCTGATAGAAAGGTGTCAGAATACACAGTGCATCACAGTTTGTTGCGTATGGGGCTGCATAGCCGTAGACCAGTCAGGGTGCCCATGCTGACCCCTGTCCACCGCCGAAAGCGCCAACAGTGGGCACGTGAGCATCAGAACTGGACCACGGAGCAATGGAAGAAGGTGGCCTGGTCTGATGAATCACGTTTTCTTTTTCATTACGTGGATGGCCAGGTGCGTGTGCGTGGCTTACCTGGGGAACACATGGCACCAGGATGCACTATGGGAAGAAGGCAAGCCAGCGGAGGCAATGTGATGCTTTGGGCAATGTTCTGCTGGGAAACCTTGGGTCCTGCCATCCATGTGGATGTTACTTTGACACGTACCACCTACCTAAGCATTGCTGCAGACCATGTACACCCTTTCATGGAAACAGTATTCCCTGGTGGCTGTGGCTCTTTCAGCAGGATAATGCGCCCTGCCACAAAGCACAAATGGTTCAGGAATGGTTTGAGGAGCACAACAACGAGTTTGAGGTGTTGACTTGGCCTCCAAATTCCCCAGATCTCAATCCAATCGAGCATCTGTGGGATGTGCTGAACAAACAAGTCCGATCCATGGAGGGCCCACCTTCAGTGTCCATGAAGTGTCCATGAGTGTCCATGCCAGCACACCTTCAGGGGTCTAGTGGAGTCCATGCCTCGACGGGTCAGGGCTGTTTTGGCAGCAAAAGGGGGACCAACACAATATTAGGTCATAATGTTATGCCTGATCGGTGTATATATACAATACACACACACACACACACACACACACATACACACACATGATTAAATGCATGAATATTATGCAATTTACAATAAACAATTTGTCCGCCAAGTAACATAGTCCATGCTTCATTTCAATGGTTTGTAACAACTTCTCACAGCAGTTACATTCTCTGGTAATGTGTGTGTGTGTGTGTGTATATATATATCGTCTGTTTTTGCATCGGCGCACATCGAATTAAATTACAGCGTCAGTGCTATCTGTTTTATATATTTGTTTTTAATACAAACATCTTTTAAATTTGAACTGATGATGCCAATCATTAGATCTCATTGTTGGTCTTCCGTCCTTCATTTATATTCACAATGATAACACGGACGCATATGCCACGTTATCTATGATGCCTTTCACTTTGAGGTGCATGTGATTATACAAAGCATTCATCACATAAAGACTCTGCACATTTATCATATTCATTTTCTAGCTCATAGACAGACAGGCAGGCGGGCGGGACGGATAAATGAGAAGTGCGGCTGAAATTGCCCCTGTTGCCCTGTCTGTGGTACAGCTCCTCTGATGTATTTACAAACGCTGCTGCTGGGAGAGGCGGTTTACTCAATAACCAGCATAATGTGTTCTCAGTGTTGTGTTGGTACACAGACGGGTGAATCTCCTCCTCTCCGTGTGCGCACAGCCCTCTCCCCTCCCTCACACGCTCTCACCCCCTGCAAACACATGGAGATTGTGCACACGCTCTTTTTCCAGTCTCTCTGACCGTGCCGGAGCACAGGCTGGGTTTGCCTGTGTTAGGAATTAAAAGAGAGACTCCGGGGAATTGTGTTTGACTTCCATGGAGGAATGACTTAGAGACGCTTGTGTCTCAGTTGCCTTTACCCCAACTTTTTTTAACGGATACGAACAGGAAGAAAGTGACACTTTGGTTTCTCAGGAATGGCTCAGCCGGGAGGCAGCCAGGACACGCTGGCGGTCCCGCCGAAACAGCTCCACGATGGGGACCATGTGGGTTTGAATGAGGACCTGGTGCGCATCCTGAGAGAGAACCTGCTCCAGCAGGAGCGTCCCCGCCTCCCCAGGGACCGGAGATCCCCGTCCTCTATGTCGCCCCGCTTGTCTCCGATCACCCTGTCCCCGCGCAACTCCCCCAGGCTGCTTCGGCGCATGCTGCTTAATAACAACAACCACAAGCAGCGGCGCTTCACGGTGGCACACACCTGGTAAGGGACCGTGCTTTCTGTTATGTTTTGACACTATATGATAATTGAAATGAGCTGATGACATCACCGTTTTCTCCAGAGCGGCTGTACAGCCGAATCAAATTCTGTTGCATTATTTTCCTGTTACCACTGTGAAGCTGCTTTGAAACAATCGGCATTGTAAAAAGCGCTATATAAATAAAGGTGACTTGATGTGTTTTACTGTCCTTGCGATTCACACTTCCACACGTATGTTGGGAAAACCCAGTATACCTTACGGTTTTCTGAATCAAGGAGGCTGATTCTTTGATGGAGGTCTCATTGCCATAGTAGGCCCTATGATTTCCGCGATCCAGTCATAAAAGCGGAATTTGCTGTATAACGCAGAATTTCATGGAATTTGTCAAATTTTGGATGAATAAATAAAGGCAGGTCAGTAGTTAAATCAAATCGTGATATAGACTAGTGTCTGTGAATATTAAACCGCCAAAAGGGCTATTTAAATACAAATCGTGCATGCTCTGCATGAATGAATGGCGCAGATGCGCAGTTTCATTTCTCACACACACACACAGAAGCGCGCATGTTTTTAACCTCTGCTGCCTCACTATATATGAGGACATGAATGCAGGAACTCCAAAGCCTCACTTCATCAGAATTTTACTGTTTCAAAAAACTCATCATATCATAAACACACAGAGACTCAAAGGTGATGGTCTTCACGGCAACCCGTCAAAATAAAAGTTTGGTTTAACTTGACAGAAATATATTACTGTTGTACAGTAGAATTTAGATACATCTCAATGTAATAATAATACTAACACTAATAATAATACAATAATATATATATATATATATATATATGTATGTATATATATATATGTTTATATAGTGGGGAGAACAAGTATTTGATACACTGCCGATTTTGCAGGTTTTCCTACTTACAAAGCATGTAGAGGTCTGTAATTTTTATCATAAGTACACTTCATTTTATTGCATGACATAAGTATTTGATCACCTACCAACCAGTAAGAATTCCGGCTCTCACAGACCTGTTAGTTTTTCTTTAAGAAGCCCTCCTGTTCTCCACTCATTACCTGTATTAACTGCACCTGTTTGAACTCGTTACCTGTATAAAAGACACCTGTCCACACACTCAATCAAACAGACTCCAACCTCTCCACAATGGCCAAAACCAGAGAGCTGTGTAAGGACATCAGGGATAAAATTGTAGACCTGCACAAGGCTAGGATGGGCTACAGGACAATAGGCAAGCAGCTTGGTGAGAAGGCAACAACTGTTGGCGCAATTATTAGAAAATGGAAGAAGTTCAAGATGACGGTCAATCTCCCTCGGTCTGGGGCACCATGCAAGATCTCACCTTGTGGGGCATCAATGATCATGAGGAAGGTGAGGGATCAGCCCAGAACTACACGGCAGGACCTGGTCAATGACCTGAAGAGAGCTGGGACCACAGTCTCAAAGAAAACCATTAGTGACACACTACGCCGTCATGGATTAAAATCCTGCAGCGCACGCAAGGTCCCCCTGCTCAAGCCAGTGCATGTCCAGGCCCGTCTGAAGTTTGCCAATGACCATCTGGATGATCCAGAGGAGGAATGGGAGAAGGTCATGTGGTCTGATGAGACAAAAATAGAGCTTTTTGGTCTAAACTCCACTCGCCTTGTTTGGAGGAAGAAGAAGGATGAGTACAACCCCAAGAACACCATCCCAACCGTGAAGCATGGAGGTGGAAACATCATTCTTTGGGGATGCTTTTCTGCAAAGGGGACAGGACGACTGCACCGTATTGAGGGGAGGATGGATGGGGCCATGTATCGTGAGGTCTTGGCCAACAACCTCCTTCCCTCAGTAAGAGCATTGAAGATGGGTCATGGCTGGGTCTTCCAGCATGACAACGACCCGAAACACACAGCCAGGGCAACTAAGGAGTGGCTCCGTAAGAAGCATCTCAAGGTCCTGGAGTGGCCTAGCCAGTCTCCAGACCTGAACCCAATAGAAAATCTTTGGAGGGAGCTGAAAGTCCGTATTGCCCAGCGACAGCCCTCAAACCTGAAGGATCTGGAGAAGGTCTGTATGGAGGAGTGGGCCAAAATCCCTACCGCAGTGTGTGCAAACCTGGTCAAGAACTACAGGAAACATATGATCTCTGTAATTGCAAACAAAGGCTTCTGTACCAAATATTAAGTTCTGCTTTTCTGATGTATCAAATACTTATGTCATGCAATAAAATGTGAATTAATTATTTAAAAATCATACAATGTGATTTTCTGGATTTTTGTTTTAGATTCCGTCACTCACAGTTGAAGAGTACCTATGATAAAAATTACAGACCTCTACATGCTTTGTAAGTGGGCAAACTTGCAAAATCAGCAGTGTATCAAATACTTGTTCTCCCCACTGTATATATATATTTTAATGGTTGTTTTTAAGAATTTTATTAATTAGACATGATTTTTGATTATTAGAATTTAATTAAACGATTAAAATGGAATCCAGAAAACTTAAAACAGAAAACACAGAATTTGGTAAAAATAAAACGGAATTGGATGGGAAAAAACGTATTTCATAGGGCCCTAAACATGTAATTTATGTTAAACTTTTAATAAATTGTTGTTAAATTGTATTGTTTCATTATTTCAATTAATTAGACATGCTTTTTGATTACTAAAAATTTTATTTAACCATTAAAATGGAGTCCAAAAAAATTTAAACAGAAAAAACGGAATTTGGGAAAAAATAAAACGGATTTCATAAGGCCCTACCATAGTTACACACATCCTTCATCTCTCATACTCATAGTCAATAAGTGAATATTGATTCAGTGGCCATTATTAAATGTGAAGAATTAGCAGTAGGTGTATTCTTCATGAAAACCGTTTTTTCTGATGGGTTAACTTTCACCACAAACTGGCCGTTTTATGCCAGTGAGACATACGTTTGTGATTACGTTTTGTTGTTCATGATCTCATTAGATTCTTTGTCGTATTCACCTAGTTTTCTCCATCCCTGTGTTCAAACGTAACTCTAATCCGAGTTATATAGATAGATGTACACTGCCCATCCAAATAAAGTCACTGTTTGAATTTAAATAGGCAAATACTTAAAGCTGGGTGCACACTGTACGATTTTGGCCACGATTTGGGACACATTTTGCAAATCCTAAAAGATTCCTCTGATCCTAGGCTAAAATCTGTAGTCTTTGATTGTTTGACATGTTCACCAACAGCTGAATGAATTCATTCTGATTGATGAATCCGAACGTAGTGTTTACATGAACGCTAAATAAAGTGATCGGGTTGATATGCGCGTTTATATGTCACAAGCTTCTGATCGGATTTAATCTTTTCACATGCACACACTGCACGAATATATGAGTTTCCAGCTGTTATTGCATACTAACCAACCTGCTTTTCTTTGTTTTAAAAGCAGACTTAATGTTTTTCTATTTTGGACACGTGACATTGTTTTGTTCCGTCCATATGATTATCACTGTCAATCAGATGAAATCATGCTTTTAAATACAGTTGTCAGTCCAGAAACTTTGCAATGTGTAGTTAGCAGCATAAAAAATATAGATTATTTACAGAAAGCGAACAAAGATCGTTATAACCACTGAAGCTGTCAATGACCACGCGAGGTACACAACGCTGCACTCGTACAAAAACTCCCGTTATAATCACTGAAGCTGTCTAATCTCTTATTGATCGTGTTTATACTCTGTTGGTAATAATAAAGGGTTCGCGAGCATGCAGAAGTCACACTGAACAAAAACTGCTGTGTTTTGAGAGGTGTTGAGCGAATTCTGACTAGCTTAAACATCTGATTGGCCATTGCGTTCATACGCTCAACAGATACGTCTGTGATTGGCTACAAAGCTCAACGCTGCAAAAGCACTTTGTAAATAGAAACCTTTACAGAGCACTTACACAAACACTCACAGGAGCCGGTTATCAGCGGGTACCAGTACACTGGAGCGGCAGATATAAATGATCAAATAAATCTTTGGTGGGATAAAGATTAATTTTGGCGGCCAATGCCTGTATTAGTCTCTCAGTTGCATTCTCATTTTCTCTCTCGCCACATTTAACTGCATGCCGATTTAAATCAACACAAATGCACCTCAGAGAGCAGGAAGAGATCGTACTGTACTATGAGTGTTGATTCTGTGTCTCATGAGACCTGCCGTTCCTGTATTAATCACCATCCATTTGAGGAAACGTGCCTAAGAGACCGACAGCAGCTTCATTTCAAACCTCTCGAATTCATATGCATTCAGCTTCCTTTTGTTTTTCTAGCTTGTTAATTCTCAGATGACGTCTTGTGTGAGCCGTTTGGCATCATTTCTGTGTCCTCAGCTTTAATTGCTTTGTTTCATTCACAGATGTGGTCCCTGAGGCTTTCTGTGTCTCACCTGCTTAGGTCAATGAGGTGGCGTTAAATGCAAATAATGTAATCTGCAAACCGACAAGAATGCAGTGCAAGAGATGATGGTTTTTTTGCGTTCGTGTTTGATAATACCTCTCGTCCATATACTGTACTCTCAGCGGTACGACCTTGGAAAGCCATCATTAAAACAAGCTTTGGACTTCCCTCTTGTATAGAATGAAAAGCAACCCTGTTCTACATCTGTTTGCGTCTGATGCAGTTGAGCGGCGGATCACAGACTCAATCACACTCACTGCGGCCCTTTGATACGGTCACGCGTCTTCCGATACTGCGTGCGATAGCGTTTGATGTTTAACTCGGCCATTAAAGGAGTGCGTCTCCTGAGAGAGGCGTCGGTTTCTCCTTTGCTCTAGTTTGGAGCATGTATTTGTGCTGCTGTAGTTTATGACTCCTTTAATTACCTGAACATTGATGTTCCTGGCGCAGCTTCCCTCATACACACCTGAACTCTTTTCTCTTTGGTATTAAATTTGCTTCAGTATTTCATGTCAGAAGGCTTGGTTTCAGAAAAAGTAGGCTCTGACTTTGAGTGGATGCATAAATTTGCATACACTGGTTGAAAAGTTTGGGGTCAGTAAGATTTGTTTTAAAATGTTTTTGAAAGAAGTCTCTTCTGCTCACCAAGGCTGCATTTATTTGATCAAAAATACAGTAAAAATAGTGAAATATTATTCCAGTGTAAAACAGCTGTTTTCTATGTGAATATATAGTAAAGTGTAATTTATTCCTGTGATCAAAGCTGAATTTATCATCATTACTCCAGTCTTCAGTGTCACATGATCCTTCACAAATCATTCTGATATGATGATTTGCTGCTCAAGAAATTATGAACAAATTATATGATTATGATAATTATGATCAATGTTAAAAACAGTTGTGCTGCTTCATATTTTTGTGGAAACTGATTCAGGATTTCAGGATTCTTTGATGAATAGAATGTTCAAAAGACCTTGAAAATAGAATCTTTTGTAACATTCTAAATGTCTTTGCCGTCACTTTTGATCAATTTAATGCGTCCTTGCTGAATAAAGGTATTAGAGAAATCTTACTGAGCCCACACCTGATTCTGTGGTGCAGATCTGACATCAGAAAGCAGAAGTTAATGTCGGTTGTGTTCACAGATGACTTTTGCCTCAGCATGGCCGAGCAAACAGGGAAAATAACTCACACGATCTACACAAACACTGAAGCACACTGCCGTTATTTTACAACCACCAAGTGATATTATCCCGGCTGTGATCGCTCATAAAACCCTCAGCACAAAGCTCGCGCTTTCTCACCAATAGGCTTCACTGTGTTTTCTCACGAATTAAAGCGCTTTTGCCAGTGAAGAGCACATAAAAGACATTTGCTTGGCATCTCCAGGATGACTCAGGCCTGGCTTGAGAAGACGCACACATGGCATGTAGTCATTGCACGAGACATCTGGCTCCTGGCGCATTAGACTGACTTTCACATCAAATTGCATTTTAAAGCACTTAAAAGGCTGACCATGAGAATTAGGAACACAAATCGTCTGCGCTTAATTTGAGAGAGCCAAATGTTGACATAAATCTAGTTGGCATTGTAAGAGACTAGAATAATTATGCTTTTGTTTGTCTGTTCTGTGTGACTCACTGTACAGATATTTAATTAGTGCTAGTCAACATCTCTAATGCTTCAGCGCCACAAGAAGCCCCAGATCGCAGCATGTGTGTGTTGCTGATGCTCTTCTAGTGTGTCTATGACATTTTCCGACCTCTTGGTGATCATCTTCAGTATTGTAGTAAGGGATTTTTCAAAACCTCTAACCCTCTCTATTACATTTTGGCTGTTATCTCATCTGATAAATGTTTTCTCTTAAGAATTTTGCCAAAAAAAGTCCACAGATGCGCATTAAAGTTGCATTTGTTACTATGGCAACAGTAGACACCCGGCGCGTTTTCTTTCAGAATCGTCATAAGGAAAATGTTCCGTATAAAGAGAAGAAAGAGGGATTTTCTTCCTATTCCGTGAAGAAAAAGTTAGTTTAGGATTAGTTGGGAAAGTGCATGATATTCCAGTCTCTCCATGGAAGCATTGTGTGTTTAATGTTCCTGGAACACTTTAATAAGGTTGTGTAGCCATTAACACTATCATACACAATAGTTAACATGAACTAACAATACTTTTAAAGCTTTTTTAAATTTTGGCTTATGTAAATTTCTACAAATGCCAATTTTTATAGGCTATTAAAATAATGTTATGTAGCATCATTAAAAACATAAACTAACATTAATGGACAAAAGTTGTTTTTTTGCCCTCTCTCTCTGACCCCTGAAGGTCGCTGTGTAATTCACACCCTGGCTAAGACACATTGGGGGAAGCATTTAAATAATCCAATGAATGCATATAAAAAATGCAGAATCGAATTAATCGAATTGCATTACATTTTTATGTGAATCGAATTTACAAAAATTGTTCTTGAATCGAATTAAAAAAACCTATGAATCATGAATTGCATCAATTTGCTGTCTACCCAAAGATTCACAGCCATAGTAAAAACAGTAATATTGTGAAATATTATTCCAGTGTAAAACAGCTGTTTTCTATGTGAATATATAGTAAAGTGTAATTTATTCCTGTGATCAAAGCTGAATTTATCATCATTACTCCAGTCTTCAGTGTCACATGATCCTTCACAAATCATTCTAATATGATGATTTGCTGCTCAGGAAACATTTATGATTATTATCAATGTTGAGAACAGTTCATATTTTTGTGTAAACCGTGATACATTTTTCCCCCAGGATTCTTTGACGAACAGAAAGCTCAAAAGAACAGCATTCATTTAAAAAATAACATTTTTTGTGTGTTTACTGACACAATTGAATGCATTCTTGCTGAACAATATTACTAATTTCTTAAAAAACAATACTGACCCCAAACAAGATGGATAGGTGGGTAGACAAGTAACCTAGCAACTGCATAGCAATGCCCTAGCAACCACCCAGAATCCCCAAGCATTGTGACTCAGAAAATATAAAAATGTAGTTGTTGTTAACGCAGCTCACGGTCCGTCAGTTTGTGGAGAAACACGTCTCTGGGTCGGTATAATGTTCAAGTGAGGTCTATTTCAGTTTAGCATGTGTCCTTGTTTGATTTGTTCTGCGATTGCCAATAAATCATGTTGACAGCCTTCCCAGAGATATGGACGCTGCCTGTTGCACTGGCTGAGTATTCGCTGTACGTTTGTGTATATTGGGATTGACAGAGCGATCTGGGATGTTCTCTACGGGTTTCTTGCTGCTGCTGCTGCTTCTCCGCTTATGTTCCATACAATAGAGGATAAGAAATAGATCTGTGCAGACTGATTGATCGAGCAGAGAGAGCCAGAAAGAGAGAGAATCATAACCGCACCGCAATACAATAGTCATATTAGATTGTATGAGATACTCAATTTATTTTTTTAATATTAAAGTAATATTCTGGGTTCAATAAATCTTAAAGTCCCCTTGTGCTGAAAATCAAGTTTTTAATGTTGTTTGTGTGTCTGTGATGTTTTTAATATGATTTAAGACAAACCATGTGCAAATTCATGTCAACACCATTGCTGAGTATTTTCTCCTTAAAACGGCAGTGAACCAAAGACAGTCTCAGAAACGCGGTTGGAAATTGCTGGTGTTTCTTACATCACAAGCTTCCTTGTAACCAATCACGTCAACGTGTGGGCGGAGTTTTCGCATATCATTAACTGTAACCACTCTGAGGCAGAGGAGTCTCAAGAGAAGACCGGATATCCTGGGAAATTGGGTAAACTTAGCAATATAGCGGGTGAATTATGTCCGGTATATGATGTATATTACGATGTTATGATGAACTATATGCCTTTCTCATTTGTTGAAACGTTCAAACGTTTCTAAGGGCCGGTTCACACAAAATGCATTTGCTGTTAAAAACGTGAGACGCAGGTCAGTGGAACAGAAAAAGTGCAAGGTCTCGAGACAGTTGAACTTCTTTTAAATTGAGCGCCGCGTCTCGAGAAAGTTGAACTTCTTTTAAATTGAGCGCCGCGTTTTTAGAATGCATTTTCAAATTCAGAACACTTGGAATATAGTGCACAAAAATTTGATGGTGCTTTTTAATGTGTTTACAATAACACAGAATAGTATACGCACAATATCGGATTTGGATCGGTCTGGTCTGGCCAATACCTGGTTCGGCAAAAATGGCAGTATCTGAGCCGAGGCGCATCCCTACATTTTACGATATTACAAAATATTCTGCTCTCTGGTCTTTATTTTCATCAAAGATTCCTGTTAAATTGTAACACTAATAATAATCATAAATGTTTCCTGAGCATCAAATCATCATATTAGAATGATTTGTGAAGGATCATGTGACACTGAAGACTGGAGTAATGATGATAAATTCAGCTTTGATCACAGGAATAAATTACACTTTACTATATATTCACATAGAAAACAGCTGTTTTACACTGGAGTAATATTTCACTATTTTTAACTGTACTTTTGATCAAATAAACGCAGCCTTGATGAGCAGAAGACACTTTTAAAAACATTAAAAAAATCTTTCCAAACCTTTGAAAGCTAGTGTATATTTAAACATTTATAAATGCAAGACTTCCATTTTAACTACATTATAGAAAATGCTTTCGTTTGTTTTCACAAACTCAAGGATACGTTTATTTTATACGTTATAATTGACAAATGCTGTTCACAGAACTTGTATTTAAAAAGGAATTTCTTTAACTAAATTTCACACAAAGCAGAAAAAACCTTCTTTTTTAATGATAATGCAAGTAAAATACTTAAGTGTGAATATTGGTATTTTCCTGCTAATATATTGTTGCATTTTATGCATTTCAAGGTTAGATGTGTTACTGGTAATAAAAATACATAGAAAACACCATTAAGCCTCTACTTTGTTGATTGTGAAATAATTAAATAAGTCTATCAATCCCTCACTGTTTGAATCCAGTGCACGCTTTCCTGAAATGCAATGATGTGATTATGGGTTGCAGTGATCAGAGCAGGATAATAACCCTGAATGATGCATGTTGTACTTTAACACACTATCAAAGTGTTTACAGTGAACATTTTCTTTATTTATAGAGAAACACTGATGACATTGAGCCGGTTGCTTCAGATGACTGAAAGCATGATTAGCTGTCGATTGATAAGCTCAAACCATCCTGAATGAATCATAAACACCCCTCGCTGAAACACGAGGAGATCATTTCCTGATATGGAAGAGTTCAGAGCTCATGTTTCAGAAGCCTGTGCTCATCTCAATATTAAAAAGCGTCAGGTTTCTAATGGGCAAGGGTTCAGTTCGTTTAGCCTGAGTTAAGCTGCCGCAAAGGTGCTCAGAGAGCGAGATATAAAAGAAGCACGCAGACTTATCTCTTACATATAGCCAGGAGAGAGAGCGTGATGGTCTCCTTTGAGCGATCACACTCCATCCTGCTTCATTTCAATATGAAAGTGGACAGCTGCATCCAGAGCCGTATCCCAGCTCCCATTGCACCAGTGGTCTGAATGGAAACAGCCCTTCAGAATGCATCACATCATTCACGTCTTCTCTCGCCGCTCGATTGATAGTCCGTCTCATTAGCATTCCTCACGTCAGAGCACGCCGGCTTTATTTGCTATTACTTGAGCTCCAATGTGCATCTTGAGATACGTCTCCACTGTTATTATTCAGAGCGTTTTATTTATATATTTATATTGGCCTTGCGGATGACATCTATGGCATTTATTTCCTAGGCAACGGCGTTTTCCACGAAACCTGCGTGCTCTTTAGCCGGAGGTCCTAATAGCCCGGCTCACTCAGTGCACTTTAATGGCCCGGCCGCGGCCGACTGGAAGAAGGGTTGTAAGTGCGTTCACCAATCGATCTGCCCGCGGTGATGTCATCAGTGCAAAAATACAGAACTGGAGCAATGAGGGAAAACTGGCCCGCAGCAATGTGAGACGGACAATATTTACTGTCTGATAAGTATGTGTGCGCCACTGCCGAGTCCTCCATGAAAATGATCATAATAGAAAGGTTTTTGTTGCCTTGAGCGAGATTTTTTTAGTTTCCCACACTTACCATCTGTTGGAGCAGCTGCTAAATTGGTCCTAAATACATTTTAACCAAAACAAAACTATTTTTGTAATATATTTTAATGTTTTTCCATTGTTAAAACAGCATTTATTACAACAGATTTATTTTTGTGAATGTTAGAGATGCACCGATTTCGATTATTTTGTAGTGTGACCTTCCGATACCGATTTTCTTCCAAAGAACTATAACTGACAGCGTATACAAACAAAAATCTACTTTTCTGCAATACAAAATTTTATGTTCATAAATAAATAAAATAAGAACAAATTAACACATTTCAAACACCAGCATAAATAAATGCAATAGAATAAAGAGAGATATGAAATAAACACAAATTATTAAATAATAGGGCCATATGAAATGTTTTTTTTTTTAATTCTGTGTTGTGTATTTCCAGTCAAATAAAGGCTTAAAACATTAATTTATTTTTTATCAAATGAAATTTAAATAAACCCTTCCGTTTTTTGGCAAACCAAGTGCTGCACAACATTAAAACATGGAAGAACAATTGATTATTATTTAAAAATAAAGTTTTAATTATTGTATTGTTGTTGTTATTATTATTAGTATTACATTAAGACATACATTATACTGTACAATAGTAATACAATAGTACATAGTATTATACAATAGTAATATATTTCTGTCACAAGTTAAACCGAACTTTTATTTTGACGGGTTGCCATGAAGATCTTGAGTTTCTCTCAGAGCAGCTCTGGAGATGAAGTTCATGTGTTCATGACGTCATAATAACACCGCGAGCATCACGCGTGCTTCAGTGTGTGTGTGTGGGAAATGAAACCTGCGGGAAAGAGTAGAATTATGTGCAATACAAGCACTATTTAACAGGAGCGAATGAGACGAGTGTGTGTGTGTGTGTGTGTGTGTGTGTGTGTGTGTGTGTGTGTGTGTGTGTGTGTGTGTGTGTGTCACTTCGCCGTCGGAGAGAAGATCGAGAACAGCTGACGTTATTGCCTGTGTTTCAGACACAGCCCAGGTTCTTTTAATGAATCATTCAATATTCATAAGTTATTCGTTTGAATCAGTCTGACAAATCCTCCACCGGATTAATAGTTTACTGAATCAATCTGACTCACATACTGAACTTTTTATTGATGTCTGTCAAAATAAAGCAGACTGTGTACCGAATGTAAAAAAATACTTTGTAGTTTTTCACGACAATTAAAATATACACTCACCTAAAGGATTATTAGGAACACCTGTTCAATTTCTCATTAATGCAATTATCTAATCAACCAATCACATGGCAGTTGCTTCAGTGCATTTAGGGGTGTGGTCCTGGTCAAGACAATCTCCTGAACTCCAAACTGAATGTCAGAATGGGAAAGAAAGGTGATTTAAGCAATTTTGAGCGTGGCATGGTTGTTGGTGCCAGACGGGCCGGTCTGAGTATTTCACAATCTGCTCAGTTACTGGGATTTTCACGCACAACCATTTCTAGAGTTTACAAAGAATGGTGTGAAAAGGGAAAAACATCCAGTATGCGGCAGTCCTGTGGGCCAAAATGCCTTGTTGATGCTAGAGGTCAGAGGAGAATGGGCCGACTGATTCAAGCTGATAGAAGAGCAACTTTGACTGAAATAACCACTCGTTACAACCGAGGTATGCAGCAAAGCATTTGTGAAGCCACAACACGCACAACCTTGAGGCGGATGGGCTACAACAGCAGAAGACCCCACCGGGTACCACTCATCTCCACTACAAATAGGAAAAAGAGGCTACAATTTGCACGAGCTCACCAAAATTGGACAGTTGAAGACTGGAAAAATGTTGCCTGGTCTGATGAGTCTCGATTTCTGTTGAGACATTCAGATGGTAGAGTCAGAATTTGGCGTAAACAGAATGAGAACATGGATCCATCATGCCTTGTTACCACTGTGCAGGCTGGTGGTGGTGGTGTAATGGTGTGGGGGATGTTTTCTTGGCACACTTTAGGCCCCTTAGTGCCAATTGGGCATCGTTTAAATGCCACGGCCTACCTGAGCATTGTTTCTGACCATGTCCATCCCTTTATGACCACCATGTACCCATCCTCTGATGGCTACTTCCAGCAGGATAATGCACCATGTCACAAAGCTCGAATCATTTCAAATTGGTTTCTTGAACATGACAATGAGTTCACTGTACTAAAATGGCCCCCACAGTCACCAGATCTCAACCCAATAGAGCATCTTTGGGATGTGGTGGAACGGGAGCTTCGTGCCCTGGATGTGCATCCCACAAATCTCCATCAACTGCAAGATGCTATCCTATCAATATGGGCCAACATTTCTAAAGAATGCTTTCAGCACCTTGTTGAATCAATGCCACGTAGAATTAAGGCAGTTCTGAAGGCGAAAGGGGGTCAAACACAGTATTAGTATGGTGTTCCTAATAATCCTTTAGGTGAGTGTGTATATATATATATATATATGGTGTGTGTGTGTGTGTGTGTGTGTGTGTACACATATTTTATATTGTGAAAATATTAATTTTTGTACTAAGTACTTTTTTTTTGTTAAAACAAAAAATAAAAAAATCAAATAAATAATTAGTAATACATTTATTTAATTTATACTTTTTTTATTTAAATTAGGATTAATCTAATTAATCACAAATAAATCACACATCAAATTTGGCTGAGAAATAATTAATTAAAAGATTAATTTAAAGATAATTTAAAGTCATTATTGTGTTAAATGAGAAAATCATCAAATAGACATTTTTAAAAAGTAGCTTTAGAAAGAATTTTTTTTAAAATTCATCATATCAAAAAATATTAAAAAAAAATGATTTATATAATCTATATATATATATATATATATATATATATTACAAAAAAAAAATGTAATTCGAATAAATATTAATAAATGAAATAAATGAATTCTACTTCTAAAAAACCATTAAATCGGACAGTCAATATAATTTTACAGTCTTAGTCCTGAAGAGCACACACACTGTAATTGTGTATTTGTGTCGTGTAAACATGCAATAGAAAAGCCCGGCTTCATTCATGCTAAGCCAAACATCACGACGGGAAACAAATTTCTGGCACACATGATAAACGGCTTTCACTCAGAAGTAATTGGTTTTAATAGTGGAAAAATATCCACAGCATGTGTTTATCTTTCTGCGAGGGTTAGTTACCTAATCAGACCCGTTAAAACCTGCTGTCATTTCAAACCATATGAGATCTTTTTCATTAGTGATGTTTGCTAGGTCAAGCATCAATATTAATATACTACTCATACTTACGGTTAAGCATTTGAACAAACCCCCTAAATTAATTTTATTACGTTGTGGCGTATATATTGGAGGAGAGGGATCCAAACCATATCTACAGTCCTGAATCTCTGTTTTAATAATAGGAATCAAACGCTTCAGATGTTTATTTCACTATTTATATGGCAAATATTGACTTTTATTGGGTTATATGATGGTGACACACAATCTTTTGTCTGTTTGTTGTGGCAGCTGCATATTTGTGACCACTAGGGGGATGCAGTCTACAGCATGACCGTTGACTGGCTGGGATTGAGCCTAAATCCTAATTTTGGCTCCTTCATTGCCATGTACCTTTGACATGCTTTCAAATTAAACAGTTTTCTGTGTAAAGTTGCTGTCTTTAAACTGAAATTGCTGTTTGAAGCAGTCTGATGACGTGACATGCACTAAATGCACCCCCTAATTTCTCCTGTTCGTTCTGTACCTTTGGAGAGCAGAATTATTAGGACATGAAAGTGAATTTGTATGCATCAGCTGAGGTGAAGTCGTGCGTAGGCTGTCTGTCGGGCTAAAGTGCTCTGTTAAAAGCAAATAGGAGCCCTAATTACAAAAGGAGCCCGAAATAAATGGGACACAAGGAGGGACTGATGATTTTTTCACCCACTAATGTAAAAAAAGTCATCTTATGCTTCTCATAATGACACCGTGATGATCAGCTGACACAGGCTGTTGAGCGTCAGTGTCCTCGTGTTTTTATGGTATAGGTCACTCTCTGTGTGTTTCTTTAGTCGTGCTGTTTGTGCTCATTTATGGCTCAGAATGCAAACGCAAACAGCCTCCATTTACCGTGAAATGTTGCGTAAATACGTAAAGCCAGTGACCTCGTGGAGTGCACTAAATGTTGTTTGTCTAGATATCCAGGGTGTATTCAGGGCTCTAACATTTAAGAGCAGTGGCAATAATCACAATATTACTATTTTATTACACAAATAAGTGCAGTTACTTACTAATAAGATTACATATGTTGTCTTGTGGAAATGGATGTTTGACAGTAAAGCACTGAGTTTGAGTTGGGATGCAGATGTAAATAACAGTGGCATCTGTAATAAGTGTAAATGTTTATAGGGAAAGATTTTAATTGTGACTGAGTTGGGAATCTCTACAGTCCTTGATTTTTACTTTGTATTTGCTCATTAAAATTAATCATTATTCTTCCATATATCATTTATAGATCATTGTAGTTGTATTGTTGCTTTAGAGAATTTTAATATTGATATTGTGTGAAATTTTATTGCCAATATCTCTGTTTGCCTTGTGAAACCTTTATAGTTTTTTTTTTTTGGGTGTTTTTATATTGATATTGTGTGAAATATTTATTATATTGTGTGTTTATTTGCATTTCATGTATGAAAAATTATTGCTTTACAGTAACCACAAGTAAACCATGCATTGCTCATCAATTTGACTGTAAAAATAATTAAATGGTTTATAGTAAAAACAGAAAAACAGTAGCCTAAAAACATTTAGTATAAATGCAAAAAACTTCCAAAAATAACTGTAATATTCCATTACTCCTGTAATACATTTAATACATGATACATGACTATATTAATATAATAACATTCAATGTGAATATACCACATTTCTGCCAAAATACCATGTTAGTGTTACTATAGTAAATTCATGGTAAATGTTGGTGATTTGTGGATTGTAAAGCCTAACTGGATCGTTGTGGATACAGTGTTTCTCATTTTCTAAGATCATGTGAGTTTTTAGAGAAGGCTGATATTTTATTGCCCTGTAAACACCCACTTGCACTCTATTGTCTAATGTCACGATTGTTCTCACTTGACAAACCTTTCACACCTCTGCCGGTATGAGACCTAATCTTCATTACTCTTTTATTTTTATTCTTTTGTTTTTATTCAGAGGCTATTAGCCTTTATTCTGGCATTACATGGCTTGCCCATCTACACCACTTTCAACCCACTATGCGTTAATCCACCTGTTATCCGAAGTCTCTCTAGAAAACAAAAAAAACTGCATATTCTTGGGACCTTATGTGAATTCTTTTAAAAAATTAGATATGAAATAGAATAGCTCTTGTCGTGACAGGTGCATTAGAGCTACAATTAGCATCAAGGTACATAACACAGTTTAAAAGATTAATATTACGCTTTTACTCAAAACTCACTTTAAACCACCATCAAGTGTTTCTATTAACTTCCGATTGCAATCTAATGTGGATTTTAGTCATAAAATGTTGTTGAAATGTTATACTGTATATAGCCTTCTATAAGCAGCTAATCGCTACGCCTGCTTAGCATTTATAATATAAACGTCCTTTATTGGTATGAAAATACACAAAATCGCATGAAAATCACACAAATCATATACTATCGTAATCATGTGTTTATTAGCCTCTTGTTTCACGTGTAGAAATGTTTCTTTGGGTTTGTTTTTCACGGCGCTCAGCGTCATGCAGAAGGGAGGAATAGTCACGTTAGATGATTGACAGCTGTAGAGATCGAAAAAGCGCCCGCTGAGGTCATAACTAATACAAACCAGGAACAGAATAGACAGACAGTGCTATGTAAGCTGTTTCAGCTCTTCAGTTTGCATAATTCAGTGGGAAATTAATAGAGAATATATTCTGTATGATTAAATATTGTGCAAACATGTGAGAATAAATCAACATTTCTCCAAATATGTGCACTTTTGGATTAAAAGCCCTAATGGGTGCTGTTCAGTGTAGCTGTGTGTACACAAATAAACCGGAGCAGATGTGACTAAATATGAGTGTGTGTTTTTATTCTATTCAAAATATCATAAGTTACCGATTTATTATTTTGCACTCCTGACATAAATTAAGAAATGAATGTCACTGCAACCGAGTTTAATCATAAACAGTGGTCAAATATAGAAGCTGGAGTCTTTAATCTTTCTAATGATACTCAGTTTGTCCAGATCAAGTAAGAGTGTGATGTTTTAACATGCATTTAATTGCATTAAGTAGGTAATAGTTGTCTTTGACATGCTGCCCTCACTTTAAAGTTTCAAATTTTCAACAGAATAATGACATTTATGTGCCTATTTTGAATCTATTATATCACTGTCATTCAGGCTCCGTCCACTGCCAGCAGTTGTTTCCATTTTTTTATTGTGTTGTGGCTGTATAATGTGACCGTTACACCATTACACACAAACCAAAGATGCGTCACAGTGGAGTCATGTTCAGTATTTACTCTGTTACTATGGAGTTCACCACGTGAGTGAGTGTTTGTACTTTGTAATCACATATTTGGCACTGACTAGGCATTTTAATATTGAATGTTGCCAAGAGATCGTGTCTTGTTTGCAGTTTGACTGACAGCGCATTGATATAATGCCTGTCCTATCGTGAATATCATAAGATCATCCCTCTAGACAAGCAAATACTTGTGTACACATGGCGCAGTCTGCCAACAATCGAAAAAGCGTTAAAGCATGTGACATTTGCCGCACGGTTTGCTATAAACGCATCACAGCCTCAGAGTCAAACTTTAACAGCGTCTTTGAACTCTTTGAGCTAATTTGCAATTCGTCAAATTACAGCTCTCCTAACGAATGCCACAATACCAGATTTGGTTGCTTTAAACGTGCTCCAACCAAAATCAAGTATTAAAAGATTTACAGCTTCATTTATGAGAACTTGGGTGCGAGGTTTACTGTCACCGTGTGGTTAGCATGCTAAAATGAATTTCATATTCTGTGGCTTAGCTTTGATCCGAGCCGTGCGTGGCATCTGGCCCGACACTGCTTTGGCTCTGTAAAGTTGTTTTATACACTTAACGGCCTGTTTTCTGACGCAAGCGGAGACCAGCATACACCAAACCTCATTATAAAGCTTGAAATAACAGTCAGGTTGGGCCTGGTGAATATGAGCATAAGCAATATTATGCACTAAAATATGTTTGCAATTAGTTGTGGGCTCATAACGCTTTATGAGACACCTTAGAAAAGGATAGTGAAATTAAACGACACCCAATCTGTGTTTCAAGCTTGGGGATCTAGCTGACAATATCATTTTCCCTCGTTGGTGTGATATTTGTCAGTTTTATATTGTGAAAATAATAATAATAATAATAATAATGTACTTTTAGTAATAAAAAGTACTTTGTTTTTTTTTTCTCATTTAAACTTTGTTTTATTTAAATATTATTGATTATTTATTTAAATATTGTTTTAAATGAGAAAAGCATCAAACTGTTAAACATTATTAAAAAGTAGCTTTAGAAAGAATTTTTTTTTTTTTTATTCAACATAGAATTTATTACACAAACTTTTAGGCTTCAACGGCCATAAGGGTGAGTAAATGATGACCGAATTTTCATTTGAAAATTGAACATTGATTCATTGAACTATACCTTTTAATGTTTTTTTTTTTAATTTTTTTTATTAATATTGAAATATGAAATATTTTTTAATGAAATAACTGATTCATGTTAAATTGACAGCCCTAATATGTATATATAAATAGTGTTATATTTGTCAGTTTTATATTGTGAAAAATGAAGAGTTTTCTTTTTGTACTAAGTACTTTTAGTTTTTTGTTTAAACAAACAATTAAAAAATAAACAAAACAATTAAATGTAATACATATATTTAATTTATATATATTTTTTATTTAAACCTAAACAAACTATATACTTATATACAGGTATATACTACATATAACTATACTAACTATATATATAATTGTTTTAATGTTTATTATTATTAAATATAAAACAAACCTGATTCCAAAAAAGTTGGGACACTGTACAAATTGTGAATAAAAACAGAATGCAATGATGTGGAAGTTTCAAATTTCAATATTTTATTCAGAATACAACATAGATGACATATAAAATGTTTAAACTGAGAAAATGTATCATTTTAAGGGAAAAATAAGTTGATTTTAAATTTCATGGCATCAACACATCTCAAAAAAGTTGGGACAAGGCCATGTTTACCACTGTGTGGCATCCCCTCTTCTTTTTATAACAGTCTGCAAACGTCTGGGGACTGAGGAGACAAGTTGCTCAAGTTTAGGAATAGGAATGTTGTCCCATTCTTGTCTAATACAGGCTTCTAGTTGCTCAACTGTCTTAGGTCTTCTTTGTCGCATCTTTATGATGCGCCAAATGTTTCCTATGGGTGAAAGATCTGGACTGCAGGCTGGCCATTTCAGTACCCGGATCCTTCTTCTACGCAGCCATGATGTTGTAATTGATGCAGTATGTGGTCTGGCATTGTCATGTTGGAAAATGCAAGGTCTTCCCTGAAAGAGACGACGTCTGGATGGGAGCATATGTTGTTCTAGAACTTGGATATACCTTTCAGCATTGATGGTGCCTTTCCAGATGTGTAAGCTGCCCATGCCACACACACTCATGCAACCCCATACCATCAGAGATGCAGGCTTCTGAACTGAGCGCTGATAACAACTTGGGTTGTCCTTGTCCTCTTTAGTCCGGATGACATGGCGTCCCAGTTTTCCAAAAAGAACTTCAAATTTTGATTCGTCTGACCACAGAACAGTTTTCCACTTTGCCACAGTCCATTTTAAATGAGCCTTGGCCCAGAGAAAACGCCTGCGCTTCTGGATCATGTTTAGATATGGCTTCTTTTTTGACCTATAGAGTTTTAGCCGGCAACGGCGAATGGCACGGTGGATTGTGTTCACGACAATGTTTTCTGGAAGTATTCCTGAGCCCATGTTGTGATTTCCATTACAGTAGCATTCCTGTATGTGATGCAGTGCCGTCTAAGGGCCCGAAGATCACGGGCATCCAGTATGGTTTTCCGGCCTTGACCCTTACGCACAGAGATTGTTCCAGATTCTCTGAATCTTTGGATGATATTATGCACTGTAGATGATGATAACTTCAAACTCTTTGCAATTTTTCTCTGAGAAACTCCTTTCTGATATTGCTCCACTATTTTTCGCCGCAGCATTGGGGGAATTGGTGATCCTCTGCCCATCTTGACTTCTGAGAGACACTGCCACTCTGAGAGGCTCTTTTTATACCCAATCATGTTGCCAATTGACCTAATAAGTTGCAAATTGGTCCTCCAGCTGTTCCTTATATGTACATTTAACTTTTCCGGCCTCTTATTGCTACCTGTCCCAACTTTTTTGGAATGTGTAGCTCTCATGAAATCCAAAATGAGCCAATATTTGGCATGACATTTCAAAATGTCTCACTTTCAACATTTGATATGTTATCTATATTCCATTGTGAATAAAATATAAGTTTATGAGATTTGTAAATTATTGCATTCCTTTTTTATTCACAATTTGTACAGTGTCCCAACTTTTTTGGAATCGTGTTTGTATAATATAGGCTAATAATAATATAGGCTAATAATATAATATATAATATAATATAATATATGTCTGTTATATGCACTTTAGTGGCTGTTTAGACGCTCTGGCAGGAAGTATTGGCACTTTCCTTATATCTGAACGTCGTGGCCCATTACAATCTTTCAGACTGCGTTTGGTGCATTAATGCATGCTTAGCGTGAAAATCCGAGTTTTTTAATTGACCCTGGCAGACGATGAAAGGCCTATTAAAACGCACCAGTCCATGTCTGGAAAGTCATTTCAATCCGCTCCCACAGCTCTTTGTTTCTGTAGCGCTGCTGTGCGAGGACGGATTAGTCCAGCCTCCCACCCCGCCGCAAACGGAGAGAGGGAACGTGTGAGGGAATTATTGGGAGCAGCCAGGATGCCTGGACTCGACTGACGCAGGCAGGGCAGCCGATGACGTGGGGAGTGAGAGACTCCTCTGTGTGAGCCGAGCCGAGCCACGAGCTTCTGCGCTCCAAAGCCGCCACTGCGTTCCAGAAGCATCTGCTTCTTCTTACACATCAGCGTTTATATCCCTCCCGTCTCGCTAACGCCACCCTGTTCATTAGGAGATATTTTCTACCTGCTGAAATTCAGACGTCATCCGTCAGCACATTGTCAGATGAAGTGTTTGTCTTTAATTCACCCACACACACATGCTAAAGGTTGAGAGGGTCACACATGACAACCAGCAGAGAAGTGTAACCTTGTTTTATTATTATCATTATTATTGTTTGTTATTAAATTATTAGTGCTTATGTTGTAATGCTGTAGTGCAGGTAAACTATTAACCGACTTGTAACCTTTTTTTGTTTATAACAATTCGTTTTTTTTGTACTTAAAAGTATCTGTATAAATCTTGTTATATACATATAAAAAAAAATGGAAATATAGTCATCACTAATATCTCCACAGTGTTGAATAGTAGGATAGTAATGTCATTAAATTAATAATTATTTTGTTATTTGTTAAATCAAATGTCATACTCATAGAGTAAGTGTGTGTGTGTGTGTATATATATATATTTTGTATATATATATATATATATATATATATATATATATATATATATATATATATATATAAAAATAAAACAATTATTTTATAAGTATTAAATAAATGTAATACATTATAATTGAAAATTATATACAATATAATTATATATATATATATATATATATATATGTGTATATGTTATATATATATATATATATATAAATTAAATAATAATTTTAAAATAATAAAATAACAATTATTTTATTTGTTAAATAAAAAGTCATACTCTTAGAGTTCTAAGTGTATTTATGTATGTGTGTGTATTTGTGTATATATATATATATATATATATATATATACACACACTGTTTTTATTTAACAAATTACAAAATAATTAATGACATTACTATCTGCTATTTAACACTGTGGACATAATTAGTGACGACTATATTTCCATTTTTTTGTCTCAGAATTGCATGATGAAATTGAGACATTGAAAAAGTTAACAATTGATGATAAATATGCAATTTTGTTTTGTAATGAAGTTCCAGATGTACTTATATTTTTATGTTTTTCATGAAGGAACAGTGACTTACCAACTGCCCTTTAATACTCAGGGTTACTGAACAGTGCCTGGACGTTTGTGACTGACTAGTGACGGTCATTTGAGACAGTCATTTTGGAGGAGATTTGCTTTGCGCGGAGTGTTCTTGGTTGCATGATGAAATAGCCTACTTCGTGTTTAAACAGGAAGAAATTCTTTGGAGTATAAATGCGCGTTTGTGTAAAGTGACAAGTGATGTATGCTCAAGGAAATGCTGTTGGGTTTACTATTCGGGCGTGACAGACACTCACGTATGCAAACACACACACACACACACACACACACACACAACAGCTGGCAGAGATGCACTTCATGATTGTCACTCGCCGGAGTCTGTTTCAGTCACCAAAACGCGTATGAATTAGCACAAGATCTGTTGCTGTCCAGGCATTGATATGTTGTTGCTATAGAATGGTTGTAGTATGCGGTAGGGCTGCACGATATTGAAGAATAACGCAATAACTCGTTAAATAATGCGATATTCAATACGATAATGCTTTAAGTGTGTAAAATACATTTAAAATTGTTTTTAAAACCTGAAAATGAACCAACACACGTGTTTCACATTCTTTTTGTGAGAAGAAAGCATCCCTACAACTTCTGAAAGTGAACATCAGTGTTTTACTGTATAAAAGTAAGTGTCATTCTAACGTCAGTGTGAACCAGGGCTTCAGGTAGGCCTACAGTTTCCACAAAAATGTTCAACATTGATAATAATCATAAATGTTTCTTGAGCATCAAATCATCATATCTGAATGATTTCTGAAGGGTCATGTGACACTGAAGTAATGATGATAAATTCAGCTTTGATCACAGGAATAAATTACACTTTACTATATATTCATAAAAATATATTCACATACATAAAAATCAAAGATCTATTTTACCCAATTTTATTTATTCATTTTTAAAAATCCAGAATCAGTGGAAAAGGTGGTGGTTTTATGCATGCTGGTGCAGGACTTTCATTAGATGAGTGAGACATTAATTAATGATGGCCTGACGCTGATGGTGTATGTGTGTTTAATCCAGAGGACATGCATGACGCACGCGCGTGTCTTTTATTCACACACGAGGCTTCGCTCATCATGTCAGCGGCGCTCGAGTGTAACCACCAAACCCCTGCGCCGCGCTGTTAACGTCCTAACCGTTGTTTACCTCATTGTGCACAGGGCTCGACAATAAGCGTGAAAACACTCGGGCCAGTGCTACATCTTCACTGATAATTTTCACATTTGTAAGCTTTGCCTACTTAAATATTCAAGCACATATAGATGAGAAAGTGCCCGTGTCTCTCAGTTTGGTTCTCGCGCGGCGCAGCAACACTAGACGCACTCACAGCGAACATTCACACAAAATTCATCGTAAACATAGTCGGTTATGTCTTTTAAATGAATGCAAACATGAAATATGCCAGTCACCGCCAGCGTTTTTGGTCATTTTCACAAGTTTCCACAGAATATCTTGTGTGAATATCTGAACATGCAATATGTCAAAAGAAAGAACAGAGCCTCTGCTTTATTCTAGCTTCATGCATTTTTTATCAACACTTGAATGTTGTAAGAAAAAAGCAACATTTTCAGCAAAAAGCTGAGAAAATCACGTTTTTGTTAAAGACTACATCCAGATGTGATTCAGAACGATGATCAGACACAGATGGAGTAGATGGAGTCCATCAACACCCCAAAGCTTCACAGTCCTAGAGCTCGTCCTGGGTCGACATCTCATTCAGTAACTTTAGGCAGTTTTAATGCTGTTTAATGTTGATGATCACATTATTTTTCATATGCATCTGCTTATAAGAGATTGCTCGTTTCTGCTTCTTCTTCTCCTGTGTTTTGATCAGGAGATTCTGTACTTGTTCAGGAGATGTGTAATAGCGCCCCCTACCGTATAACAGGGAAACCCGGAAAATATCGTCAATATCAGGGAAGCGTTTTCTCCTTTTATACAGTCTATGCTTTTCTCATAAAAGACGAGAAAACAAAAGACAGAAAATCACTCACGGCTCTTGACTGAATAACTTTAATAAGGGTTAATCTATATTTATACACTGACGATTATGCAGTGATATTTTACATTTGATTACTATTTCTGTACCTGACAATCTAGTTTAGACCTACATGAGAAACCTGAAAAGAACTGTTTTTCATTTGTATGTTTGTTCTGTTGTATTTATTTGTGCTGTTGCTCGTAATTCTATTATTTGTTCTTATTTCATTACAGACTGTGTTTAACAATATTTAAAATTTAGGCTTTTTGGAGTCAACCTTATTTATTAAGGTTACATGGATCAAAAACAATAACTAGGCCTATTTTATTTTATTTATTACTTTTTTGTGGTGGGGCCAGTGAAAATTTGAACCACTGGCCCAACCGGACCAGTAGAAAAAATCCTTAGCGTTGAGCCCTGATGCAGGAATGGTGTGAGAAGCGGAAATGGGAGAAGTTTTCAGAGTTTATAATTCACAGAGAACTAGAAAGCGGAAGTCCAACCTCGAGACGGTCCGTGACGCTGATCCCGCGGTGTTTATCACAGCCTGGAGGGGTTGTTCTTGGCAGCAAACTTTGGACTGTTTGCTTCGCACTATGATCTGTTTTTATTCTTAGCCTCACATGCTCATTACGCTCAAATCAGTTGCTGAGTTGAAAGCGAGAGCGGTATGCGAAGTGAACTGTGTGCGGAGCGGATTAATTTAGCGCTAAGAATATTAGGTGCGGTAATGATGCGGAATGGGTTGGGGAATATGAGCACAATCCAGACGTTTGACGTGAGCGCTCTGCGAGTCTGGGTCTCATGGCATCAGACAGGTTTTTTTTCTTTGAGTGAGTGTAACACGTTTTGACACGCTTTTCTTATCTTTTTTATCTCATGACAAATGAATGAACATGAGCTGAAAACTCACTTGAGCAATGAAATAGAATCATATTATTATTAAAACAAATCTCAGACGCTTCACAGAAGCATGCACGTCATTCTTGGAAAGCTGTGGAAATCAGAGATCCCTGTGGACGTTTAATTAGATTTTTATCCATACACGCACAAAACTCAAACAAAAGATGCAGACGATTACCTTGCATTATGTAACATGAATCACAAATGAAGCTTACGTAAGAAACGGTAAGTTGAAAGACAAAGAGGCTTTTCATTTCAAGCATTAATTTTTGTGGGATTTACGGCGCAGGACCGGCCCCTAGTTTCACCTGGGATTCCTTCTGTATTGAAATATGGGATTTGAAAGGCATCACCTCTGTCCTGTATTTAACGGCCTTATTGTTTACAAGTTATACATGCATATACACTGGAAAACATTTGGTGTAGTATTTATTTTGAAATAATTTTCACTAAGAAATTGCTGGTAAATTCTGCATAAACAGAATACATAATGCAATTACAGATACCATTGATTGATATCATAAATATGTACTTATAACCCTTAATATGCATATGAATTCCATCGCTCTTATTAATAAAATAGGCCATGCAGCAGAGCAAGGTTAATTCTAACTGGAGTAGAGCAAGTTCTGTCATATGATGCACATTATGCACAAACAGCATCTACAGGAAATAACAATAAAAGGAAGGAGAAAATAAAATAATAGCAGAAGTTCCTACACTATACACAAGAACACACACACACACTCACACACACACACACACACACACACACACACACACACACACACACACACACACACACACACACACTCTCTCTGACACACACAGACACTGACACACACTCTCACACACACACACACACACACACACACTTACTGATGCAGGCACACACACACATACTAACACACACACACTTACACACACACATTGTCACCCACTCTCACACTCACTGACACACACACACACACACACACTCACCCACTCTCACACTCACTGACACACACACACGCACTGACACACACTCACATACACACACACACACAGTCACACACACACTCTCACCCACTCTCACACACACACACTGACACACACACACACACACATTGTCATCCACTCTCACACTCACTGACACACACACACTCATACACACACACACACTCACCCACTCTCACACTCACTGACACACATTCACATACACACACACACACAGTCACACACACACTCTCACACACACACTGACACACACACATTGTCACCCACTCTCACGCTCACTGACACACACACACTCACACACACACACACGCTCACACACAGTCACCCACTCTCACACTCCCTGACACACACACACACACACACACACACACACACACACACACACACACATACTGACACACACACACACATTGTCACCCACTCTCACACTCACTGACACACACACACACACTGACACACACTCACATACACACACACACACACACACTCATTGACACACACACACAGGCACACACTCATACTCTCTCTCACACACACAAACACACACAAATTATAATAATAATATTAATGGATCATAATATATTAACAAATATAGTAACATAATTAGTTCAGTGAATAAATAGATAAAAATGCATTTTTTTACAGTGTGTGTAAACCCTGTAGGATCTTTCAGCCGATGATGTGAAGCCGGAGCTGTAATGGAGGGTGTTCTGAGTTCAGAGGAGATGAGCACATATTCAGCCCTCGATAAAAGACCTTTTAGAGCCTCGATGCATTATTTAAGAGATGCGTCTGCAGTGCTCGAGAGGAAGTGGACTGGCAGCACTAACAGGACAGCTCAAACTGATCGCGTCATTCATTGCTGTCTGCTTTATTTTAGCACCTGACGCAAACAGTGCAAACACACACAAAAACTGCACAAACACAGTTCCAGATTTGAGCACGAGGTTGTGCATGTGCACGAATCAGCTCTTTAACATGTAGTGGTGACAAATATAAGACCGAATGCAGTGTTAAATGTCTTTGCATTTACACTACCATTCAAAAGTTGGGGGTCAGTAAGATTTTGTAATGTTTTTAAAAGTCTCTTCTGCTCACCAAGGCTGCATTTATTTGATCAAAAATACAGTAAAATTAGTGAAATATTTTTTACATTTAAAATAAGTTTCTTATGTGAATATATAGTAAAGTATAATTTATTCCTGTGATCAAAGCTGAATTTATCATCATTACTCCAGTCTTCAGTGTCACATAATCCTTCACAAATCATTCTAATATGATGATCTGATGCTCAAGATTTTATTGATAGAAATTTAAAAAGAACAGCATTAATTTAAAATGGAAATATTTTGTAATAAATAAAATGTCTTTACTGTCACTTTTAATCAATAAATGCATCCTTGCTGAAAAAATATAAAAAAAAGTATTAAAAAAAAACCCTAAATGGGCTTATATGAAGTGTGATCGATATATATTATTGTTTATGTGGTCATATGTCGATTTAAGCAATAAAGATACACATGGCCCACCATGTGAGTTAAATAGCCTGTTACATCTCCAACAAATTGAATTTCTCAATAAAGTTAAAAATGGTGTTGTATGTAGTTTTTAAAAACACCCTATGTTTTTAAATCCCGCCTGAAGACTTATCTGTATTCCCTGGCTTTTGAATGAAATGTATCTTTGTGTGTTTTATTGTTTGAATGGTTTATGTGTTTTTTTGGGGATTTTTTTCTTTGTATATGTACAGCACTTTGGCATACACTAGGTGTTTTTAAATGTGCTATATACATAAACTGACCTTGACCTTGTATATTTTATCACTATATAGCATAGATATATAAGTATGCTGCTCATAACCGTCACTAAAAGCTGATACCTAAAAGTGTTTTTGCCTGTTGAAATATTCTGAATCTGAATAGACACACATACACTCTCTCTCACACACACACACACACACACCAGGATTGTGACCAAAATGGTCACAAATGCTATCATTTTTTGAAAATGTGCGAGTGAAAATTTCACACGATCGCATTGGCGCGAGTGCATAATGTTCAGGGCTGCGTTTCCCAAAAGCATTAAGCCTAAGTTGATCGTAGAGACCATTGGAGGCAATTGTTTTACGATCAACTTAAGCTTATGATGCTTTTGGGAAACGCAGCCCAGGTTGTTTTTGTAGCTGGCTGGCACATGTACTCTTTGACGCGTACGATCACACCCTGCTAAATTCGAATGTGCTCTTGCACTTTGGCTGGCGCTGAGCCAGAGAAAGACGCGCTCAGCGCTTGTCATATACAACAACTATTCAGTTTTCAACCACATGAGGTTTCTTTTAGGTTTCAGACATTTAAATAAACATAAGTACTAGCAGAACAATATATTTATAGTTTGTAAAATACACACTGATGTCTATGGAAGCGGCAATAACAATCCATTCAAATATAAATTGATACAGTGTTTTTATCATATCAGATACAAATTGTGTAGTAACTATAAAGTTTACTCTTTTCTTCCCCCACTTCACTGGCCACTTACTTTCATGTATTTCGGGAGAAGAATGAATGACAGTGCGGCCGTGAATGAATGACCGTGCGGCCGTGGATGAATGACCGTGCGGCCGTGGATGGATGACCGTGCGGCCGTGGATGAATGACAGTGCGGCCGTGGATGAATGACCGTGGGGCCGTGGATGAATGACCGTGTGGCCGTGCGCATTTTACTTTCGGTTTAGAATTAGCCCCAGTTCGGGGGCTGGTTGCTTGAATGGTGGGTTCATTAGCCTATTATTCTTAATGAAAAACACAACAACAAAACAGTACAATGACAAACTCACTTAAATAGGCGCTTTTACATTTCGCTTTGAAACCAAATCTTCCGCGATCATCTTATCATCAGCTCCTCACTCTCGTGATGAATGAAATCTGGCTCCTGCTGCTGGTCTGTGCTGCGACTCTCGTTCGGCTCACACTGCACGTTCAGTTTAATTATAGTGTCTGTTCTCTAACTGAACTAAATGATTTTATTACTATAAAAAAAATCTAAATGACGGCGGGGGCGGTGCCGCGGTGGGCAAGTGATGTAACTTAATCGGTGCTGTGCCTGAACACCAGTAACACCAGCAACACCGACTATCACAACAAATCTACTGTCAATCTTTACATCAATGCAAAACCAGCATATACAAATTAAGAGAATGATTCAACATCATGCAAGGTCATTATGATTAATGTAAAAAAAAAAGGGTGAGACCAAATTGTAAGTCGGTGCGACCAACTGAGAAAGTTAGTCGCACCAGAGCGACCAGTGGGAAGAATGAGTCTAGAGCCCTGCACATACTCTCTCACACACACACTCTCACACTAACACACAGACACACATACACTCTCACACTCATACCGACACAGACACTCACTGACATACACACACAGACACTCACTGACACACACACACACACACTCTAACACACAGACACATACAAACTCTCACACTAACACACATACACACTCACACTCATAGCAACACAGACATTCACTGACACACACACACACACTCTCACACTAACACACAGACACACATACACTCTCACACTCATACCGACACAGACACTCTCACAAACACACGCACACAGACACTCACTGACTCACACACACACTCACTCACACACACACACACACACTCATACTCGTACTGTTTACTCGTACTCGTACTCTTTTGCATTATAGAATCATTATTTTCATGTTTATCACTGTAAAGCTGCTAAAACAATCTTGTATAAAGCACTATAGAAATAAAGGTGACTTGCCATTGTTTCCATAATTAATTCATATGAGTGGAAATGTGATGTGAAAATGAAGTGATCCATCCCCAGACACTAATGCTGATGCAGTGTGTGTGTGTGTGTGTTGCAAATTACGTGCAAAGACTGCGAGTAACACTCTATAAATAGAACTGTCTGAAGGGCTCAGGAGAGACAGACAGAAAGAGAGAACGACAGAAACAGATTATTAGAGAGGGGAGAGTGATTGTGTGTGTGTTTTTGTCCTCTCGAATCAGTCTTGTCACACATTATCGGGTCATCTCGCAGTTTTCAGCACTGTGTGTGTGTGTGTGTGTGTGTTTTATTTTAAAGGGACCTATTATGCCCTTTTCGAAGTCTTAGAATATGTGTTCATGCCTGAATGTTCATTATTTATTTTATAAAAATTACACATTAAAAAAAGAATAATAGCTTAAATGTGAATATTCAGACTTTTAGTCCACATCACTGACACTGTTTTCTCTTGTGTTTTTCTGTTTCAGGTAAGTAACACTGGTGAAGACTCACGCTGTCACTGCTGATGATGGTAAACACTGTTTTAGAGCAGAAATCACTGAGTTCAGACCCACTGATACTGGCGGAGTGATTTGGAATAATGCATTTGCTTTTCTCCTTATTAAATAAAAGGAATGTTAGTTTGGTCTAAAAACAGGGTTATTGGCAAACTTGGTTGTTATTAATGTTTTATTTAATTTATATTCAGTTATTAGTGTACTTTGAATGCTATAGGCAGCACTGTACTGACGTCCCTCAAACGTTTTAGTTTTCTTATTGTCCATAATTATCTGCAGTTAATTCTGCTCAAACTGCTTCAAATACAGACCTTGTTTTGTGACTAATTTTTCAGCTATAGGAATGGCATCTCTCTTTGTTTTTTTTATAAACATTACTTTTTTTTAAAAAGACATTGTGTGCATGTTGTAGTGCACATCATAGTTACAGTTCAGTTTATTTATAGTGCTTATAATAGTTGATGTTTACTTCTTACATTTTTATTTTTGTAATGGCGATAATGAAAATATTTTAAATAAAACACTGTTGGGTCATTCCATGTCAACTCAACCAGAAAATTTTGATTTTGATATCTGGTGAAATAAATACATAAATGAAGAAGAAAGCCAAAGTATTAAATGTAATGAATGTATATTGACTGAGTAATCCACTATTTTGTGGAGGGGGGACAATTTTCACCTGAGATTTGAAGCCAAATTACAGAGGGGTAAAAAGACTTTAGAAAGATGGCAGCATCATTATTTTATTTTCACACAGAGATTGGTAGCTCTATTAGTGAAATCTGTTGACTTTAGCTCTCTTTTTTGCATTACACGCCAACGGTGACTGTTCAAAAATGGGAAAAAGCACATCTTGTGTTTTTTGCCCCAAGTTTGCATGCCCGTAACTCTAAAAGTATTAAAGATATCTTAATATCCTTTTAGATTCTGGTTCTTAACAATTTTTCTTTCATTTCAAAGGCCCTGTATGGTTCAGTGCCAGAGATATTGGGATGTCAATATGGTAACGTGTAGTTACGATACTGCGTATTTGAACTCTTGGTAGCTTCAGAAGCTGTTAAAATGAACAAAATTATTTTCCATCTTCCAAATATCCCTGAAACTGATTCAAATATAGATTCTTATAAATACACTTTTGAGAGCAAATTAATCTGCCTCAACTTGTGTGTATTTTTGGCACTCAGAGAGGTGTGTTCTATGCAGTTGTTTTGATTGAGGCATTTTTAGTTTCAACATTATTTATTCTTCAGACATTCCCTTTTAAATGCAATAAGTATCAGCTGTGTGCAAAGTGAACCACGTTTGGTTTTTGACCATTGAAAATGGGTAAAATTCAACAAATTGAACATTGAGATGTCATACGGCCATCGGTCTGTGCAGCGCCGATGCATCTCGAACAAGCCTGGTGTGTTTGTGTTTCCCACTGCCTTGCTAGCGTTGCTGAGAAAGACGAGATGTATACAGTGACGTAAGACCTGGCTCTGTGGTGGCTCTCTAGCCCGTGGAAAGGCAAACCGGTTCTTAGAAGGCTCGTCAGTCGAACCAACTCCGAACCGGCACTAGCACTGGCTCTGAACTAGCACTCAGTTCATGCTGGTGGAAAAGGGGTGTTCCTCACACAGAGACACACACCGCCATTAGCAGCTGCTCAATAACCCGTGTGTCTCTGAAATAACTGATGAATGGTAAATACTGTAGGTTACGGTTTAATTTCTCAGATCAATGCGGCTCAAACAGAATCAAATGCCACAGGATGGGGTTTAGCTTAAGGTTACTGCTGAAATGAGACCTAAAATCAGACATTTTCAAGCCCTCAGCACAAGCCGATTTCCTGCAGACAGATTATTGATCTTTAAACATAAAGCCTGAGATGCCATTTCAGAGAGATTTCAGTCAGAGTTAATCTGACCAGAACAAAAATACGGCAATTCATCAGAAGTCAAATCTCATGTGTGCACTTCTTGTTTTGGGGGATTTTTATACACTAGAAATTTGCGGAAGATGCTTCATTGGCTGAAGATTTGCCATTTTTTAGCTTCAACTGCCCATAAATAAGAACAGAACATCATTGTAAAGGAAATCCAATGATAATTGTTAGATTGTTCTTTTTAATATTCAATCAGAAGGGATGAAATGATCATTATATAGTAAAAATCATTGTGAAAATTATCACTATATATATTTATTGAGAATATATAATTTATAGTATTGTACAATAATAATAGTATTATGAATACATTTTTATATATATATATATATATATGATATTTACTGTTTTTATATTTAATGTGTGTGAACATATTAGTATTATATAGTCTTTAAAGGTTTTTTTGTGTGTTTTGGTGTCACTGCACTTGAGAAATAGAGTAGCTAAAAATGCACTCATGCAAAGAGAGTTTATTCTGTTTGACAAGAGTTCCTCATATGCACATTTGCACTATTTTTATTAGTATTTTGTTAATGTGATGTCATGAGAACGAGTCATTATGTGAGCACTGTGGCCTGGTTTTATCAGAGCCTGTGAATGTATGTTCACTCTACCGGCCTTCACGTTTCTCAGACTGTCTGTTCTTTTTGTTAAAACGGTCCCCGTTTCCTCTGTCTTTTTTGGGTCTCATCGTCATTGGGCCTGCAGGATTTCGTGGATTTGTGTGTGTGTGGGAAAGAGATGTTTTTAAAAGAAGATGGCAGGCTGCGTTTTCCCATGATTCTGAGCCAACCACAGTAGCCTCACCCACACCGAGTGGTGAAGATGTTCATAAATAAACACAAGTGGGACACCCATGCATCTTCAACCTCATAGATCCGCTTCATCTAGAATAAGCTGAGGAGACGTCAACCCTGGTTTACAGTACAGCTTGTGCAAAGTCTCCTAACAAAACAACCATAACCTTGACGGAAGCCACATTCATAATTTGATTTCAAATTTTAAAAAAAATATGCTGAATTCACGACCAACAATCCTAAAGTGAGATCTAGAGCTGGGCGATATGACCAAAAAAATTCGATATAGATTATTTTCATGATAAATGTCAAAGTTTAGTGTGTGCAGTTTATCTCCAGTCATTTGCAGCGGTGGGGATCTGCAGCATTGGCAGGTATTTTCCTGTTAAGTGCGTTGTGTGTTGTGAATGAGCAGGTTTCCATTTCCTGTGCAGTGAGTGATGCTGTGGAGGCTGTTCTGAGACCAGCCCTGAATGATTGATGATGGCAAAGTGCTGCTTTAGTGCTGATGAAAATGGCAGGACTTGCAGGGGTTTTCTCCAGTCCACCTGTTGTTCCGGCCCTTTAATGGCAGTGCATTGTGGGTTGCTAGCCAGGGAAGCGTCTTGCATATCCCATGAGTCTCGCTGCTGTATTAAAAAGGGCCCTAAATCTGTTCAGACTCTCTTCCCAGCAATGAACGATCATGTTAAATATCGACGGCACGTAATAGATTTATCATACAGTATATTGATACCAATCAGTATGGATCTGGTATAATTTATTTTTTGATTTATGCTAACTTATTTATTCACAACCATGACATATTTGCAAGTGGAAGGATTTAACAAGAAAAATGAAGGGAGAATGATGGTCAAAAGTAGCTGTTATATACCAGAATAGAGTAAATAATGCTTTTACTGTATGTAATACCGTTCAAAGGTATTTTAATGTCTTTTTCAAATGAACCTCTTTTAATCAAAAATACATTAAAAATAGTGAAATATTATTACAATTTAAATAGCTGTTTTATATGTGAATATATTGTAATATGTAATTTTATTTTCTGATATCAAAGCTGAATTTATCATCATTACTCCAGTCTTCAGTGTCACATGATCCTTCACAAATCATTCTAATATGATGATTTGATGCTCAAGAAACATTTATGATTATTATTAATTTTGAAAAGAGTTGTGCTGCTTCATATTTGGGGAAAAACATTTGTTTGAAATTTTAACGTTGCAAATGTCTTTACTGTCACTTTTGATCAATTTAATGCATCCTTGCTGAGTATAAAAAAAGTGAAATCAGCAGAAACCGAAAGTTGTTTCAGAGCAAGACCAAGTTACTATATTTACATGAAATATTATGCATTAGTCCGGTACATAGTGTCCATTTGATTTGATGAGTTTAAACCGTCTTTAAATCGTCTCGTGTTGACGGTTGCCGTGTGTGTTGTAGTTTTGGAGAGTCTCCTCTGGAGCTGACTGTAATGTGAGTTGTGCAGGTGTTGACCTCAGGTCAGTGTGTAAATGGTGAGTCAGAGAACAGTTTTCTTTTGCTTTCATCTTCTTCATGCAGCTGAGCGCCGTTCAACCAGATGTGTCATTAAACGGCTCTTACTCTGAGAGGAAGTCTCTCTTTCTGTTACTCCAGATAATAGACTCGAGGCTCTTGACACGTGGCACAGAAAACACACTACCATTTTGCTAAAATAGCTCTCGTTTGTCTGTTTGTTTTCATTTGTGATGGGAAACAAACACTCTCAGATCCGGAAC
Source organism: Coreius guichenoti (assembly GCA_039654105.1). Taxonomy (NCBI): domain Eukaryota; kingdom Metazoa; phylum Chordata; class Actinopteri; order Cypriniformes; family Gobionidae; genus Coreius; species Coreius guichenoti. The sequence goes on along the minus strand of CM077190.1, from coordinate 32,885,044 downwards.
TAGACCATGTTTGTTCTTGTTTGAGAACTTAATGTGAGTGTGGGATTTTTCCCATGCCGGTTTCATCATCTGTGTTCAACTGCTCGAAGGCTTTTTTTTGGTTTTCCAACTCTGATCATGACTAGGCCCACACAAAATATGCACATTTTATTCACATTTTCTGCCATGATTTGGGTGGGGGGAAATCTGCAGAATGGTACATGTGTTAAACAGAACTGAGAAAGCTGAACTTGCCAAAATAGTCAGTCAGTATTAAATGACAGTTTTATGTTTATATTTTTTAATATACTTTTTTTAATATATAAAAATTAGGGTATATATATATGGCATTTAAATGATGCCCAATTGGCACTAAGGGGCCTAAAGTGTGCCAAGAAAACATCCCCCACACCATTACACCACCACCACCAGCCTGCACAGTGGTAACAAGGCATGATGGATCCATGTTCTCATTCTGTTTACGCCAAATTCTGACTCTACCATCTGAATGTCTCAACAGAAATCGAGACTCATCAGACCAGGCAACATTTTTCCAGTCTTCAACTGTCCAATTTTGGTGAGCTCGTGCAAATTGTAGCCTCTTTTTCCTATTTGTAGTGGAGATGAGTGGTACCCGGTGGGGTCTTCTGCTGTTGTAGCCCATCCGCCTCAAGGTTGTGCGTGTTGTGGCTTCACAAATGCTTTGCTGCATACCTCGGTTGTAACGAGTGGTTATTTCAGTCAAAGTTGCTCTTCTATCAGCTTGAATCAGTCGGCCCATTCTCCTCTGACCTCTAGCATCAACAAGGCATTTTCGCCCACAGGACTGCCGCATACTGGATGTTTTTCCCTTTTCACACCATTCTTTGTAAACTCTAGAAATGGTTGTGCGTGAAAATCCCAGTAACTGAGCAGATTGTGAAATACTCAGACCGGCCCGTCTGGCACCAACAACCATGCCACGCTCAAAATTGCTTAAATCACCTTTCTTTCCCATTCTGACATTCAGTTTGGAGTTCAGGAGATTGTCTTGACCAGGACCACACCCCTAAATGCATTGAAGCAACTGCCATGTGATTGGTTGATTAGATAATTGCATTAATGAGAAATTGAACAGGTGTTCCTAATAATCCTTTAGGTGAGTGTATTTTAAAATGCAATTTATGTCTTTGATTCAAAGCTGAATTTATCATCATTCCTCCAGTCTTCAGTGTCACATGATCCTTCAGAAATCATTCTAATATGATGATTTGATGCTCAAGAAACATTTATGATTATTATCAATGTTGAAAACAGTTGTGTACAATTTTCAGGATTATTTAATGAATAGAAAGTTCAAATGAACAGCATTTATCTGAAATATAAAGCTTTTTCAACATTGTAAATGTCTATACTGTCACTTGATCAATTTAATGCATCCTTGATGAATAAATGTAAAAATTCTTACCAAGAATTTTGAACGGTAGTACAATGTTACAAAAGCTTTCTATTTCAGATAAATACTGTTCTTTTAAACTTTCTATTCATCAAAGAATCCTAAAAAAAAGTTTTACACAACTGTTTTCAATATCAATAATAATCATATATGTTTCTTGAATGTTTCATAAATGTTAATTATCAGATCATCATATCAGAATGATTTCTGAAGGATCATGTGACACTGAAGACTGGAGTAATGATGATAAATTCAGCTTTGATCACAGGAATAAATTACACTTTACTATATATTCACATAGAAAACAGTTATTTTACATTTTAATAATATTTCACAATATTACAGCTTTTTTTGTATTTTTAATAACATAAATGCAGCCTTGGTGAGCAGAAGAGACTTCTTTCAAAAACAATCAAAATAGTACAGTTTCCAAACTTTTGACTGGTAGTGTGTATATGTATACAGTGGTGGTCAGAATTATTGGCACCCCTGGTAAATATGATCAAATATGGCTGTAAAAATAAATCTGCATCGTTAATCCTTTTGATCTTTCATTTAAAAATAATTGCAAAAATCTAACCTTTCATTGAAGTAAAAGAATTGAAAGTGGGGGGTAAATCACATTATGAAATAAATGCTTTTCTCCAAAACACGTTGGCCACAATTATCGGCACCTTTTTATTAAATACTTTTTGCAACCTCCTTTTGCCAAGATAACAGCTCTGAGTCTTCTTCTATAACGCCTGATGAGTTTGGAGAACACCTGACAAGAGATCAGAGACCATTCCTCCATACAGAATCTCTCCAGATCCTTCAGATTCCCAGATCCATGTTGGTGGTGCTTCTCTTCAGTTCACCCCACTCATTCTCTATAGGGTCATTTTCTATAAAATCTTCATTTTGTGCTCAGTGACACATTTGTGTGTTGATTTTGATGTTTGTTTTGGATCGTTGTCCTGATGGAAGATCCAGCCACGGCCCATTATAAGATTTCTAGCAGAGGCCGTCAGGTTTTGATTTTTTATCTGTTGGTATTTGCTAGAATCCATTATACCATGTATCTGAACAAGATGTCCAGGACCTCCAGCAAAAAAATAGACCCTCAAGATTAAAGATCCAGCGGTATTTTTAACCGTGGGCATGGGGTACTTTTTATCCCTGTTTGCACCAAACCCATCTGGTGGATTTGCTGCCAAAAAGCTCTTTTTATAGTTTCATCTGACCACAGAACCAGGTCCCGTCTGAAGCTCCAGTCGTGTCTGACCACTGAATATGCTGGAGTTTGTTTCTGGATGAGCAAGAAGGATTTTTCTTGAATCCCTCCCAAACAACATGAGGTGATGTAGGGGTTGTTTGATTTTTTTTTTTTTTTTAGGCTTTCTGACCCCAAGACTCAACTAATCTCTGCGATTCTCCATCTGTGATCTTGGAGAGTCTTTGTCCACTCAAACTCTGCTCCTCGCTGTGCATTAGGACGATATAGACACACGTCCTCTTCCAGGCAGATTCATAACATCTTTAGTTGATTGGAACTTCTTAATTATTGCCCTGATGGTGGAAATGGGGATTTTCAATGCTTTAGCTATTTTCCTACAGCCACTTTCTATTTTGTGAAGCTCAACAATCTTTTGCTGCACATCAGAACTATATTCTGTGGTTTTACTCATTGTGATGATGATTAAGGGAATTTGGCATTTGTGTTTCCTCATATTTATACTCCTGTGGAACAGGAAGTCATAGCTGGACAATTTCATGTTCCTAGTCACCCTGTGTGCTAAAAAATGTAAATATTAATGGGAATATACTTCAGAGATATTTTACTCATAAAAAATTCTAGGGGTGCCAATAATTGTGTCCAACGTGATTTGGAGAAAAGCATTTATTTCATAATGTGATTTACCCCCCACTTTCAATTCTTTTACTTCAATGAAAGGTTAGATTTTTGTGAATTTTTTGAATGAAAGATCAAAAGGATAAACAATGCAGATTTATTTTTACAGCCATCTTTGATCATATATATTTATTTATATATATATATATATATATATATATATTTATATTTACATATAATATTTATTTACTTTTTAATTTGTTTAATTTTTTTATGCGCTTTTGTCATTATTTTTTTTGTGCATTTTTTTTATTTATTTCAGTTTTAATTTGAGTGCATCATCTTATTTAATTTAATTGCCAAGGGAACATTTCTAATTTTCATTTACAGAAGTGGCCAAAAGTGACGTCTGGCCTAGGAAAATTGACATCACACTTTATTCAAATATTATTAAACATTAGTTATAGATTTTGTAAGCATATTGCGTAGTTGTGCTTGGAGTCAATTGTTTTATTTGTGATAATAACGCAGTGAAACATGACAAATTGTGCAACATAGTTTTTGGCCAGACTGTCATACAAGTAAGTTATGAACACATGCAAAAAACAAGAGAGAACCAGTAAAATATTAACAACTGATTATGTTGTAGTCAATGTTTGCTTTTTGTTTTTCTATGCATGTTTTACATAGTAAAATAAAACCTGTAGCTGTAGTTTGCCTTTTGCCAAATTATTATTTTTTTTCAGATAGTTACCTTAAACAAGTTTAGTAATTTGCTCTTCCTTCATATTTAAAATATTTAAAAAAATATATATTCCTCATATTTTGATGGTTTAATCAAACTTGTAGGGCCATTAAAAACAAATATCCCCCCTGGACATCACTTATGGCCAGTACTGAAGTTTGTTTTTCATCTAAAATTGATATTTTATTTCATTTCAGCTTTATTTCCGTTAACAAAAACGTTTGAATAGTTTTAGTGTTAGTTAACAATAATAAGCCTGCTTTAGCATTTTAATTACGTAATATAACGTATTTCTGTCAAGATTGACACTGTTGAACAAGTTCATTTTGATTTCATGTCAACTTGAAGCGTGGGACATTTACGAATGCTGGCCTTTCGAATACTGCAGAAATCTGCTCCGCTTTTTTGTCCCGTACATTTCTTTCCAGGCCCTAATCGTGAGCTGAAGCCCTGACAGACAGCCTTGACTTGAGATCAGCAAACTGCCAATCGTTGCAGGCTGAGTGAGTGAGATTTACATAGACGTTCTCGCTCAGAAAGACCACCAAAGCTTCCAGCGTGACGGGCTTCTGAGCAGAAGCAGAGGGGCTCTGGAGATGGAGGGCAGTGTTATTTGACATCTTAATTGCTGGAAGGTTCACGACTCCACACTGCCAGTGCTAGGTGCCAGCAGAAGTGGGCTGTCCGTCAGAGCGGCGCTCCGCGGTGCATGCTAATGAGTCATGGCCAAGTGACCGTAAATGTGTGCGTAAATGTCAGCCGCGGCGCTGAAGCGCAGACCTCGCTGACGTCAGGTGGTGCTGCACGTGCCTTTGTGGTGCTTTGAGTTCCTCACACACATTAAGCATGCGTGTCGTGGCCCGTGGATGCGTGCAGGTCTCTGGTTCATCTTACTAGGGTACAATTGCGTGCAAAGAGACGACGTGATCTGATATCACGACATTTGAGAACTTATTTTCCGTGTACAACAACTTACACAACTACTGTAACTCCAATTAAATGTACAAAATAACACTGGATAGTCTTCATTGTAAAAATTAAATGCTTGCAGTTAAAGTTACAAGAGCAGAGAGTTATTTTCTCTTTGTCTTTTGTTCTTTAACATGACAGACAGCAGCAGGTTTATTAGGCGGCTGTCACTTTAAGAACGAATGCACGGATCCAATATGCCGTTACACAACATGCGTTTTCTTTATATATAACTATTTACGTTCCCAAACTGACTCTGTTTACCTGAATACTCGCCAAGATGGTGTTTTGACATAATTTTGAATGTATTTGACCATTTAAGCACAATAACCCTCGAAAAACAACTGACTTTGATACTCATAAGCTGTTTGAGAGGTGAGTTTATGTGCACATCATCTATACAGATCAGTGGTGCGCGTGCTTTTGGTGTGAGCACGAAAGCTGCGGGAATGAGTAAAATTATGTGCAACACAAGCACTATTCAACCGGTAGTGTGTGTCAAACTGAAGAGAGAGCGAGAACGTGCAGCTGGGTCATTTTGTGTCAAATCAACCAAATTTAGGAAACTTCCCCGGCTCGAATTTTTGATTTTGTTAATATTTTTTCTGTAGAAAGACAAACATAAATAGTGATGAAAGCCAAAATATTAAATGTCACAGATGTATATTTGCTGAGTAAACCATTATTTTTTTGAGTAATCCACTATGCAAAGTGACCCACATTTGGTTTTTGACCACTGAAAATGTCTGCAGTTGACCAATTTACTCATGGAGCCACATTAAGATCTCCATATCTCTGGCACTGAACCATACAGGGCCTTTAATTTTAAGATACCAAAAGAAAAGTTTGTTAAGAACCAGAACCTAAAAGGATATTAAGATATCTTTAATACTTTTAGAGTTACATGCATGCAAACTTGGGGCAAAAAACACAAAAATGGCTTTTTGCCATTTTTGAACAGTCACTGTTGGCGCCTAATGCAACAAAGATTGATAAAGTCAACAGATTTCACTAATAGAGCTACCAATCTCTGTGTGAAAATAAAATAATGATGCTGCCATCTTTCTAAAGTAATTTTTACACCCCTGTAAATTGGCTCCAAATCTCGGGTGAAAATTACAAAATTACCCTCTACAAAATAGTGGGTTACTCAGTGAATATACATCTGTGACATTTAATACTTTGGCTTTTATCACTATTTATGTTTGTCTTTCTATAGAAAAAATATTAACAAAATCAAAAATTTGAGCCGACACGGAATGACCCAGCTGGTATCAGTGTATCGATACTGCAGAAAAGGAACCGTTTCAGATATTACAGTATCGATACATATCGAAATATCGATATTTTTGACACTACTTTATATGGCTGCTGTTGTATAAATGGTGATCTGAGATTGAATCAGAAATCCACAGCTTTGATGAAATTATAATGCACTAAATTATTTAGCTTTACTTGCTACTTCCTGCTGCAGTCCTCAAAGTGCTCGTCTCCTCAGTGATGGTGTTTGATGAGATCAGAACTGTATATTATAGACGCTTCAGATGAAACACAGTCTGAAAATGACTTCTCTGTGATTCTGTAAAGCCGTCTTTCATTCGCCGTCTTCCACTGAGACGTAAATGAGTGTTCGCACAGACTGCACTATCCATTTTTTAATGTCTACGTTACAATTGTAAGACGCTGGATGAGTTTAACTAGTATAACTGTTTTCGATGTCGTGTCAAAACTGACTTAAAGTGAATAAAAATCACTGTCAGACCCAGATTCCTAGAAATTAGTGCGTACTGTTTCAGATTATGTAACTCCAGATGAATCACACTTTATTCACAGACATGCCTAGCACCCTAATTCACCAAGAACTCTTGAGGAACGTCCTGTCCAGTTGGACCTGCTTTCTGATTTATTTTTTTGACAGATGGCGTTGGACTTGGCTTGCAGTAATTCACAATGTATCTGTAATTGCTCCATCTGTTGTGAGGCTGGGGTAATAAAAGCATTCATCTCTACAGATCATTCATTTCCTCCTGATGCGTGAGGCCTTTCCTCCCACGTTCCTTGTTTCTCTGTTATGCCAAAAGCACTGTAAATACTATATCCGGGTTTCCCAAACGGATGTTCGTGAGGTGATGAAGAAAACTAATTAATAATTAAATTAAAGTGAATTCAAATTCATTCAATTACATTCAATGTAAAATTAAAATAAACGGTAACACTTTATATGGGGAACACATATTTACTATTAACTATGACTTTTTGCCTCAATAAACTCCTAATTACTGCTTATTAATAGTTAGTCAGGTAGTTGTTAAGTTTAGGTATTGTGTGGATTAAGTGATGTAGAATATGATCATGCAGAATAAGGCATTAATATGTGCTTTATAAGTACTAATAAACAGCCAATATCATAGTAATATGCATGCTAATAATCAACTAGTTAATAGTGAGAATTGGACCCTTAACTAAAGTGTTACCAAATAAACAAATGGGGCTGCAACTTAATTGAAATAAAACCGTAATAATATCATTTTATCAATTTGCTATGATCAAATTAAAGGCTGCGGTTTAATTAAAGAAGCATTTACACTGTAAAACATTTTTTTTTTTTATTGTAAATAAGATTATTGGAGTACGTTTTACAAGAAAATACTATTTCAGTCTTGCTATTTCAAAATGTCCTGTTTGATTCAATGTGTTACTTGTCATCTTTATTTGTGAAAAAGCAATTTCTGAGTGAAATTTTTTTCATTTACATGTGTACAGCTTGTAATATCACGTTTTCTGCTCACAAACATTGAGTTTAACATGCGCTTGGGAACCCAATGTGCACTACGTTCACCTTATTTACATTCACATTCACATAATTGCCAACATTTTTGTGAACGGAAGTTTACAGAATTTTGCCAATATTCTGCCAAAATAAAAGCTTGAGGGTTTGAAAGTTTGAAAGTGAAGATTTTAATAAAATCAGCGTGAGACCGCAATCCCCTTAAAAGCACTGATGCTTTTAAGATATGCTTTTTTGGTGCATTAAATAAGGCAGCGGCTATTCACACTTAGTGAAAATAGCATATTTTCTTAGCGATAGATGTTATTTACACTAAGTGCAAATAGTGATAGATGCTATTTACTAAGTGAAATAGCATACTAAGTGAAAATAGTGATATATTCTATTTACACCATGTAAAAGTAGTTCTTTGCAATATGTGTAAATAGTAATTAGATGCTATTTATACTTTATTTTGACAGATACATGCTATTTGCACCTCAGTATTGTACATTAACAGGAGGCAATAATAACATAGAGTCTAAATGATTATATTTATTAAAATTATTAAATGGATGCCGCCTTAAAAGTAAATAAATAAATACAAAATAAATGCTTTTATTGTTATTAAACATTTCGTTAGACACTTTATTTCCATTTTTAGAACATTTTCTTCATTTTTATTGAAAGTAAATGCCTTTCCGATGTGATATGTGATGGGAAAAGAGAGAAGAGCGAGCTCGGCAAAAGGCGGATTCGAACCCGGGTCGATCGCGTCAAAACCTAGATCTTTAAGCTTTGCGCTTTACTGACTACGCCACTGAAATGTTGAAATACGTCCGTTATTTTTTTTTTAGGCGGAGCTAGTGTGAATAGCACTTGCCAACAAGGCACGCTATTTGCACTTGGTGTAAATAGACACTCCGTTTAAATAATGCCTCAAATACCAGTACATTGACTACCGCAAACCTCAGTAAATCATGTTCTGTGATTCATTTAAATACACTCTAAAAAATAATTCAGTGGCTTAGTAAATATCACAATAATAATTAACTTTATTAACTTAATAAAATCGCTGAATATCATTTACTTGATTGTTTGAGTTGAACATACTAAAATAATTGACTAAAAATCCAACAGGTAATTTTGTCTAAAATTTACAGTTAGTTTTTTTTCACTAAAATAATTTAGTATTTGACTAACCAATTATTTATTTAAAATATACTTAATATATTTGTGAAATTTCTATCAAAATATTCTAGAATGGAGAATTAAACTGATCTCTTTCAAGAACAAAAAATATGACTTAATTCAAATCAACATTATTAATCTTTAACACACACTTAAGAAATTAAGTTTACTCAATTAAAACAATGCACCCCTCCCCCTGACGTGACGACAGCTCGACGGTTGAGTGAGTGCGAGGCTGTTTGAATTCTCTTCAGTCTCCAGAGCAGTTCCTCCTTCTCAGCGTCGCAGAACTGGTGCATTTCCTCTGTGAAATTCAGGTTTGTGTGTTTTATTTATCTACAAAATCATTAATGTGCTTTAAATTATTTTATTTAATACAAAACCACATACAGGGACACAATGTGAGTCACCGAATCGAGTGGGGCGTCTGTCTTTGAAACGCCTGGTGCCTTGCTCAAAACAAACGACTTTATTCCTAAAGATAATGAATATAATTAACTTGGATGATAAACTTTTCTCAGAACTGTGCACTGTTTGTTTATTGGCAGGTTATGGAGTCAGGCGCGTCGCAGCATCTTTCGGCTACGAGTAAAACGCAGGAAGGTGGTCTGAAGTTCAAAGTTCACGAGTCGGTTGATTACACCTGAATTACTTTTAAATATTTTATTTTTTCTTCTAATGTGTTTGTTACATGAGTTTAAATGTAGGCAATATTGTATACATGTTAAAACAGTATAAAATATACTGTATTGCTGTACTCATCGACAATAAAGGCCATTGTCATGTATACCTGTGGTTGTGTGGAGTATTTTACAAAGGTTTAGAGGAAATTTAAAAAAGTTAATATTAATACTATAAAAGTTAATATTACTCATAAATATTGGTTTTTAAATGTTTCTCCCCAATTATTTCTACTCAATTTTATTTGTTAATGTACCAAATGCAGTTACTCAGATCAAGTTAATTGTTTTACTTACATTTACTCATTTCATACGGTGTATGTAATTGATTTCATCAATTTTTTTAGTGTAAAAATGTTTCACCCAAAAAATTTAGTAAATCATAGTAAAAGTTTTTAGAGTGTACTCTCCTCCTATAAATTTTGCATTTGAAATGGAAACTCCTACAAATGCATATGCAATACGATCAGCTGCAAAAATAACCCTGTCCATGCCTTTCAGTGCTAGTTTGAAATGTCTTTAGTAAATCCTGACAGCAGTTGTTTAACAGTAGGGTTTGCACTGATGCAAGCTGTTAGTAAATCTAGCCCTAAATATTTGTATTGTAAATTGTAGGGTTAGTTGGTTCTTGTAAACAGCAAAAGATTGGATATTGGATGTTTACTTGCATGTCATGCGACCATTAACCAACATCAGAGAGCCATGAACATACAAATGTGTTGGTAATTTATTGAAAGATTAACTTAAAATCTAAGCTCTAAGGGGTTCAGCTGACAAACGTTTTGCTATTTTCTGAAACAACGAATGTTTGGGGGAAAAAAATACTCTTAAGCAACAGAAAGTAGTGGTGAGAAGTAGTTTGGTGGAACAATGTCAGATCATACAGTCAAAATTTAAATCTAGTTGTATGTCAAGCATATTCTGGAAGATTTAAAGATTGTTTTGCAAGGATGTGGATACTTATATAGAGAATGAGGATGTTAAAGATGTAGAAGATATATTGTGTAAAAATATATACAGTGGGGAGAACAAGTATTTGATACACTGCCGATTTTGCAGGTTTGCCCACTTACAAATCATGTAGAGGTCTGTAATTTTTATCATAGGTACTCTTCAACTGTGAGAGACGGAATCTAAAACAAAAATCCAGAAAATCACATTGTATGATTTTTAAGTAATTAATTTGCATTTTATTGCATGACATAAGTATTTGATACATCAGAAAAGCAGAACTTAATATTTGGTACAGAAACCTTTGTTTGCAATTACAGAGATCATATGTTTCCTGTAGTTCTTGACCAGGTTTGCACACACTGCAGCAGGGATTTTGGCCCACTCCTCCATACAGACCTTCTCCAGATCCTTCAGGTTTCAGGGCTGTCGCTGGGCAATACGGACTTTCAGCTCCCTCCAAAGATTTTCTATTGGGTTCAGGTCTGGAGACTGGCTAGGCCACTCCAGGACCTTGAGATGCTTCTTACGGAGCCACTCCTTAGTTGCCCTGGCTGTGTGTTTCGGGTCGTTGTCATGCTGGAAGACCCAGCCACGACCCATCTTCAATGCTCTTACTGAGGGAAGGAGGTTGTTGGCCAAGATCTCGTGATACATGGCCCCATCCGTCCTCCCCTCAATACGGTGCAGTCGTCCTGTCCCCTTTGCAGAAAAGCATCCCCAAAGCTTTCCTCCATGCTTCACGGTTGGGATGGTGTTCTTGGGGTTGTACTCATCCTTCTTCTTCCTCCAAACACGGCGAGTGGAGTTTAGACCAAAAAGCTCTATTTTTGTCTCATCAGACCACATGACCTTCTCCCATTCCTCCTCTGGATCATCCAGATGGTCATTGGCAAACTTCAGACGGGCCTGGACATGCGCTGGCTTGAGCATGGGGACCTTGCATGCGCTGCAGGATTTTAATCCATGACGGCGTAGTGTGTTACTAATGGTTTTCTTTGAGACTGTGGTCCCAGCTCTCTTCAGGTCATTGACCAGGTCCTGCCATGTAGTTCTGGGCTGATCCCTCACCTTCCTCATGATCATTGATGCCCCACGAGGTGAGATCTTGCATGGTGCCCCAGACCGAGGGAGATTGACCGTCATCTTGAACTTCTTCCATTTTCTAATAATTGCGCCAACAGTTGTTGCCTTCTCACCAAGCTGCTTGCCTATTGTCCTGTAGCCCATCCCAGCCTTGTGCAGGTCTACAATTTTATCCCTGATGTCCTTACACAGCTCTCTGGTCTTGGCCATTGTGGAGAGGTTGGAGTCTGTTTGATTGAGTGTGTGGACAGGTGTCTTTTATACAGGTAACGAGTGGATTTTTGTTTTAGATTCCGTCTCTCACATTTGAAGTGTACTTATGATAAAAATTACAGACTTCTACATGCTTTGTAAGTAGGAAAACCTGCAAAATCGGCAGTGTATCAAATACTTGTTCTCCCCACTGTATATAGCGCAGTTAATAATTTTCCTGGGAAAATACCATATGCACAAGGAAAATGAGCTCTTTGATAACAATACTTTTATGACACATCTATTTGTAGTCAAACCAAAAATTATTCAGACACAGATATAATGTTTTACTAGTGTGTGCAGGACACTATAGTTCATTTCTGTAAGTGAGGATAGCAAAATAAAGTAAACTGTGACATATCATAACCAAAAATTCTTCATACAGTGACTACCAGTAAAATTGATAATAATTTGGGAGCAAAATGATTCCGACACTTTGAGCTGATCATATTTTGCTGAAGTGTTTTTTCTTTAATTGCTAATGTGACCTTTGACACCACAGACTGAACAAAATGAAGCATTGCTTGGTCATTGGTTGAGCATCTAATTGTGTACTTAAATTTAACATCTGATTGGTTGATTGTACATCCCTTTCTATCAAAGATAATCTGACATTATCAAGATGAATTTGTTCTGACACAGTTTAACTCTGATAGTTCTTGTCATATTTTATTACCGTTTTCTAAACTATAGCGAATAAACTGTGATAATGTGAGAAAATGTTGAAGGTGTCTGAATACATTTTGGTTTGACTTTATGTATGTATTTATTTCTTTTGGCCTGTAAACTCAAAAACAATGGCATATGTTATTGATGTGACTGATAACATAATTAGCTTGCATGCATGATGAACTGCGCTATTTATGGTTGCTGTCAGAAATGGTAACAGGAGTTTTATGCTGTAATTGTGTGGCCTGTTCTACAACAACATCTGTAGCACCAGTGCCATGTTCATCCCTGTCTTCAGCTCCGGGTCTTGTATCGTGTTTTGGGATTGCGTCTTACAGTCTGAAATGCGTTAACAAGGGGAATGAAACCGAATGCTGCAGAAAGCATGTCAGCAGGTGTCTGATGGCAGACGTATAGCCTTCCGACTGCTTTTCCAAGAGCCTCCCACGCTTGCACAGTCAGCGCAGTGCATTGAATAAACGGCTATGTCTGCAGAGACACAGTAAAGTTTGAAGTAATCCACATCTGTACCCGCTGGGTTGCGTTCAGATGCATGTGCAGGTTCGTCATACTCTTGAAGCGCTCTGGGGTTTGCTCAGCAGGGGTCGGGATGTGACCTTGCACACGCTTAAGCATATACCTGCCCTGGCTGTGCTTGACATTTCCCGTTTTATCCAGCCAGGCATCCCAGTGACAAGCCCTCGTTGCAGTAACACACACACACTTCATTGGCCTTTCCAGCCTGTCTGGCTTACATAACTCCTGACCACTGCTATTTTTAAAAACACACAAGATCAAGCATCTGATATTTTGGCAACAAGAAGTGAATATATGCATGAGCTATATGCAGTCGTAACATTCCCAGAATTCTGTTCTTACAACAAGGCAGAAATAAACAAAGAAATGCCATTTATTACAATAAAACATTTGAAGCCACTTTGTCATATAAGCATTCAGTCAGTAAATAAATCACATGCTTATTCAGTATTTGCAAGAATACAGTAAGTAACATGAATTTTGAATCAATTTGAATATGATTCATTAAAAGATTTGGCTCATAAGAGTATTTCATTTGTGAATCAAACTAACATCAGGCTGATACCGATAACCGATATTTTTTTATATTTGAGAGCCGATAACCGATATATTGGCTGATAAATCTAAATACAAATTTTTATATAATATTTGAGAGCCTGATTACAAAAACAAAAGTCTCAGCATTAAAAGCCATGTCCCAAGCACACAATTATGATGTTCTCATTATGATTTTATGTAGCCGATATGACAGACTTGCGCTGCACATGTTGCTCTGAACTGTATTTTCCTTTTCTGAAGTGATTCCAATCATATTTCAAGCAATTCAAACCCATCATGGTGAACAGTGCGCATCTGAAGCGTCTCAGCTGAAGGAAATAATACATTATTTATCGGCTTTAATATATCGGACAAATTTTCTTATCGGGCCGATAACATTAAAAATGAACGTATATCAGCCGATACAGATATGGTGGCCGATATATTGTGCATCCCTAGTCTTCATTTACAGTCTTGATTTTGCAATGTGAACATACACTAATGTTCAAAAGGTTGAGGTCAGTAAGATTTTTTTTAAAGCTAAATTAATACTTTTATTCAACAAGGACACATTAAATTTGTGAAAAGTGAATGTAAAGGTGTTTATAGTATAATGTTATAAAAAAAAAATACTGTTCTTTTGAACTTTCTATTAAAAAAAATCCTGAAAAAAATCTATCCTTGTTTCCACAAAAATATGAAGCAGCACAACTGTTTTCAACATTGATCATCATAAATGTTTCTTGAGCATCAGATCATCATATCAGAATGATTTCTGAAGGGTCATGTGACACTGAAGACTGGAGTAATGATGAAAAATTCAGATTTGATCAAAAACATGAAAAAATCCTACCGACCCCAAACTTTTAAGCTGTAGTGTATATTCCACACTGAACGTCGCTCACTTAGAGAGTCAGAGAGGAAATGTGAGTAGTTTAGCTGATGGGTGTGTGTGTGTGTGTTTGTGTGTTATCAGCTCGTGTTCCTGCAGGCAGAGGATGGTGATAGGCAGAGGCCCGACTGAGGGCTGTAGATTGTGGACGTACTACAGCAGGAGATAGAGCCACGAGGGCCTTCTAGAGGAAATATGTTCATCTTTATCTTCAGTCCTTCACCCAGGGGGATTGTTCTCTGGGCCCTGAGGAAGGACAGGAGAGGTGGATAGTGTCTATTACAAGTTTCCCCAGAGCACACATGCAGTTCCTCGACTTAAAAATGCACATTTTAGCAATTCATCAAGTATTTCCTGTGTACTTAGACAAATATTTAGCCAAATTAGGCATGCACTGAAATAGAAATTGGACAAGTTTGATTTATTTAAGCAGATTGGTTTGTTCAGAACACTCTCTTCAATGAACCCCTCATTTATTTGTTCATTTTTTCCCAATATTTTTTAAAGAGGACCTATATGCTGTTTTTCAAAGTATTGATGTTGTTTTTGTGCTCTACTAGAACAGCTTTTCCTGCTTGAATGTTGATTATTTTCCTCATATTCTCCATTGTTGCGGCTCCTCTCTTCCCAGTGTGTCAGTAACGCTGTTTAGTTCCTGTCTCTATGAAGCCCCTCCTTCTGAAAAGCACAGTGTACTCTGATTGGTCGACTGGAGCAGTGTGCAGTGATTGGTCAAGTGCTTCCGGCGTGTTTGGGAAATGTCCCGCCCCTTACCATAACTAACTCAACCAGGCCCCGCCCCTTTATTCTGTGTATGAATTATTTAAATGAGGAATATTGTGACGTGTTCGTTCCTGGAGGAAAACTCAAGACTACAATGGAGGCGTTTCAGGGAGTTCAGAAAGTTCAGCTTTGCAGATCTTAAAAACAGCAACATTACAGACTAAAGAAAGATGAACATGGGTAAAAAGCAGAATTTCATGTCCCTGTTTTTTGTAAGTAAGTTGTAATGTAGCTAACCACTTTGTCTAACAGCTAGCTTGACTGTAGTTTAATGACTTCAAGCCACAGTTAAGGACAGTACAAGACTCAGTTAAGTTGCTTAGCATGAGCAGGTGTTAGCGCTGATGCTCTGTTCCTGTAGATGAGTTTGCATGCGAGATGAAGGAAAGCGCCGTGCGTGTTGGTAAGATGCTGCAGAGCAGTCGGGGTCACTGAGGCTCTCCGGGCGCTTCTGTGTGGTTTGCATGTTCACATTGATCTGAAGTGACTGTGGGCATCAGGCTCTCTCTTGACTGCAGAAAACACAAAGTGACATTTACGCCCAGCGCTGAGATACACAGAGGTTTTAATAAGTAAGTACTGAGCCTCTGCTGTGTGTAATATAAGGCCACGCTGAAGTGAACGGAGCTTATGGAACAAATCTCAGCTGAAGTAAATAGATTGTTCGGATCTATCTGTCTGTCTTATCTATCTATCCGTCTATCCATCCATCCGTCCATCCGTCTATCTATCTGTCTGTCTGTCTCTCCGTCTATCCATCCATCCGTCTATCTATCTGTCTGTCTGTCTCTCCGTCTATCCATCCATCTGTCTATCGCTCTGTCTGTCTGTCTCTCCGTCTATCCATCCGTCTATCTATCTGTCTGTCTGTCTCTCCGTCTATCCATCCATCCGTCTATCTGTCTGTCCGTCTGTCTCTCCGTCTATCCATCCATCCGACTATCTATCTGTCTGTCTGTCTGTCTGTCTCTCCGTCTGTCCATCTGTCCATCCATCCATCTGTCTGTCTGTCTGTCTCTCCGTCTGTCCATCTGTTCATCCATCTGTCTGTCTGTCTATCTATCTATCTATCTGTCTGTCTGTCTGTCCATCCATCCATCCATCCATCCATCCATCTGTCTATCTGTCTGTCTATCCATCTATCCGTGTATCCATCCATCTGTCTATCCGTCTGTCTGTCTGTCTGTCTATCTATCTATCTGTCTGTCTGTCTGTCTGACCATCCATCCATCCATCTGTCTATCTGTCTGTCTATCCATCTATCCGTGTATCCATCCATCCATCTGTCTATCCGTCTGTCTGTCTGTCTATCTGTCTGTCTGTCTCTCTGTCCATCCATCCATCCATCTGTCTATCTGTCTGTCTATCCATCTATCCGTGTATCCATCCATCTGTCTATCCGTCTGTCTGTCTGTCTGTCTATCTATCTATCTATCTGCCTGTCTGTCTGTCTGTCTGTCCGTCCATCCATCCATCCATCCATCTGTCTATCTGTCTGTCTATCCGTCTATCCATGTATCCATCCATCCATCCATCCATCTGTCTATCCGTCTGTCTGTCTGTCTGTCTATCTATCTATCCGTGTATCCATCCATCATCCATCTGTCTATCCGTCTGTCTGTCTGTCTGTCTATCTGTCTATCTATCTATCTATCTATCTATCTATCTATATATCTATCTATCTATCTATCTATCTATCCGTCTGTCCATCCATCCATCCATCCATCTGCCAAATTTTTTTTTGTAGTTAAAATTTTCTAGTAACAGTTTTGTGAATTTCTTTGACGTCCAATTTATTTTAATTCTACTTCCATATATTCAAATTGCAATTCTTTATCATGTTTGCTACCTCAATTCAATTTTAAATTTAGGAACTGAATTGGCATTTAAAAGGCATTGACAATTCAATGGTGAATGATGCCACAAGATTAATTACTACAGTAACATCTAGTCTCTAGCAACTTTTAAAATACTGTATTTTTGTATAAAAATATATTTTTTGTTTGTTGTGCTGAAAATGTGGGTTCTCCCTACACTCTCAGAGGGGAACAAAACGTATAACTACCTTTAAAGGTACACAATTGGTCCTTAGGGTACAATTATACCATTGTTTTCCTCTACTTAGAGGTACAAAAATGTACCCTTAAGGGAACCACCCCAGTGATGGCCACTTGTACCTTAAAAGGTACAATTTTGTAATTTTTTTTGAGAGTGTAATTATTTGTATTGAGGGTTCAGGGTTTGTTCTAAATATGAAACTTCAGCATGTAAATCCTTCCGTGCCATTTGTGCTAAAGATTTGTTTGTTTTTAGCTTTTTTTTGTTGCATCTTTTATTGATAGGTACAGTATAAAGAGAACACATGGAATCATAACTACAAATCACAACTGTCACATGAGCACCACAGCTCAGTGTTTGCTAATCAGTAGGCCATGGCTCTGCATGTGTTTTATCAGTGCCCTGCTTTTTGTTGATGTAACTTGGAATGTCAATGTCTGTTTATTAACTCGCCTGATAGTGCGGTCGATTCAGATGCGCATGTGTGCTCAACACACACCTGAACAAACCAAGACATTCAAATCATGTTAGTCGCATTTAAAGCATCCTCTCAGTAACTATTTAGTAATTCCTAACATCTCCATCCTGAATGATATTTTTGATTTATGACCAGGTATTACACTGTGTTAGACCCTGCATAAAACATCAGTCAGATTTAGAGGTGAAATTGAATTATGTCACAGGGAATGATTTGACTCTTTTTCCTGGTTATTTGAAGGGGAAAATTGAACAAGAAGAGAAATTGAAGGCACAACATGCATAATTCTTTAAGACAGGCATCACTGCAAAGTTGTCTGTTCGCAATTTTCTCTTTGTCCTAAAATGGCATCAGCCGGGCACATCGGGGCACCCTGAGGGTCACGAGCGACGACACAATCGGTGAGTTTGTGCTTGGTGTTTCTCCTAAAATACACGCAAATGAATCAGTTATTGACGTACAGTAAGAGTACTGTGAATGAAAATGTTTATAGCAGCTCATATAATTTGAACTTGGCTGAAATTGATGAGAAATCTGACGATTATGATGATTATCAAGATTTCCGTAAAGGAGAAACATGAGATCTTGTTCTCAGGAGAAGCAGGATTTGCAGGATCAGTTCCATCAAGGAGAAACTCTAGAGATCTCCTTTATGATTTGTCTTTCCCGTGAGGCGTTTCCAATTCAAACATGGTGTTTTGTTCTCGTACCTTATAGGCTATGTTACAGCTAGTTTTGTAGGACTATATTGTCTCACAGTATATCTTAACTCTTATGTTTTGTTGTCATATCATTGTCATTGCTCCTGACCTTTGAGATATTATCATCAGCTTTAATTCCGCGCTGCAGAAACAGGCTCTTCCAGCTGTCAGGCGTGTGCTTTATTTAGCGCTGTGCGTCGTCGGCCGGTCAGAGTTTCCCTTGTGGGGCCCCTTGACGCTCACACACAGACAACGAGTCACACAGTCTTTCCCAAACACACACACACACACACCCTGTTCAGCCCAGAGCCGGCGCTGCAGCAGAGCGGCAGAGAGCGAAAAGAACCGGGAAACTGTTGTACTGGGAAGAGAGCGAGGGAGACGGAGAGAGACAGAGAAACCCTCGGGTAAGGAAGAGCTTGGTGGAGAGGTTTAGCACGTGCTGCTTCCACTGCACCATGACCGCTGTCACCGCCTGCCAAAGCTGATGAGAGCCCGGATCAGACGGCTGAGACGGGAAGACACAGGAATGCGGAGGTGACACTCGGTGTGTTTTCTCTTCTTCGACTCGTCTCGTCCATCTCATCCTCTACGGCTACTCCACCCATTCCTTCAGCAAACACCACTGAATTAATCAGAGCTAAGAGGATCAATAGCGGTGTTTGACAGGAGTGGAACGCTTACTCTTTTTTTTGGGGGGGGGGGGTGAGGCAACATTTCCAGGACCGCAAAGCCCATCGGAACGAATCGGACCTGTCTCTCCATGGCATCTGGGCTGTTTGCACCAGGAATATTTCGGAGAAGGGACGGCATGCATCTCCGGGTTTCCTTTGGGAAGCATCTCCGATGGCCAAATGAAGTATTTTCCTCAAACGGTCATTAATGTCGAGAATTCACAATGAGGATGTACCACAGTGAGTTTCAAATCCCACACAAACGGCAGCGGAAGGACCCTCGTTCTGCTCTTTGCTTGTTATTTCTGCTTTACTACTATGGAACAACCCCTTAACCTTCGAGACTATTTTTCCGTGTGACATGCTTGCCATTTAGTTGCCTTAAAATTTGATTTACGCACACTGTCAACATTTATAAACGGATGGAGCGTCTTCTCAGGACTCTTCTATGGAATAGCACACGCCGCCACTAAGAGGATGTAATCTCCGTTGCTCCAGGCGGACTTCTTGTTTCTGAGATGCTTGGAGTGGAGACATGTAAGCAGGGTGTATAATGGCTATCCCAAGGCCGGCGTAAGAGTTATTTATTTCTGAGAGAGAGAAGCCAACACGAACCACACCTTCGCTTAAATGAAGACCGGCCGCAGTTACACAGGAAGGGAGAAAAAAATGATGCACGTCAACAATTTCCCGTTTCGAAGGCATTCCTGGATATGGTGAGTGGTGAAAAATGGTTTGCAGAAGGAAACGGGACGGTTAGTGTAATGTAGTGGCCAACACTGATGTCCAGCCTAGGAAAATTGGCATCTTCACCCTTTATTTAAATATTATAAAAAATAGTTAAAGATTTTGTAAGCATATTTCACAGTTGTCAAATTGTGCAACATAATGTTTGGCCAGGCTGTCATACAAAGAAATTATGAACCCGTGCAAAAACAAGAAATATTAGAGAACCAGCGAAATATTAAAGGGTTAGTTCACCCCAAAATGAAAATTCTGTCATTTAATTCCTCACCTTCATGTCGTTCCAAACCCGTAAGACTCCAGTGGTTCAACCTTAATGTAATGAAGCGACAAGAATACTTTTTGTGCGCAAAAATCCAAACAAAAATAACGACTTTATTCAACAGTCTCGTCTCTTCCACGTCATTCTCCTATGTTATTGACGTCATAAACACAGTTCCAGGTTCTACGTCAGAACGCCGCCTCATTATTGGCCAGCTCCTGCGTCAGCATCACACGCATGGGTCGTGGTGCTCACATGAACAGCGTCAGCCAATGGTGAGCCAGCGCTCTGACGTAGAACCTGGATGCACTGCAATGCATTTACTACGTGAATAGCATAGGAGAATGACAGAAGAGAAGAGATTGTTGAATAAAGTCATTATTTTTGTTTTGTTTTTTGCGCACAAAAAGTATTCTCGTCGCTTCATTACATTTACACCGTGTCCTAACTGCACGCGACACGATAAGATTCCAGCGACAAGCAACTTGTCTATCCACACCAGATGCGACGCGACTACGAGATGCGACAAATCAATCAAAAACCACAGCCAATCAGAACAGCGTGTGGGCGGGCTCTCGCGGCAAGTGTACGGCACCAGAGATTAATCTTGACGGCACTCGCAAGGAAATGGATAAGTACATAATCAAATTCACAAATATTACACCATTTAAACATTATTAAAAATAAATACTGAGTTACTAAAACAATCTTTGTCATAGAATATACTTGTTTGTTCACAGTTTGAACGTTCTTGTTTCCATTTGTTTAATTTCAAGATCTGAGGTGAATTATTATCCATTGTTGCTTTTAGTACGACTACGTTACAAAGCTGGGAGCACTAAATGATATTCAAAGTCACATTACACGCTTTTAACATTAAATAAAGCACATAAACATAACCTGAGATTGTTTTGTGTTGTTGTTCCAGCCGTGACGTCACAGAAATAGAAACCGTTTCTAAAATAGAATCATCGCGCGTCGCCGGCGCGGCTGGTTAGGACAAAAACTCAAATTAACATGGAAAAGATACTTTTTATCGCGTGTCGTGTCGCGTGTAGTTAGGACACGGTGTAAGGTTGGACTATTTTAATGATATCTTTACTACCTTTCTGGGCCTTGAAAGTTGCAATGACGTTGCTGCCTATGTGGGGTTCAGAAACCTCTCTGATTTCATCAAAAATATCTTCGTGTTCTGAAGATAAATGTCTTACGGGTTTGGAACGAAATGAGGGTGAGTAATTAATGAGCCTTGAAGGGATAGTTCACCCAAAAATGAAAAATACCCCATGATTTACTCACCCTCAAGCCAAAAAGTGCATCCATCCATTATAAAAGTAATCCACACGACTCCAGGGGGTTAATAAAGGCCTTCTGAAGCGAATCAATGGGTTTGTATAAGAAAAATATCACATGACGGCCAGACCGCCGTCCATATTCATCTTGCGGAAAAAACGTAACTGACGCGATGTAGAACGTAGCGCGAGCATTTTGAACTGCGAGAGGCGTTTCTTCGTAAGTTGAATACGGAAGGTGGTCTGGAGGAAGCTAGATATTTTACTTTATAATGTATTTTTTCTTACACAAACTCATGGCTTCGCTTCAGAAAAACTTTATTAACCCCCCAGAGCCGTATGGAGTACTTTTATAATGGATGGATGCACTTTTTGGGCTTCACATTTCGTCCTCCATTCACTGCCATTATAAAGCTTGGATTAGCCAGGACATTTTTGAATATAACTCCGATTGTGTTAGTCTGAAAGAAGAATGTCATATACACCTAGGATGGCTTGAGGGTGAGTAAATCATGGACTAATTTTCATTTTTGGGTGAACTATCCCTTTAATAACTCTTTAATAACTGATTATGTTGTAGTCAATGTCAGATTTTTGTTTTTCTGTGTCTTTAGTAAAATAAAACCTGTAGCTGTAGTTTGCCTCTTTTTGCCAAATGATTTTGTCAGATAAATACCATAACCAAGTTTAGTGTTTCGTTCTTCCCTCATCTAAAATATTTTCCTCATATTTTGATGGTTTAACCGAACTTGTAGTGTCATATATCCCCTCTGAACATCACTTTTGGCCACTACTGTATGTGTATTTTTGTTTCATGACAGTAGAAGTAGTAGTTGGTAGTTCAAGCCTGTTTTACACACCAAAACACTGAGGTTCCACATATTTGCCTGTAGATTTGTCTTAATCTTTAACTAAATATCACTGGGTGTCAGTGTAGTAAGAGCAAAGGTACTGATGGTGAGCCATGGCTTGGGTATTGTGTGCATTTATAAGCTTATACATGGTGTGTTCTTACCTTACACTCTAAACAAAAATGGTGCTAAATAGCACTAAAAGTGGTTAATTGGCTTGTAATCATCGGAGAACCACTTTAAGTGCTATATAACACCTATACAGCACCTTTGTCAAGAACCATATGTAGAACCATAGAACCACCTTATTCTCCTTAGATTTTAGATCTGTTACGCCACTCTCATATGTTTGCTATGAATGGGAATTTACTACAATGGCAAAAGCTGTTTTGAATCACTTTTATGCTTTTCTGAGGTCAAAAAGTCTCATGTGGGGGCCCTGGAATATTTCCTTAAAGGGGAGACTTGGGGGCAAAATGTTGAAAACCACGTTATCTTTAGGAAATACGCTGTATTTTAATGTCGTTTTTTAATCCTTTCCCCAACTAAACTAAGAGACTAAGAGAGAGTTAGAGAACCTTTAAAGAACTATACAGGGGCTTAACAGATTCTTTGTATGGAAGTGGTGCTATATAGCACCTCAACCACCCCAAAAACACCACATTTTTTTGGTGTGTAGTTTTAAATTTCTAATACAATGGCTGAAGGAGTGACAGCAAATTTGACATCTTTCTCTCTTCGCCTCTCAATATTTTTTTCCTCTTTTGTAAAGCGCTATTGTGGATTTTTGGTTTTGCTATTGGGGCAAATGAGAATAGCCAAATATGACGATGTCCATTCTTGCCTTTTAGAGTCTCCACAGAAGCGCGACGTAAGCAATACTGTTTCCGGGTCCAAAACTCCACTCATTTCCATTGAGAATACCATCTCAACAGCCGTTTATGAGCACTGTTTATTCATATCACAAGCATTTAAAAAGTCACAGTGTTCACTGCAGTCTCCCGGACTTGAACAAATCATAAAAGATTAATCTCCATCTGAGATTTGGTATGGAGATAAAGGTTAGGATCATGGTTTTTTGGTTGTATTTCAGCACACCGTGAATGTATATTAGCTTTTGGTACCCAGAAAATTAGGCCTTTGCTTCAAAAACTTCATGTGACATTTATTTTCGCTCTCCGCATTGTTTTTTTCCCATGATATGTGTGCAACCACAGCCCTTTTTTAGTGACTGCAGGCCTCACAGGCTCACCAGCCCGTCAACACACGAGTATGAACAGCGGGCTCTGGTGTCATCGCCCTGATGTGGGAAGCCCGAAAAACAAAACAGAGCAAAAGCAGCGGCACAATGAATCAGACATGACAGCGGCAGGCTTTGGGTATAATGTCTTGCTTCTCTCTAAGGCTCTATAATGGCATCGCTCTGACATGCTGCTTCACGGTGGTGATAAATGAGCATTAGTGTGGCACATGAACAGGGATTCGGTCCGATGGAGGTCGGTGTTTCTAGTTTCATGTAGGAGTGTCACATTTTAGTTTCCTTAAGTCACAACTTAAACAGAGGCGTCATAAAAGCAGCACTAGCACATGACAAATGACATTAAACAGACCCTTAGCGTTGGTTTAGTTCATGTACCAACAATGCTTCCTAAATATTTGGAAGGAAAACAGTCATGTCATTTGCATTTGTCTTTGCTATGATCATATTACACCATTGCGAAAGCACCATATGATTTCTTCCCCACCCTACAGCAAGACAGTATTGTTCTGTGAGAACTGAAAGCATACAACCGGTGCTTTGTGTGGGTGTGTGTGTGTACGTTTGCTGCTTTAAACCGTCAAACTTTTACCTAGTTTTTCACTTCCACCTACACCATGCCTGTTATTTCAGAGGAGATCAATGGTCCAGTGATGTGCCGTATGCTGTTCAGCTGGTATTTCTGCATTCAGAAACGACGGGGTTGAGTTCAGATCAGGAACCTGCTGCCTTTAAGCTTGTGTTTTATAGCCTTAAGACAGATCTCTCATCTCACTCGTCTTCCCTAAGGCATCGCAGAACACTTCAGTGTCTATTTCTAGTCTATTTCCATTTTCTGTGCAGTTGTGTATTTTCAACAGATTAGTAATACATCAGTTGCAGTTAATGCATTTGTCAGGTCAAGACTTGTCAAAGCTCCCTGCTGGTAAGAGCAACACAGTCTTCCTTATGTGAGTGAACTCAAACTCTTTACATTCATTGCTCCATTTGAATTTTATGTGATAGAAATGGACTTATAATGTTGTTTTAAGCAATGAGAAGCAAACACGAACGTACGTCACAAGCAGAGCACGCCAAAATAATGCAAACATTCAGAAACTGAACAATGACAAGCTTCATTTGCTTCTGTTTGCAAAACAGACAAGTCAGTTTGAACAAGTTTTCCTTGAATCACCAACAGAAGTGTCGTAATGAGTGTCTTCCCAACCAGATTTATTATATTATATTATATTATGCCATGGTCTGTCTGAATACTCGATTCTGATTGGCTGGAAGGTGTGCAATGAAACTGTTTAATGTACTGGTAGTTCCAAGTCAGTTTAATCACCGTAAACTCTACCCTTCCAGTCAAATATTGCGCTGCAAACATCAATAACAGCTTTAAGTTGTCAATGCTGGCAAATGACCATAGTATAAGCAGGATAATCCACGGCTAGCTGTGCATTAAGCGATTTTAATGCACTTCGCAGAAGTTTCACGTAGGGCAGTTCTATGCCTCCACGTCGTGCATTAAAATCGTTTAATGCACAGCTAGTCGTGGATTATCTCTTACTTTTAAGAGTCATTGAATCATTATTTAGTTATTCGTTCCAAAACAATGATTCATTCAGGCACAAAATAAATCTCATGCTGCGTCCCAATTCGCCTACTTATACTACGTCTTGTATGTAAAAGTATGTACTCTTTTTGTGACGAAAAAGTAGATACTTTTGAGTGTGTAGTAGAATATCAGGCAAGCTTTGAGACATACTACTTCGTCATCTTTAACAGACTCTGTCGCTTAGTTACGTGTATCCTGTCACTGTTTAAACTGCCCTGTCAATCATCTTGTCACAGTTAAAACCCTCCACATTCAATTTAATTTAATTTCCTACCGTATTGGAGAGAAATGTAGTAGCACGTTGATCTGCCATTCGTGGGTCTTTAATGCGGAGACTCTCCTCATGTGTTTGCAGTTTAAATATAATGATGCATTTAGAAGTTAATGGCCAAACATATCATAAACAAAAGTTCACACTGCTGCTGCAGATTAAATATAATGTGGATAACATTGAATAAATATCTTTTCGTCAGGTTAGATACTGATAATTGATCACTCAAGCCCTTTATCTAAACCTCTCTACTTAACCGTCAGACTCACACATCCGCCATGTTTGTAGTTTTTTAACACTTTTTATCCGCGTTTGTAGTTCTAATCGAATCCTTGTCCAACTCGCAATGGGTTGTGGGTAATATTAGCCATCAGAGTGTGCGTCGATCTGCACTTTGAATTCTGACCGGAAATATTAGCCCATCCGGGTATTTTTGGAGTACTCATTTCAACATACTACGATTTGGGACATACTAATTTTATTTTCTAATATTATTTAGGACGGGTAGTATGCGGATTCATTCTAAAACACTGATTCATTCAGTAATGAAACACACACTACCGTGTTGTTTGGAGATGCGTAACAGTTAATTTTGCTGTGGGTTCATTTGAAACTACTATTGCTGGCAGAAATACACAGGCAATATTGTTTCTTACATGCAAGTTACTCAATATTAATGCGTTAAATCATTATTTATAATATATAACATAAAAGCACTATCACCGACTTTATTATTATAATTAATTAATAATATTTAATTTTATTTTTATTAATTAATTAATTTTATTTTATTTTATGCTTTGTTAGATGTTAAGTTATTTCCACCTAAGAGGCTGGACTCCAAAATATCCTAATAATATGAAATATCACATGCATCATGTGCCTAAAATGAATTTGGTTTTGTAGAGGGAGGAATTTTAATGGCGTTCTATGGCTGAATAATTGAGAGCACACTGAACGTCTGCGGACAATGAAAGAATTTGAAACATTTTATCACTGCTGTCTGATAAGCCCAAAATCACATAATCCCAGTCTTTTTTTTGGAAACACGCACACAGCCAAATACACACTTTTCATGTTTGCGTTTAACTCTTATTGAACTGGTCCCCCACTTCTCTGCATTTCGTGGATGATGAAAAGCATTTTTTTTTTTCTCACAAGTACTTTTCAGGAAATATTGAGGCAGTTACATGCCATCAGATGAATTGTGGGCGTTACGTTGTGAAGGCAGTGGAATTGATCTACTCAGCTCTGAATAGTTTTAAAAGGACAGGTCTTGTCAGCGTGCTTCACCTTATTCCGCTTGGTTTCACATGATTGTGCTCGTCCACGTGCCGCGTAAGCTTGTTTGAATGACCTTTGCATACGCTTTTGTGCTGCCACTAATTGGGAAAATCAATTACCTCAAAAAGCAATGCATGCAAAGTAATAAAGGATCAACCAGCACTGAGCTTGGAGTGTGTTTGAGAGGCTCAGTAATGGACTTACTGTTTATGACACCCACACTGTAACTTAAAGGTGCAGTGTGTAGTATTTATGAGGATATATTGACAGAAATGCAATATAATATACATAACTATGTTTTCAGTGGTGTATAAAGATAAATGTTTT
The DNA here is from genome assembly GCA_039654105.1 of Coreius guichenoti. Classification (NCBI taxonomy): domain Eukaryota; kingdom Metazoa; phylum Chordata; class Actinopteri; order Cypriniformes; family Gobionidae; genus Coreius; species Coreius guichenoti. The sequence goes on along the minus strand of CM077190.1, from coordinate 32,857,940 downwards.
TATTACCTTAGAATGAGCCGTTTCTATCTACACACACTGCGGGTCCCCTTACAGTGAAGTCGCCATTTTGTGCCGCCATGTTTCTACAGTAGCCCTAAACAGACAAACTGCTCTACAGAGCTCTAGTCACTCTCTGCTCTCTCAGACGACAACATCTTTGTCCTGTGTCGGCCACCGTAGCTTCTCTATGTGCTTCGAAAGGGAGGGGTGAGCGGTGGGCGGTTGCAGTTCGCAACCTCACCGCTAGATGCCGCTAAAATTTACACACTGCACCTTTAAGTCTAGAAATCTTATGCAATGCATATGTGAGTGCTTGGCCAATGCATTGCAGTGGTCCAGTTGCGTTCTTCAGTTACTGTTGCAGCGATTCTTCTGTGTTTCAGTCTGCTAAAATATGATCGACTATTAATATGCAATGCCTTGTGTGACTCATTCTGTACATAGTGATCAGGACTGCGTAACTGTAAAATTCTCTGTTCATCTGTTTAGGAATCACTCAGAGCCACATGCCACCCATTAGTTGCATCTGCACTATTATAGTAGCTTTATAATGGTTCGTTTCACACTGCGATATTTACTGCATGCTGTCTGCCAAAGCTCCCTGAGCGCCGTCCCTGGAGCGTGTGCCACACTAGATATAACAAATAACACACACACACAGACGCTGCACACCAGAGATGGCTTTACACTCCTCCATGACCAGCTCTCGCTCTCTCTCTCTGTGCCTTTAAACGTCATAGCATGCTAGAAAACAGGGAACCTTATGAAATAAAAGTGCCTACTTCAACAGTATGGACAGCAGGAAAGTAGTTCACAACACTTAAAGAGAGCCAGAATGACACTAGGCCTTATATCCAATAGAGACATTTTGCAACATTAAATGCAACATTTTATTTTCATAAAAAAAAACAAGTCATAAAAGACAGCAATAACCAAATAAACAAATTTCAAACAACAGCTGGATAGTCTTCAATGTAAAAAATTAAATACAGATTAACAGCCAAATTCCATTTTTTCCAGATTCCATTTTAATGATTTAGTCAAAAACATGTCTAATTAATTGAATTAATAAAAAAGTAACAATCTGTTGATTTGTTTACAATAATAGGGCCCTATGAATTTTTTTTTCTTTAACAAATTGGAACATGAAAAACATGGAAGAAAAATTGTGTGATTATTCCTTTAAAAATAATAATAATTATTGTATTGTTGTTATTATTATTATTAGTAGTAGTATTACACTGACATACATTATACTGTACACTAGTAATACAATAGTGAGTTCGAAACCTGCGGGTATTAGTAAAATTATTAGCAATACAAGCACTATTTAACCAGAGCGAACGAGACGAGCGAGTGAGAGGAGGCGGGTGTGTGTGACTTCACCGGCGGAGAGAAGAGAGCGTGAACGTACAGCTGACGTTATTGCCTGTGTCGCTGGCAACAAAAACCGACTCGGAATCGGTAAGACATGAGACTGACCGGCCGGTAGGGATGGGTATCGAGAACCGGTTCCATTTTAGAACCAGCTCCAAATTGCCCAGAACCGGTGATTCAGTAAGAAACGCGCATTTCGATTCCGCTTATCGGTTACTATGTGCGCATTTTATTGTGATTTTTAACCATTTAAGTGCAAAAAAGACGCGCACGCTCCACGCTGTTTTCTGTGCTGCAGACACACACGCTGCACACACACACATGCGTGCGCACAGAACGGCTTCTCATAGTGAATGAATAGTGTGCGATAATGAACTGAGTTCTCTTCCTCGTCTTTTTGCACAGCACGCGAATGGACAAATACACACAAAAATGTCAAAATACTCTCGTAAACACAGTCGGTTATGTCGTTGACGACAGATTTTCTTAATGCCGTCTCTATGATAATGTTAATCAAACAACAAAAGACGAGAAAATTCACTTGCTGTCCTAGACAGAATAACTTTTAACTATATTTGTAATGTATAGCCTATATTTTATCAATAAAGTGCAGTGTTATTTTACATTTGATTGCAGTTTCTGTACCTACCTGAAAATGTTTATTTCAATCCTATCTTTGTTCAATTGTATTTATTTGTGCAATTGCTAATTTGTTTATTTATTTATTTTTTTAATTACTGAGTGTTTACTTGTCTTTAATAATGCTTTTTTTTTCTTTCTTTTTTTTGCTGTGGTATTTTTAAGCCGTAGGCAAAAGTTGCTAGCCTGTTGATTTTTGTTCATGGTATTCAGCTACAATGAAATGTTTTGCAATAATAGCCTAATAATAAATGTGAATGATATCTAAGGTTTTTTTTTTTACCCTGTTGGAATCTAAATTAGGAATCGATAAGAATCAGAATTGATAAGCAGAATCGGAATCGTTATAATTCAAACGATATCCAACCCTACCGGCCAGTCACCGATCCGGGCCGATCATTCGGAAAATCGTCCGATTCTGATCCCTGGCCGGTCTATCGGTGCATCTCTAATATCCAAGAACATGATATTCTCTAGGAATGATGCATCATTGTTGGTTAACTGGGAATTTATCATTGCATGGCCTCCTCTTTCCCAGCAATCCACACCCGAACAGCAGCAGCATCCTGGGGTCAGATTAAAGAGGATAGTGCATACGTGAGCTGAATCAGCAGATCTTTGCATCCATATAGACCTCTCAACTCGATCCGCTGGGTTTCAGTGCATTATTAAGGACAGCAGCAAACACATTGGCAGCTAACTGCTTATTTTGAGGACTTAAATGTCTTTTTAAAGCAAATAACATATGGAATATCTATGTACGTGTCCAAAACATTACATAATGCACTTCTCAAGTGACGTTTTTCAGGTGTTAGTCAACCCTGAGGATAAGACGTAGTAATCGTGCGGCGTACACGATGCACTCTTCTGTGCTATAAAAAGACGCGGCAGTGTTGCTTGTGACGTCTGGAGATCTTTCCAGGCTTACCCCTGACACAGGGTATCCCTGGGACGTCCCATATGTACGCACACCCTCGGCTGAGGGGAGGTCAGTGACATCACAAAGGTACGGTTTGATGGGATTAGCATTAGTGTGATGCACTTCTAACAGCAAAATGACTAAACCCATTACCTCAGCTAGTGCTAATGCTACAGACAAGAGCGCTAGCCACTCTTCATGTCCGCTGTGCTGTGAGTAATGTAAGGATTACACTGCAGCGCTGAAGGAAAGATTTAGTGCCAGAGCTGTTTTGAATTTGACAATGCAAATGAAGGTGACCGGAGGCTGGAGGAATCCTCTGGAGAGATTAGCAGGAGCTCTGCGCAGTTCAGATGCATGTACGCATCCATGTGGCCATATTTATGGATAATTTGTTGAAAAGTCCTGTTGAAAAATTGGAATTCTCCAATTCTTTGTTGAAATATAATCATTTATACACAGTGTCGGTCATTTTCATGACAGATTTATTTAAACACACATTAAATAATCAAGACATCACTAACAGGTTCAGTAGAATATAATGAATATATAGGCTAATATAGTGCATATATTTAGTGAAAGAGTTGATTTCTCTAGTGAACTCACAGCTGTGGACACTGAATGACTTCTGAGGGAAATGTAATGCTACGTGACATTGTTCTCAAGCTGTTTTATTGACGTCTTTCCGCCGTTGAAACACGGTTGTTAAGTAGTAAGGTTGTTAAGTTTAGGTATTGTGTGGATTAAGTGATGTAGAATATGATCATGCAGAATAAGGCATTAATATGTGCTTTATAAGTCCTAATAAACAGCCAATATCCTAGTAAAATGCATGCTAATGAGCAGCTAGTTAATAGTGAGAATTGGACCCTAAACTCACAAGTGTAACATGTTTGCATTTCATCGTTTTGCAGTACTTTTTTATTTATTTTTTTATCTCATGAAATTCAGCTTGGGTAAAATATGATTTGACTGGGCGCGGCACAGAAGAGCTGTGTAAAAGACTCTGTCCTGCATGTAAAAAAATGATATCAGCTCTGTTTATGCTTGTGGTTCATGGCTAAATTTGCATCAACTGTAAAATCAAACGGTAAACTAAAGAAACACCATTTTACAACTGTTTCATGTTAGAAGGGCACATAACGGTCTGACAGGGTTCTGGATCACCTGCTGCACCTTTACAAAGACTCTCTGGCTCTTGATTAAACCCTGCGTCTGTTCACATTTCCACTGAGGCTTTTTTTGGCCCATAATTGCTCGTATTTCCCTTGAGATTTGAGGATCTTGTTTCTTGATTGCTACAGAGGTTGCGGACATAAATGCACAAGCTTTCAGGCCCTCTGGGAACTTTGCAATAGTTTCCAGCTGGGAATGTTGTTTTAAGAAAGATGTAAACAAATCTCAGGAAACGCTGGTGGCAGAAGGGGAGTCGCGTGGAGAATCATTTTTCTACAGCACCAATAACGTATGCATGAACTGATAGGCATACCTTGATATATGCATTTATGTAAATTACGATCAGCAAGTGTTGCGCATGACTGCGTGTGTTAGAGATGTGTTTACTGCACTGTTATCTGTGACGCAGTTGAGGGTATTTCAGGGGATGATGTGGCTTAACCTTCTTTTGTTCTGGTTTAGTCCTCCATCCAGGCACAGGTGGTCTTCTCTCCAGAATATGTCCTCTCGCTGAGGCCTCATCTCATTTGGACTTCAAAGAATGTTTTTCTTTTAAATACCCTCCATCTGTCTTTGTTTCATGTTTCACATTATTTATTTTGTCCCCGAAATAGCTGGTGCCTGACGTTAAGCTCAGTTTCTCATTGTCTGTATATGGAAACGCTTTCAGTTAATGGTAATGCCAACCAGCGAAACTTTTTAAAGGGTTTTTTTCCATGTTCATCTTTCTTTAGTGTGTAATGTTGCTGTTTGAGCATGAAAAAGGTTTCCAAAGTCCCTCCAGCAGGAGTTCTTCTCTATATCAGTGTCATTGTTTCTGAACTCCCTGAAATGCCTCCATTGTAGTCTTGAGTTTTCTTCCGGGAACCAACACGTCACAATATTCCTCATTTAAATAATTCAGACGCAGAATAAAGGGGCGGGGCCTGGTTGAGTTAGTTAGTAGTGTGTTGAAACTGGCGGTTATGGTAAGGGGCGGGACATTTCCCAAACACACTCTAAGAACTTGACCAATCACAACACACTGCTCCAGCTGACCAATCAGAGCACACTGTGCTTTTCAGAAGGAGGGGCTTCATAGAGACAGGAACTAAACAGCGTTACTGTCAGACTGGGAAGAGAGGAGCCGCAACAATGGAGAATATGGGAGAAATAATGTGTAAAATAATAAAAATAATAATAAAATAACTAGAATGTACATTTCCTGAAGAAAATGTGATGGTGCATGCAGTGGCAAAACTCTGCACTCGGTTGTTATGGTGTTTCTAGGCGGTTGCTAGGGTGTTCTGAGTGATTGCTGGGTGGTTGCTAGGGTGTTACGGGTGGTTGCTATGGTGTTGCTAGGTGGTTGTTAGGGTGTTGCTAGGCGGTTGTTAAGGTATTCTGGGTGGTTCCTTGGGTGTTTGCTAGGAAGTTGCTAAGGTATTCTGGGTGGTTGATAGGGCATTGCTAGGGTGTTCTGGGTGGTTGCTATGGTGTTGCTAGGCGGTTGGTAGTTGTCACAGATGGTTACTATGGAGTTTTTATAGAGTTCTTAACATGTTCTTAGCATGATTTTGCACTTAGCTAATCAGTATTAGCATGTACCTTTTCACTGCTATCATGTGTAGCATGTTGGAAGTCCTGTTTGCTAGCATGAGTCAAAAGAGCCAACCCCCATCTCTATACGATGTTCTGATGCAGAGATATAGGTCTTGCTGAAAGGTTGCTAGGGTACTCTGTTTGGTTGCTAGGGAGTAGCTTGGCAGTTGCTAATGATGATACTTGAAAGGCTGCTTGCCAGTATGAATGTGTAACGGAGTATGTTGATATGGGAAGGAGGTGAGACCCGGCGAACATTTAAAAGACTTTAATCAAATAAACAAATAAACTGAAAGTAAACGGACGACTGCCGCGCACACACATAACCAAACGTAAACAAAACACAACGTAAACTCCAGGCCTAGTCCTCTCTCGCCCTTCACTGTCGTCGCTCCTCCTTTTATACGCCCAAGCTCCTCCGTGAGACACAAGACCGGTGCGGCGCGCTGGTGCTGCTCATTATCACTCACCACCGGCCTCGCCCCGTTCTCACGGCCCCTCGGCCTCGTCCTGCTTGCCACAGAATGATATAAACCAACCGCAATGCCTTTATGACATTCGATTTGAAGATATCCCTCTTTGGGTTGCTAGGGTGCTCGACAATGGTTGCTAGGGCGTGGCTAGACAGTTAGCAGGTTAAAGTAATAGGCTGGATGTCTGCCCAAATCAAAAGAGACAAACTCACGTATCTCTATGATGTTCTGATTCATTTATAATATATTTTTCAATGGAAATCTATGGGGTGGTTGCTAGGGTGCTGTAACTGTTTGCTAGGGTGTGGCTATAAAAATTTTAGGTCATTACTTATTGGCTGCTGGATAAGATAAGTCAAATGAGTGAGAGAGAGAGTATAAGAGAGAAAAAGGGTTCTAAGGCCTTGTGTGTGTGTGTGTGTGTGTGTGTGTGTGTGTGTGTGTGTGTGTGTGTGAAAGTGACAGTTGGTATTCAAAAACACGAAGATTCCTCCATTGTAAATCTATGGGATTTTCGCTCCCTCTTTCATCTGCTGTGCGAACATCGTAGGTCCGATCTCTTAGAAAAGATAAAGCACACCTCTCCTCAACGAGCCGGTCGATTTGACACCTCATTCATGGGTCTATGTAGCCTGACGTCGTCATACTCAGATTCTAGTCAGAATATGAGTCTGATACTGCTCCATTGGGCTGTGATTATGGGCGTGTTTCAACCGAACCAGGAAAGAAAATGCCTCTGCACTCAATTGGATAGACCTACAACCAATCAGAGCAACGAAGTAAGTGACGTATGTTGAGCGAAGCATAGTTGTCAACAGAACTCAATTGCACACACGGTGGAAGAAGTAGAAGAAGAAGATGAGTGTAAACATACTTTTCCGGTGTTGTAAAAAGAATTTAAGGATACACGGAGTACTTACCAACACGATCATCATTTTTGAGAGAAATAGTAAAGGTGAATGCACATACAAACAAGTTCTCCGTTTAGGATTAGAACGAATTCAACCCAAGCGCTCTTTGGTGACGTGGATGATTACGTTACTGTTGATCATCTGTCCATCATCGTATAAAGCCCGCCCTGACAGTTTGATTGGTCCAGACAGCTCTGGTTTGAGCATAGTTGCTCCACAACGGATCAGTCCAGACTGAACTTCCCGATCTCAAATGTTGTGGGCGGGGCTAAGTTCGGCTGGCATCCAGGCTAGGGCCTATGACAAACAGTGCGGGACGAGTTTTGCCAAAGTTTTGTCCAGAAGAATAATAATAATAAGTATGCAAGAGAACAATAGTCATGCTTTGCCCCACTAATAAACCTATTCTAGTAGACTTCCCCCAAAAAGTCAAGACTTCGAAAAAGGGCATAATAGGTCCTCTTTAAACGAAACAAGGTTATTAATAACCCGCTGTCAGAAAGGGCCCATGACGCTAAATTGTACCTGACAAAAATGTGTCGCATGGGATCTTCAGTGAGCAGATCTGACGCTTGCCAAACGGGTCCGAGAGATGCGCTGGCACAGAGGGAGCGAGAGCTTGGTCTCCTGTGGAGAGGATCATTACAGCCGCGAGACGGAGTGAGACAGAAGCCCAGACGCTGAAGCTGGCAGAGCTCTCATCCCAGGTGATCGGCCACATGGCACTCACTAATTAAACCTGCCGTTAGAAAGAAGCGGATCCCTCTTATTACAGGGCGCCACGACACGCGTCTGTCTTCACCGCAGCGCTCTAATGAGTAGAGCATCTTGGGTAAATGGAAAGACAAACCAGCACCCTTTGATGGCAAATAAGGCTTAGCAGACATCAGGGAAAATGAAGGAGTGATATTTAACCCTATAAAGCCTGCTATCATATTTGATACGGACATTTCTAAGGCCTCTAAATGATCAAAACTTTGCACTCAATCCTTCTGTCGCCTGATTGATAGTTCAACTTTTTTAGCAAGTAAAAGCCTTTTAGTGTAATTGTACAAATGTCCACTTTCAGCTCGTGTCTTTTGCTGTGAAATCTTTCAGATTTTTATAAAGTATACAAGAATACATTTTATATTGATGAACACTTACTGGACTAGAGCAACTCAGCTTTACTTGATTATCCAGACATTATTTTTTTTAGAAAAATCATGAGTATCAAATAGAAGGTTTATTTGTTTATCTCTCAATCTGCATTGTATTGCATTATATGTTTTAACAGAGCTTTGATTATAATTAGGGCTGCCCTCCACTAAAGATTTTTCAATTCGACTAGTAGTCATTCATTTAAGCTATTAGTCGACTAATCGTGCGTTTATATTAATAAGCCATAAATCATAGGGTTGGGTACCGAAACCCGGTGCCAATATGGTACCTATATAACTAGTATGTAACCGGACCGAATCAGAACGCAGATTTCGGTGCCATTAAATTCAAACGTGCTTTCACGTGCATTCAGACGCCCTCAGCACTCGTCACATATCACAACTATTCAGTGTTTTCAACCACATCATATTTATTTTAGGTTCCAGACATTTAAATGCACACAAGTACTAGCAAAAAACACGCACTGATGTCCATGGAAGCGGCATTAATAATCCTTTCAGACAGTTATAATTTGACTACGTGTTTTATTCATATTATTATATAGTAACTATATAGTTTACTCTATTCTTCTCCCAGTTCAGCGGTCACTTACTTTCATGTATTTTGTGAGACGAGCATGAACAGATCCGATTCTCTGAGGCGCAAACTAACATGGCGGCGCCCATCGCGCATTATAGATCAACTGACATGATCGTTATAAACGGTTTTACATGGCAAAACACATTCACTTACACATATTTGAAAATCAGAATATCAGATAGTTCATGACATAGGTTAACAAGTTTGTGAATATTTTGAATAAAAAAGAAAAAACGAAATAAAACCGATACAGCTGAGCTGTCATTCAGCGCTATTGTAGCTGCTGTGTGTCACGTGAGAAGCATGACGCGTCGCCATGGAAACAATAAGGCGATGCGTTCTAAAATATTTAGCCAGAGAATATGGTCATATTTCTGCAAAATAATGCTGAACCTTGAAGCTGGTTTGTAGCATACCAAGAATACAGACGACTGCTGTTATTACTGTAACTGTTATTTAGTGTTACTGTTATATTAGGTGGCTTAGGTTTTACTGTGAATTTAAGTAAATTATGTTTTGTATCTCTTTATATTTATATATTTAAGTATACTTTAAACTTTTAATAAATTGTTCAATTTAAAGAATTAAAAAAAAAAAAAAAAAAATTCAATGAAAAGCCATTCTTTAATGTCATCCACCGTCGTTTTTTTTTTTTTAAGTATCGGTTCAGGCACCGTTTAGGGACCGGTACTGTTTTAAAAGTATCGGTTTGGCACCGGTATCGTAAAAAACCCAAACCATACCCAACCCTAATAAATCATAATAATAAGCCTTTAATTGCCTATTGTGGCGAGGTGGGCGAGCAAGAGACGTGGGAGGAGCGAGCGAGACCGGTGCGTGATTGAGAATGAGCGTCACCTGCGAGGCACACCGTCTCGAGTCCTCTCATGAGGGAGCCCGGAGGCATATAAGGACGAGCGACACTAGTGAAGGACGAGAGAGGACCAGGCCTGTGTTATGTTTCACACTATGTGCTATGAAGTTCCTGTTCACTGTTTTATTTTATATTTTCATTAAAATTCCCTTTATTGTCAGCCGGTTCCTGCCTTCTTCCTCCTTTTTAATGAAGACCTCGCTTCAACACGTTACACCTATATATAACACATAGCCTAATCCGCGCTCAAGCGCACACACTCGCCACAGTGCGCCGGCAAACGTAATGATTATGAGTGTGGTGTGAATATACAGCAATGAGACTGTTTAAACATTTTAATAATTTATTGATAATGTTTTATTGAATGCTTTTTTAGGCTGCAGAGAAGAAGTCGACGATGCTGACTCTCATCTCCGCATATGCACGTTTCAGGATTACATGATCTGAGGATATTTGTTTTCTACTTGAATTGGTTCATTTAAAAGTAGACATTTCAATCTTTCAATAGATATATTTCTCATGTCTTTGAGGCAAGTATATGCTGAGTTTCGGATCATTTTTGTTACGTGCTCAAGTTCACAGAGACCGAGACGCAGATCAAGCGCATCCTTTTACAAAAGCACAAAGTTTTGTTGTTATAGTGAGTAGAGTGTTATAGTGTTATAGAGGCCTTTTACAGGTTGCATTACTCCTGTATGACCAAAATGACCGTCTAACAATAGTGCACATTTATCTATGTTAACATTAGAGCGAGTGGAGTTGTAAAGTTTCTACTACTGACATGTTTCATGTGTTAAGCCATATTTGAGGTTAATGAACGATGGGCGAATGTTTGGATTTCCTGCCGTTAACGATCTGTCTGTGACAGGCTGCGTGATTTCACCACTTCCTGTGGAGTTTTTTTTCCAAAAACTAACGGTTAGCCGACTATTAGGGGGCAGCATTAGGGTATCATTATTTTTGGCAGATATAGATTGACAACATACAGGCATTTTATGTAAGTAGTCTTCCATTATATTGATTTACTTTGCAAGCTATCATGATCTTAATTTTGGTTTATATAAATATCATCATCTGCACCAAATTGCATATTTTTGCTCAGTTTTGGCCTCTGAATTAAATGTAGCCGCTTTTCCTCCTAGAATATGAGCTCATAAATGCCTGATGCATCAAATATGATACTCAACCAAACAATGTGCAAACCTTTTCTTTAGATTTTTTTAAATATGTTGTCTAAAGGTTCAATAAAATGTTCCATTTAAAAAAAAGAAATCTATAATTTCATATGTCAGGCTTTACAAGGTTAAAACACTTCAGAAGTGATGTCAGAACTAGTTATAGCTCAGATACAGTGGGGAGAACAAGTATTTGATACACTGCCGATTTTGCAGGTTTGCCACCTTACAAATCATGTAGAGGTCTGTAATTTTTATCATAGGTACTCTTCAACTGTGAGAGACGGAATCTAAAACAAAAATCCAGAAAATCACATTGTATGATTTTTAAGTAATTAATTTGCATTTTATTGCATGACATAAGTATTTGATACATCAGAAAAGCAGAACTTAATATTTGGTACAGAAACCTTTGTTTGCAATTACAGAGATCATACGTTTCCTGTAGTTCTTGACCAGGTTTGCACACACTGCAGCAGGGATTTTGGCCCACTCCTCCATACAGACCTTCTCCAGATCCTTCAGGTTTCAGGGCTGTCGCTGGGCAATACGGACTTTCAGCTCCCTCCAAAGATTTTCTACTGGGTTCAGGTCTGGAGACTGGCTAGGCCACTCCAGGACCTTGAGATGCTTCTTACGGAGCCACTCCTTAGTTGCCCTGGCTGTGTGTTTCGGGTCGTTGTCATGCTGGAAGACCCAGCCACGACCCATCTTCAATGCTCTTACTGAGGGAAGGAGGTTGTTGGCCAAGATCTCGCGATACATGGCCCCATCCATCCTCCCCTCAATACGGTGCAGTCGTCCTGTCCCCTTTGCAGAAAAGCATCCCCAAAGAATGATGTTTCCACCTCCATGCTTCACGGTTGGGATGGTGTTCTTGGGGTTGTACTCATCCTTCTTCTTCCTCCAAACACGGCGAGTGGAGTTTAGACCAAAAAGCTCTATTTTTGTCTCCTCAGACCACATGACCTTCTCCCATTCCTCCTCTGGATCATCCAGATGGTCATTGGCAAACTTCAGACAGGCCTGGACATGCGCTGGCTTGAGCAGGGGGACCTTACGTGCGCTGCAGGATTTTAATCCATGACGGCGTAGTGTGTTACTAATGGTTTTCTTTGAGACTGTGGTCCCAGCTCTCTTCAGGTCATTGACCAGGTCCTGCCATGTAGTTCTGGGCTGATCCCTCACCTTCCTCATGATCATTGATGCCCCACGAGGTGAGATCTTGCATGGTGCCCCAGACCGAGGGAGATTGACCATCATCTTGAACTTCTTCCATTTTCTAAAAATTCCGCCAACAGTTGTTGCCTTCTCACCAAGCTGCTTGCCTATTGTCCTGTAGCCCATCCCAGCCTTGTGCAGGTCTACAATTTTATCCCTGATGTCCTTACACAGCTCTCTGGTCTTGGCCATTATGGAGAGGTTGGAGTCTGTTTGATCGTCCCCGGCGTGACAACTCCAATCTTTCGAATAATCCTACGAATGTCTATTGATCTAATATGACTTCTGACCTGTAATGTTGCCAGAATCATAATCATACACTATTTGTTCGTCGGCCAGAGGAGAACTGGCACCCCGACTGAGCCTGGTTTCTCCCAAGGTTTTTTTCTCCATTCTGGCCCTGAAGGAGTTTTGGTTCCTTGCCACCGTCGCCTTTGGCTTTTGGCTTGCTCAGTTGGGGACACTTAAATTTCAACTGTATTACTGATCTGCCTGCATTGACACTATATGATAATTGAAATTAGCTGGATGACATCACCGTTTTCTCCAGAGCAGCTGTACAGCCGAATCAAATTCCGTTGCATTATTTTCCTGTTACCACTGTGAAGCTGCTTTGAAACAATTGCCATTGTAAAAAGCGCTATATAAATAAAGGTGATTTGATTTAATTTGGTTTGATTGAGTGTGTGGACAGGTGTCTTTTATACAGGTAACGAGTTCAAACAGGTGCAGTTAATACAGGTAATGAGTGGAGAACAGGAGGGCTTCTTAAAGAAAAACTAACAGGTCTGTGAGAGCCGGAATTCTTACTGGTTGGTAGGTGATCAAATACTTATGTCATGCAATAAAATGCAAATTAATTATTTAAAAATCATACAATGTGATTTTCTGGATTTTTGTTTTAGATTCCGTCTCTCACAGTTGAAGTGTACCTATGATAAAAATTACAGACTTCTACATGCTTTGTAAGTGAGCAAACCTGCAAAACCGGAAGTGTATCAAATACTTGTTCTCCCCACTGTATATAAACTTGTTTTACAGCATTCATAGTCACATTCGTCAAGCTGATCCTGCCTTGACTGAGAATCCGATCCACCGAAGACCTTTAATGTCTCGCCTTGCACCATTGCGTTTACGTTTATGTTTGCCAGACACTTGTACATTGCATTAAACATTATAGGTATTTATGTTATTAGACTACTGTATATACAGTAGCACTTACTTACTAAACTATGGCAAATTGCATGTGAATTTCCTCATTTGTTAGTCGTTTTGGATAAAAGCGTCTGCTAAATGGATAAAGGTAAATTAGTTCATGCATCCTCTGGGAATCAAACCCATGCCTTTGGCATTGCAATCAGGGGATGTGGGTTCCATCTGCAATGATTTTAATAATTTATGGTTTAACAGAATCTGCTTTATAGTATGTAAATACTGCAGTAATTGTATCATTTTAGGGCAGTTTTGAGCACAAGACAGCAAAGAAAATATCATGATGGCTGTGGAAAATGAAAGGCTGACTCGTTTATTAAGTTAAAAGCATGTATCATGTAACTTGTGATCTCAGTAGATGGGTGTCTTGTGTTACAGTATCTGCTGGTGGCCGTAACTGTACCTGTTTGACCAAACCACCATATACCTGTAAATGAAGACGCTATTCTTATTAGGCTGAGTCTGTAAGGGTTAGATGGATCTGAGCTGAAACAGAGGCTGGTTAACTTGATCTAAGCAAAACATTCCAACGGTGCTTCCCAAACAATCCCGGGTCAACAGTCCTCAGGCTTTTGCTGCTTCCAAAGGACATGCTGATCTTTCAATATGTCCAATTCCCAAAGACTTTGCCTCTGTTGATACATCTGGATTTGCTTTAGTTGTATGTCTACTGTTTTCATCAGAGCCTAAGGGTTGAGCATCAGCAGGGTTTCATAACACATCCCCACCAGCCTGTGTATGAAGAACACAAGAGAGTCATCAGTCAACTTGCTTGTGTATTGTTCAGTAACGTCAGCCAGTCATAAATCACGGTTTCACCATCAACAGGACAAACATGTTTAAGTGAGCCATTGTTCACAGGCCTCAGTCTAACAGGCGGCACTCCTCAGTTAGCGCCGAGTCTTTTATCGCTCAGGAAGCTGTTGTATTGACATAACCGTAGCACAGGCGCTCACCCACTGACATTCTGATTAAATTCACCTGCATTAACTTATTAGTTACAAGTGCCGATGGATTAGCCAGATGTCTGTGACACAAGATCAGTGAAGCAGTCAGCCCTACAAACACTATATCTATTAGGGGTGCAACAGTACACAGAAGTCATGGTTTGGTACTTACCTCGGTTTTGGGGTCACGGTTTGGTGCAAATTTGTTCCACCTAGCAGCATCCTGAGCTAGTTTATTACCTTTAGTGTAGTAAGCACTAAGCAGTAAACACAGTGCACTCTTGCATAGCTCATATTTTTTTTGCAGGGCTGATAAAAACAAACAAAAGGTTTTTGGTAACAATCGGCTACAAAACTGAAATCTCTGTCTTATAAAAGTACATAATAAATGGAATAATGAAAAATAAAATTTGTGAAGAGATTAGCGCGTGAGAGTCCAAAACATGCAGTGACAATGGCGGATGTACAAAGTTCAATATTACGCTTTTTAAAGAAATCATGGAAAGATGAGCGAGAAGGAGAAAAAGAGCCTACTTCACCTTTCCACGAGGAGTAGGGCTGGGTATCGAGTTTGATACTTTTTAGGCACCGACCGAATTGCCTCGATACCATCAAGTATCGTAAAAGGTCTTGTCACTCGATAGCTAAGGGGATAATCTCGTCAACGTCAGTGAGCCAATAAGCATGCAGCATGATTGGCTGTGCCGGAAAAACACCAGTTTACGCCGGTTACGGCCAGAGGCTCGTGTGATTACGGCTCTGACACGGCCACTCTAGTCAATGCTTGTGTTTATACCAGACGCGCCGTGGCACGAGGACGGAACAAAACCTTTGTCAGAGCCGTGATGCGCTGCAGACGTGTGCAGTGTAAATAGGGGGTAAGCGTCCCAACCCACATAGATGTAAAAGATGTGGGAAAGATCAAAAGTGTGGCTACATTTCACCAGGCTCGATGGCAGCAGCGCGCAATGCAATATTCACGACAAGAGAATTGATGCCAAGACCGGTGTTGTGCCGAATTCCGACCCCCACCAAATTATCACCCACCCTAATAATGGTAGGTTTAGGATTAGTTGTGGGGGAGGGGTAATGACTTCAACGAGGGTGGTAATAATTTGGCAGGGGGTCAAAATTCGGCACAACACGGCGCGAGGCATATATCTATCTATCTATCGTGTGTCCATCACAAACCACATTCAGAAGTGAACAGTCTTCTATCTCAGTTGAACGCTTGTGATTACCTGAGGCGTATGTAAACACCAGGTGTAAACAACAGCCTAAAATGTAGTCCATGTTTGTTTTAGTTTCATATTGTTCACGTTTTTATATTTTTGAAGCTCCAGTCATCTTTGATGTAAAGCCGTGTCCAGTGGTAAGGCACAGGACGAGGACGGGAGAGGAGGGCAGAGCTTTGGGCCACAGGTGGCGGAGTGGAACCGTGTAAAGCCAGGGCTAAATGAGGGGTGGCAGGAGATGTGATTGTGTGTCTCTGAGTCTCCGCTGTAGACACTGAATTAGACCAATCAAATAGAGTCGCTTGGAAGGAGAAAGTCTCACATTGCTCCTCCAGCCCTCATCTGTTTTCCCTCCTTTTATTTCATCTCTAGATCAGCATCTGTGTCCCAGAGACCATCTCCAGTTGAAGCTGATTAATCTGATTAATGCAGTTTTCCCAAATAATGTCCAGGGCTCGACATTAAGCCAGTTCATGTGCTTATATTACAACACACACACATTATATTTGTATTTACAACACACACAAAAAATTCCGGACAAGCAAATTTTTACTCGGACAAGTGAATGACAGATTTACTTGTCCGTATTCACATATTGGATTCACATATTTGTGATATTTTTACTTTTTATAAAGGGCATTTTTTAATCTTATTAAATATAGGATATGCTTCAGCTTTCCTTTTATATTCTTAAATTTGATCAATATATTCAATATAAATTAGAGTAAGACACTATAGACACTATAATCAAATTAAATAACTTACACTGAAAAATTACAGCTGCATTAAATAATGTTATGCGATTGTTTTAAATATTTTTTGAATATACAAATAAGAAATGTTGGAAAGAATGTTTAAACATGAAACTAAACCACCAGTAGGTGGCGGCAGGTGACCGTCTTAATGAGTGAGTCATTGAGTCGATTCGTTCAAACGGCTGATTCATTCAAGAATGAGGCAGTCGTTTATGAATAGGTCATTGAATCTTTGATTCAACCGATTCATTCAAACACTGAATCATTCAGTAACACACTGTTGCTATGAGATGCGTTATGGTTCTGCTGTGATCTTTGTTTGGAACTATTTTCGCTGCTGAAATAGAACAAAAACAGTCAATATTGCATCTAAAATGTAAGTGACTTAATGTTAATGAATTGTTAATGGAACTGTCATATGAAATCAGTCTCACATTTTCAATCGTGATGGTATTCAGGAAAACAGCACTCTTGCTTAACTGTATCATATGTTATAAATATAAAAACTCCACAATTTGAATTTTAACCACAGAGTTTCTCTGTGTGAGCGGCGCTCATTTGTTTCCATTTCTCCTCGAGAGGCTGCGCGAGCGTCAACCGCACAACCTTGTTACCGTCAGCACATTATATATTATATATTATTATCCACTATCGATCGCCACTTACACTAAATGAACGCAGAATCATTCTTGCATTTTGGTGATTCCCTAGTTATTTTTTGTTAATGATGTTTTAAACAGGATACTTGTCCGGTCGGGCAAGTAAAATTCTCTTTCACTGCCCCTTCAAAAAATCCACTTATCCAAGACAAGCGTTAATGTCGAGCCCTGATGTCTATGTTATGTTTGTCGTACCTCATTCAAGCGTTTATTTCCATCTGAATCACGCCGATTACAAATAGTTGAATTTAGAGTATTAATTTAGAATCATTGTAAGTTCAATTTGCTGGTGTATCATTTCTGTAAAGTTAAGTTGTCACAAAATAACATAATAACTCACTTTATGATTAGCATTGCACACTATAAAATCACATAATTGTGTACAAAATTAGATGATAAAAGCAAGGGATGTACATAACTACATCCCAGCTAACAAAAATGTTTCTAAGAATATTTTGCTAATGTTCCCATTTCCCATTAAGTGAAAAACAAAGTTAATTTCTGAATGTTCTCTGAACGATTAAAACCTCTAGTTTTTTTTTTTTTAATTCTTAAAAAAAACGTTTTATTTGAATGTTAAGGGAACATTCCATTTCATCATTATTCAAAGATTATGTGAACGTTACTTTTGAATGTTTTCTGAACATTCCGAAACAAGTAGTAACATTTAAAATTGTTAGAAGAACGTCTAACTGTAACATTTCATAAAAAAACACGTTCCATGAGCAATGTCTAAATAATTTTTTTTTTTTTTGTTCTAACACTTTGAGAACATTATTAAAGATCAAATAACTGAACGAACATTCTATTAATGTTACAGGAAGAGTATTTGTTCAGAGAGCCTTGCCAGAACATTCCCTGTTGACTTGGATATGCTTTAAAGGGGATTTTGCAGATGCAACATCTCTATAAGGTTTTAGCATGTTGACAATCTAACACACTAAAGCACAGTGCATTAAAATCCTTCTCTAATAATGGCACAGTTCATCCCCTTTAAATCACTGTCAAACTAGTCGGCCATCTTGACCCATTCCTGAGCCTGTGTGACCTGAGTGATCTAATACTAGTGCAATTATGAATCTTCAGTTTTGGCAAACATCATTTGCTTTGTGAAGATCAGATATGAGAGTGTCGTCCTCTAGTGGTGTTTAAAGGGAACACAGGACGCTTTACTAACACCAAGCACCCTAAACCTGCAGGATTAGACAAGCAACACTTCATTAGAATGTTTTGCATCTAATCACAGGAGAATTTCTCTCTGTGTGGTGTGTAGCTTCACTCCTAGGATGTGATTGGTTCAGCCAGCCAGCAGGGCGGGCCAATCACACAATGATATTCATCAACTAGTATGCGGCAACAATTTAGTTTCCATGAAGTGCACATCAACAGGACTGCACCTGTAGAAGGTTTAGTCTGCCCCTCGGGGACTATGGTTACAGTGCTGATGAAAAATGCAGAGGTTGGTAGCCGGAGTTTAGACTAGCTGTTTACACAGTGATATATTGCCACGCCACCTCATCTGCATAATGCTGACCTCCATTCTGTGCATGTGCATGCAAACACTGCTGGATAGGACCAGCTCAGAGAGTTAAAAAAAGATTGTGAGGCACACATTTTATTTTGAATTTTTATTATTTTTTTATTATTATTTAGCGTTTTTTTTGTTAAATAAAATATAACAATTTATTTCATTTTTATTTACATTTTGTTTAATCTAATTTGATTTGTCTGTTTATTAATAATTATATTTACATTTATTAATTTAGCAGATGCTTTAATCTAAAGCAACCCTTTTACACCAAATATTATTATTATTTAAATGGTTTTATTTTATTTTTTATTCAAATTTTATTTGTTAAACTTAATTTGATTTATCTGTTTATTAATAAGTACATTTATTACTTTATCCAAAGCATACATTTGCACCAGCTATTATTATTATTTAAATCTTTTTTCATATTATATTTGTTAATTTGATTCATGTTTAATAATAATTATATTTACACTTATTATTGATGCTTTTATCCAAAGCATACAGTTGCAATTATTATTATTATAACATTTTTCAAAATATTGTTTAATTGCACTTAATTAATTTTTCGTCAGTTTGCATGAGATTAGGGTTTGCCTTCCCTTCATAGAAATCTCCATAAATATAATATAATACAGTTCATATTCAATATAATACAATTCTGAATTCATATTTAATGCTGCTGTACATTCAGCGGTCATATTTTCTGCCCGGTTACCTGACCAGGGACGACCCAATAGCAGGCCGCCGCTAAATGAATCATCAGTTTCAACCTCCAAATCCTTTTAGAGCAGATGGGATCAATGAAGCCATATCTTCTTTCCTGAATTAGTCATAGTTTTCTGTTTTGTAGAGAAATTAATAGTCAGGGGAAGAGGCTTTATGATTCGCACAAACATCTGCTGCTCTGCTGTTTTCATCACCAGCTCATAAATCAACACAATGAATTGACCTGTCCACTCGCGCTCACGGTTCCCTCAGCATGTGCTGAATGTGTACAGTGACTGCAGTTCTACACATGCTGCATACAGTAGGGTTAGCAGCACTGTTACTGCTGTTTCCATAACAATATACTCATATGCTAGTGTCTAGAGAGCAGAATGACCAATGAACACTCTAGTTTTTAATATTTGCTCTCTCTCTCTCTCTCTCTCTCTCTATATATATATATATATATATATATTCATAATATATAATCTAATAGTATTATTATTATTATAGAAAATTCATTTTTCAAGAGTATTTCAAGAGTATATTAAGGTTTTTAAAAAATATATATAAAAAGTTGCTGGCTTAAATTTTTTAAGTACAATCAACTTAGATGTTTAAGTCATTTCAACTTAAATGACATTAAACTGGCTTTAAAAAAATGAGTTGAATCTTATATAACTATATAACTTAAGTTTTTAAGTTAAGTTTTGCTTAACTTATTTTGGTGAGGTAAAGCAATGTGTTTTTAATCATAATTATTTACAGTGAAAAACAGCTACAATTAAAAACACCAAAATAGTGCTAGACAGCAGTGGTTCATTCATCTGTACATTCATTTATAAAAAGATCTGCCTCACACACGTTTCTGTTTTTGTGTCTGGTTCATTCACATGATTTATCTGAACAAACAGATTCACTAAAACATATCAAACTTTCAGACACTACATATTAAAGACACTACTTTTTCTTTTTAAGAAATTAACTTATTTAGCAAGGATGCATTAAAAATGTGACTTATAATGATTTATAATGTTACAAAAAATTAATGTTTTGAAATTGATGCTGTTCTTTCTGTTAACTTTTTCATCAAAGGATTCTGAAAAAAATGATAATATTGATAATAATATTCATAAATGTTTGTTGAGCATCAAATCATCATATTAGAATGATTTGTGAAGGATCATGTGACACTGAAGACTGGAGTAATGATGATAAATTCAGCTTTGATCACAGGAATAAATTACACTTTACTATATATTCACATAGAAAGCAGTTATTTTAAATTATAATAATATTTCACAATAGTACAGTTTTTACTGGATTTTTTTTAACAAATAAATGCAGCCTTGGTGAGCAGAAGAGACTTCTTTCAAAAAAAAAAAAAAAAATCATACTGATCCCAAACTTTTGAACTGTTATGTGTGTGTGTGTGTGTGTGTGTATATATATATATATATATATATATATATAAAATTATAATTATACTGTATATACTATATATTATTTAATTATTTTACTTATTTTTTTAAATATTTATTGTATTACTTAAAGTATAAGTTCGCTGGTTTTCAACCCACTTTATATTGTTACGTCAATAGTATATGTAAATGAATGTAAATTACTCGTTCTCCATGTTACCTGGTAGAGAAATTCACGATTATTTGTCAGCAAAAGTATTTTGACAAAGTCTTTTGTTTTTCAAAGTTTACTTCAGGATGTCATTGGCTCACTTTGATGCTTTCTCGCGATACTGGAGCCACATATTATTATATATTGACACTTTGTTTGTCATACAGTGCTTTGTGCTGCGAGACGAAGTGGATCAACTTGTCAGACGCCATTCTGGATTTTGGCGTTCGCTTGTACGGTGGCTCTGAATTGTCAAAACACCTCTCAAAATGCTTGCTAGGGATGCGAAAAAGTGTGTAAACGTGATTGACACAACGTGAGGTCGTATTTATTTTTTAACGCGTGCACGAGAAGGACCTTTACTCTTTGAATTCTTGCACCTGGGAACAACACAAGTCGACGCCATTATGACTAAAAGTTTGCTCGGACGTATTTCAGGCCGATACCGATATTAGGGCGTAAAAAAAAGTCAGATATCGATATATCAGCCGATATTCTTTGTGTATATTATAGTACAGTACCAGTCACAAGTTTGGATACACTTTCACTGTATATATAATAGAGTATATACATAATATACATACATTATACATAAATACAACAGAACAAACATACAAATGAAAAACAGTTCTTTTCAGGTTTCTCATGTAGGTCTAAACTAGATTGTCAGGTACAGAAATAGTAATCAAATGTAAAATATCACTTCATAATCTTCAGTGTATAAATATAGATTAACCCTTATTAAAGTTATTCAGTCAAGAGCCGTGAGTGATTATTTTTTTCTGTCTTTTGTTATCTCGTCTTTTATGAGAAAACGCTTCCCTGCCATTGATGAGATTTTTCCGGGTTTCCCTGTTATACGGTAGGGGGCGCTATTACACATCTCCTGAACGAGTACAGAATCTCCTGATCAAAACACAGGAGAAGAAGAAGCAGAAACGAGCGATCTCTTACAAGCAGATGCATGTGTAAAGTAACGCGATCATCAACATTAAACAGCTTATAAATCAAAACTGCCTAAAGTTATTGAAATGTCGACCCAGGACGAGCTCTAGGACTGTGAAGCTTTGGGGTGTTGATGGACTCCATCTACTCCATCTGTGTCTGATCATCGTTCTGAATCACATCTGTATGCAAGTTAGTCGTGATTTTCTCAGCTTTTTGCTCAAAATGTTGCTTTTTTCATGAAACTTACCCACATTCAAGTGTTGATAAAAAATGCATGAAGCTAGAATAAAACAGAGGCTCTGTTCTTTCTTTTGATATATTGCATGTTCAGATATTCACACAAGATATTCTGTGGAAACTTGTGAAAATGACAAAACGCTGGCGGTGACTGGCATATTTCATGTTTACGTTCACTTAAGACATAACCGACTATGTTTACAATGATACTCGACAAGACCGGCATTTTGACATAATTTTGTGTTAATGTTCGCGCTCTGTGAGACGCGTGGGCGCGCGTTTATATCGGCGGCATATACGCCGATGCCGATATATCTGCGACAGGCTCATATCGGCCGATAAAATCGGCAGACCGATAAATCGGTCGGGCTCTAGTAGTGACTCTGTAGTGAGTAGTGAGTCTAGTTGACTCTGGTAAGCGTTTCCATAGCAGACTGGTGGGAGTGGCCTTGGATGGCAACATGCCCAGTGCATTATGGGTGTTTTCCTACCTATTTGGCAACAGCCCTTTTTCTAGTTTTCTCGAGTCAGGTAGCTCCAATTTTTAAATAATTTCGCCCTTCCACTGTATATGCAGCCAGGTTTTACTGAAAGCCCATTTTTGCCAGCGGTGAAGAACCCTTTAAAGTTTTTATTTTTTAGTGGTGGTGCTTTAATTAGAGGCTAACATTGTTGAACAATGAAAGCCTGTTGGAAATTTTCTTTTTTTGCACATCCCTTGCGAGCAGATTAATTAGCCTTAAAATGGCCAATCTACATAGATAATCTCAAAATGACCAGATATGATCCAGTTCACAGTCCTGGTCTGTCACTGCGCAACAGTGCCACAGGAACACCAAACAGACAGGTATGTGTGGGGTTTCCAAGAACCAGTCAATAAACATCAAGTCTCATAAGTTTCATCAGATGTTGGCAGCTCCAGCGGTAAACTGGCAGGTCTCTGGACGAGAGCGCATCAGCGCTGTTCCCCGGGTTTAGTGTTTGGCTAGAGGTTCAGCGAGGTGTCTGAATATGACTATGAATGCTCAGTGTCTCTGCAGCGGCCGGTGTCACATTGCCGTGTTCATAAAGAGAGGACGTGGAAAGAGATGAGCTGATGTCAAAGATGAGTTTACCCGCGCGCACCGACCTCCTCTCCCTTGAGCTGTTAGCGAAACCTCGCTGCATGTCCACCAGCGGCTCGCCGTTTGCCACCAACAAACCCATCGACATTAAAGCCCGGAGAAGATGGTAACGTTTGTTATTTGACGCTTTTAACCTGTGTATGCTGTTTACTCTCGCGGTGCAGGATTTTAGCGGGTTGCTTTACCTTCTATGGCTGTTTGTTATAGTGTGTGAACGTCCTCTCATGCATTTGTTTATTCCTAAAGTGATTGAATGAAGAGGCAGAGCTCAGGCTGCTAATGTGTTTATATATCACTTAATCACCTTAAAGAGCCTAATAGAGCCGTATCAGGTGAGAGACACTCACAATGGAAAAACCTATTGAGAATTATGCTATTATTAGTGGTATTTGTAACGGGGAGTGTCAGTTTTACTATTGGTAGTAAACTGGTGTTGCTGATATCTACTCAGGGTGATACAATCTGTGGATTGCAAAAAAGATATCCATATTTATTTTACTCAGAATGCGATATATGTGCATTATGCACCAATAAGGCTGATGTTGCACTACTGCTGTTAAGTTAGGTTAGAGTAAGGTTCAATGTGTTAACTTTAGTAAATGCATTGGTTTCTATATAGAATCCAATGCACGATGCATCAAACATGTTGTTTATTGAGGAGAGGGCTTCTGTTATTTTTCTTAGTGATAAAACAGGACTAGTAAGCGCATAGAAACGTCCTACTGTAGCATCATGTTTTGCACTTAGTTTACAAATTAGTTAATTTTGTTCCTCAAAATCAAATAAGGAGCACACTAAGGCCTGGAGGAGTTCAGTTTACGTTACCTGTTTGTGCTAAACTTTGTAAATGTCAGGTGTAATCTGATTGCTCTGTTATGTGAGGAGTAAAGCAGCTTAAGAGAGTGAGAATTTGCCCCATCAGCGTGTTTTATCAGGGAGCAGCGTTCCCTCAATGTGCTCGTCTCTGTTGTCCTGCTTTAATGAGTGGTTTAATGAGTTGCTCAGTTTGCGCTGATGATGGGCAGTTAACACAGGCGCTGAACATGCTGATGACTTGATGGGTTTAGAGAGAATAAACTCTTCTTCTCTAGCCCCAACACGGTTCAGTTTCAGATCCACACAAGGCCGTCAGGAGGAATTACACCGATGCACTTCCCCACCAGGGTGCTTCTTAAGGACTTACACGAATGTGAGGCGCGCAAACCCACCGCTGAACCGCAGAGGAAGCAGGGCGCTTCAATTACACGCGGCCTGCGGCCAAACGGGAGCGTGGTCGTGTGTAAAGGTGAATCGGAAAGAGGATATTACCCACAGACCTTTTCACCACCTCTCCTGTGACAATGTTCTCCTTTGAGGTTTTTGGTTTTTAAGCATGCTCATGTGGTCAGGTCGCTTTAATGGGATAGCTCACCCGAAAATGTCCTTCCAAACCCATAAGACTTTGGTTAATCTTCAAATCAACATGTTTTTGTTTAATGCCTACATTGGAAGTCCAGGTCACCAAAACTAAAGAAATATGATTGCTTTATGTGATGAACAGATTTAATTTAGGCTGTTATTTACATATAAACAATGATCGACACAAATACATCACTCTAAAAAATACTAAATTTGGGTCAAATATGGACAAACCCAGTCTTTGGGTTACATTTTTAACTCAATGGATGGGTTTGTCCATATTTGACCCAAATTTGGGTTGAAACAACCCAGCATTTTTTTAGAGTGTACACTAGGCCACATCACATTTGGTAAGCAAGCTCAAACGTGTGTGTGTGTGTGTGATGCATAACCAGTGTGGTTTGCTCTAGCATAATACATACAAGGTTTTGTGTTTACCATATGTGATGTGCTCTATGCGTCTGTGTTTATATGTGAATAAAATACAAAATTAAATACAGTAGTGGGCAAAAGTGATGCCCGGAGGGGTTTTTAATGACCCTACAAGTTTGATTAAACCATCAAAATATTAGTAAAATATTTTATATATTTTTTAATATTTTAAATATGAGGGAAGAACAAAACACTAAACTTGGTTAAGATTTATCTGACAAAATTATTTGGCAAAAAAAGGCAAACTACAGCTACAGGTTTTATTTTACTATACAACAAAAAATGCATATTGTATTAATTTTATTTTATTTCACATGTTCATAATTTCTTTGTATGACAGCCTGGCAAAAAATTATGTCGCACAATTTGTCATGTTTCACTGCGTTATCACAAATAAAACAATCGACTCCAAGCACAACTACACAATATGCTTACAAAATCTATAACAAATTTTAAATAATATTTGATAAAAGATAACACTTTATTTTACAGTGTCATTGTTACATATGTTACATTTATTTACTATAGTAATAACTATAAATTATGCTTAATTACATGCAACTAACCCTCAACCAAACCCATTTGGGTTACTTAATATTACTCAGTACTTCAATATATAATTACAGACACATTAAAATAAAGTGTAACCCAATTTTCCTAGGCTGGACGTCACTTTTGGCCACGACTGTATGTTTATAGTATAAAGCAAGTGCATCTTTTCACAAGACTTGGATTAAACTGCTCGATTTATATGGATACAATATTACAATATGATGTACAATATACTGCCTTTATAACCTTTTTTAAAGGTTTGGTTACCTAGAGGGGCAGAAACCTCTCGGGTTTCATTCAAAATATCTTCATTTGTGTTTTTAGAGATTAACCAAAGTCTTATGGGTTTGAAAGCTGAATAATGACACTCTTGTGTTTTTCTATTTTCACTACAAACTATTTGCGCTGATGTATTACGACAATACATTAAAATAATATGATGTAGAAATAAAGGTCACTTGACTTGAATTGAATTTTCGAGTGAACTATCCCTTTAAAGGAGAGTTGGGTTGTCAAATGCGGGGTTTCGGCTGTCTACACATGAGGAACTGGTGCAGTACTTTGAGGGAAAGCCAGAGGTAAGAGTATCCCTCGCTTGGACTCTGTGTCCCTAAATGCTAATCAGATTACCGGAGGGGAGGAGCCAGGGTTAGCGGAGGCCACATGAAGACGTCTGGCACTTCGTGTGAAAGGGGAGGAGATTGTGCAACTCACACTCAGTCCAGGAAGCTCTTGCCATCTCAAGACGAGGCTCTAGCTCAGATGTAACCTTGATGGACTTACAGGAGGACTGTACAGGTGACTTCATCGCTCCCATGCAAGCCGTAACCAGAGGCATGAAACGAAAGCGCCTGCTCAAATCCTACAGGTACAGAGTGCGCTCAAAATGTCCTGACTTCTGGAGGTTTCTTGATCTGACAGTGGGATAAGCTGATTCTGGTTTGCTAAACTCCAGTGTGTTTTTCTGTGGTGAACTTGCAGAAGCTGTGGGTGCTTTGCTCTGAAGCTTTCTGTATATCTCATTGTCAGATTCTCTTCTGGACAGTTGTATTTTTCTCATCAGTGTAAATACAGTTAGAGAGGACAGGTGTACTCATCGCTTGCATAAATATTACTTGCATTTAAAAAGTAGATGATGGAGAAAAAGGGGTTCATATTATTATGTCAAATTTTTGTCCTTTGTTTTTAGTTATAATAATAAAAAAGATACAATATTAAATTTAATTAATTGCTATTTTTGCAGCTATATATATTTGACTATTTTTCTCATTATACGCTATTGTTCAAATATTTGGTATTTGTAAGATATTTGAATGTTTATAATCTTCTGCTCACCAAGGCTGCATTTATTTGATCAAAAATACAGTCAAAATAGTGAAATATTATTACAATTTGAAATAACTGTTTTCTATTTAAATATATTTTCAAATGTAATTTATTCCTAGCATACGTTTGAGTATTTTTTTGCATTTACTATCGCAGCAGATCAGTTTAGGATGTGGGAAATTGTGTGATATTCATGTTGAAAGAGGAACTGGTTTTGGCCTAGTACGGTAATGCCCTGATACATTTTTTTTTCAGTTTCCTTCACAAGAAAACCTCAAGTGTTACACCAAACAACTTACTGGTGAAACAGCTTTTCTTTGCATTTACGCACATCTCACATTTAAGAATAGTTCTCACGCATTTACTTGACAGAGATAGAGCTACATGATTCTGGATGAATTGAGAATCACCATTTTTTTTTTTTCAGAGATTGTGATTATCCCACCATTCTGAACGGACATCTAAATAAAATAATGTAATTTACTAAAGGTTCTGACAAAATATTAATGGCTGGAGTCAGTTTAATTAGAATTAATTATATAAAGAAAATGGGAAGAAAAAGTGAATGATTCAATGACTCACTCATAAACACTTCAATTATTTTATTACTGGATGAATCAGTGTTTTTGAACAAATCTCTTGAGTGAATGATTCAATGACTCACTCATAAAGACTTCAATTATTTTATTACTGGATGAATCAGCGTTTTTGAACAAATCTCTTGAATGAATGATTCAATGACTCACTCATAAAGACTTTACTTGTTTCATTACTGGATGAATCAGTGTTTTTGAACGAATCTCTTGAGTGAATGATTCAATGACTCACTCATAAAGACTTCACTTGTTTTATTACGCAATGAATCAGTGTTTTTGAACGAATCTCTTGAGTGAATGATTCAATGACTCACTCATAAAGACTTCACTTGTTTCATTACTGGATGAATCAGTGTTTTTGAACGAATCTCTTGAGTGAATGATTCAATGACTCACTCAAAAAGACCACTTGTTTTATTACTGGATGAATCAGTGTTTTTGAATGAATCTCTTGAGTGAATGATTCAATGACTCACTCATAAGTACTTCACTTGTTTTATTACTGGATGAATCAGTGTTTTTGAACGAATCTCTTGAGTGAATGATTCAATGACTCACTCATAAAGACTTCACTTGTTTCATTACTGGATGAATCAGTGTTTTTGAACGAATCTCTTGAGTGAATGATTCAATGACTCACTCAAAAAGACCACTTGTTTTATTACTGGATGAATCAGTGTTTTTGAATGAATCTCTTGAGTGAATGATTCAATGACTCACTCATAAAGACTTCACTTGTTTTATTACTGGATGAATCAGTGTTTTTGAACAAATCTCTTGAGTGAATGATTCAATGACTCACTCATAAAGACTTCACTTGTTTCATTACTGGATGAATCAGTGTTTTTGAACGAATCTCTTGAGTGAATGATTCAATGACTCACTCATAAAGATTTCACTTGTTTCATTACTGGATGAATCAGTGTTTTTGAACAAATCTCTTGAGTGAATGATTCAATGACTCACTCATAAAGACTTCACTTGTTTCGTTACTGGATGAATCAGTGTTTTTGAACGAATCTCTTGAATGAATGATTCAAAGACAATGCAAATTTTAACAGTCACTTGTCACAGTTTTCTTAAATGTAAGATCATAAAAAGTCTTAAATATCTTAAATGGTATAACAACTTAATGATCATTTTAAGGCATCTTATATTTTGGGGATGGAAAAACATATTTTGTGATTTACTGCCTAATGTGATTATTAAACTTTAAAAGGCTATGATTTCATGTTTCAGCTTTCAGATGATATATAAATCTCAATTTCACAAAAATTGACCCTTATGACTGGTTTTGTGGTCCAGGGTCACATACAGTGGGGAGAACAAGTATTTGATACACTGCTGATTTTGCAGGTTTGCCCACTTACAAAGCATGTAGAAGTCTGTAATTTTTATCATAGGTACTCTTCAACTGTGAGAGACGGAATCTAAAACAAAAATCCAGAAAATCACATTGTATGATTTTTAAGTAATTAATTTGCATTTTATTGCATGACATAAGTATTTGATACATCAGAAAAGCAGAACTTAATATTTGGTACAGAAACCTTTGTTTGCAATTACAGAGATCATACGTTTCCTGTAGTTCTTGACCAGGTTTGCACACACTGCAGCAGGGATTTTGGCCCACTCCTCCATACAGACCTTCTCCAGATCCTTCAGGTTTCGAGGCTGTCGCTGGGCAAAACGGACAATACGGACTCCCTCCAAAGATTTTCTATTGGGTTCAGGTCTGGAGACTGGCTAGGCCACTCCAGGACCTTGAGATGCTTCTTACGGAGCCACTCCTTAGTTGCCCTGGCTGTGTGTTTCGGGTCGTTGTCATGCTGGAAGACCCAGCCACGACCCATCTTCAATGCTCTTACTGAGGGAAGGAGGTTGTTGGCCAAGATCTCGCGATACATGACCCCATCCATCCTCCCCTCAATACGGTGCAGTCGTCCTGTCCCCTTTGCAGAAAAGCATCCCCAAAGAATGATGTTTCCACCTCCATGCTTCACGGTTGGGATGGTGTTCTTGGGGTTGTACTCATCCTTCTTCTTCCTCCAAACATGGCGAGTGGAGTTTAGACCAAAAAGCTCTATTTTTGTCTCATCAGACCACATGACCTTCTCCCATTCCTCCTCTGGATCATCCAGATGGTCATTGGCAAACTTCAGACAGGCCTGGACATGCACTGGCTTGAGCAGGGGGACCTTGCGTGCGCTGCAGGATTTTAATCCATGACGGCGTAGTGTGTTACTAATGGTTTTCTTTGAGACTGTGGTCCCAGCTCTCTTCAGGTCATTGACCAGGTCCTGCCGTGTAGTTCTGGGCTGATCCCTCACCTTCCTCATGATCATTGATGCCCCACGAGGTGAGATCTTGCATGGTGCCCCAGACCGAGGGAGATTGACCGCCATCTTGAACTTCTTCCATTTTCTAATAATTGCGCCAACAGTTGTTGCCTTCTCACCAAGCTGCTTGCCTATTGTCCTGTAGCCCATCCCAGCCTTGTGCAGGTCTACAATTTTATCCCTGATGTCCTTACACAGCTCTCTGGTCTTGGCCATTGTGGAGAGGTTGGAGTCTGTTTGATTGAGTGTGTGGACAGGTGTCTTTTATACAGGTAACGAGTTCAAACAGGTGCAGTTAATACAGGTAATGAGTGGAGAACAGGAGGGCTTCTTAAAGAAAAACTAACAGGTCTGTGAGAGCCGGAACTCTTACTGGTTGGTAGGTGATCAAATACTTATGTCATGCAATAAAATGCAAATTAATTATTTAAAAATCATACAATGTGATTTTCTGGATTTTTAGATTCCGTCACTCACAGTTGAAGTGTACCTATGATAAAAATTACAGACCTCTACATGCTTTGTAAGTGGGCAAACCTGCAAAATCGGCAGTGTATCAAATACTTGTTCTCCCCACTGTATATAAAGGCAGAAATAGTTAGTTGCGCCCCTAAAGTTTCTAAATGAGCATGTGGTCCTTGGGGAAAAAGTAAGCGTCAAGCCCTGTATAAACTTTTATCTCAGTTCTTCTGTGATAATATGAATATATGTAACACGAAATAATGAAACTGTGTGGCTGAAAAGATTGTCATTTATGAGATTGCGTGGGTGTTTGAATCAAAATCACGATCTTTTAACGATTAATCATGCAGTTTCACACAGCTAGTTCTGATAAATAACGTCTAATGGAATATATGGCAGCTCAGTAACTTTATATTAAATAAAATCATGATTATATTGCCTCTTTTGTCAAGAGGTAGACATTCGTCCCACTAATGAAACGGTGCAGTTTTATGATCTCTGTCTTCTCCACCAGAGGGCGTCCTAATGTTTTTCTGCAGCTCTTCATTTGTTGGGTTCTGCTGGGCTTTGCAGCATTAATGCAAGCTTAATGCTGTTAGATAGAGCATGTGTGACTGTCATTGCACACATACTTCCTCCACCTTGTTGCATAAATTCATCCGTTGTGAAAGCTTGCCCTTCTGTCAAAAAGACTCGAGACACAAGTGATGTGTGTCGTCAGAGCATCATGAGACGCTGTGCTAATATTGTGCACACAATTTTCCATCTGCCTTCAGCGCACAATGAGTTTGGTTATTCTGAATACAGCTCAATGAGATTTTTTGTATGTCTTCCCTTCCTGTAACTCAACTGCTCACTTCCAGGAAATGTGATGTTGTTCTAATGCCAGTGATGTTAAAGAATGTTTCCAAGGACGATCAGGAATTTGTCCTTTTATGACATTAACGTAACATATAATGAATTTACATTCAGAAAGTCTTCAGACTCTGTCATAAGTGGCCGTAGATATTGTCATCCTCAGGCTTGTGTTGTCTGTCGTATCCGGGCCGTGATCACTATGATCGGCGTCACATCTCTGCTCTAATAATTGCTTTAATTAGAGCGCCTGTCTGCTAGGAATCCGACTGGACTGTAATGCCGGATGGATGTTTAAAGCCAGGAGGGGCTCGTGTGGAAGTGCATGTCTCAGCCTAAATCCTCCGATGTTACACGCTGCTTCATGGATCAGTAAGTCTTTTTATTAGATCAGATACGGTCTGCTGGGCAATATCACTCACATATACTCGCATGTAAGGAAATTCAATTGCATTCCCATATCTAAGAGTGCCAGTAAGAGCATCTCAAGTTCAGCGTTGAGGAAGTTGAAGTGTGCAGTAAAGCACATCATGCAGAATACAGACACACAAACTCTTAAAAATAAAGGCTTGACAGCTTGACGTCATACGTGAACCACAAAAGTGCCACAAAGAAATGTATCTTCTTTAGAAAACCTTTTTTTTTTTAAAGTCCCAATTATTTTACTGACATTGAAACAATATTCAATGAGACAAAATGTGGTTGGATGATGAAAAGTAGGCGATGCACTGCAGATATTAGCTAAAATGTTTCTAAACAGCACTGTAAATAAATGTTGTTTCAACATAAAAAAGTAAGTGTGTGTGCTGCCTTCAAATTTTAAGTTTAGTCAACTTGAAATGTGACAACTAAGTGACAACTTGGATATTTGAGTTGACTAAACGTGAAATTTCAAGGCAACGAACACTTTTTTTTTTTTTTTTTTTACAGTGAGCAAAATTTGGCTATTGGTTAAATTTATGCAATAGTTTATTGTATGCAAGTTAATGCATTTTGATTAAACATTACAAAAACATGTTGGTAATGCTTTACTTAAAGCCTTTATATAATGCATTATAAAAGTATTTTAATGCATTAATTATGCACTGTAAACACTAATGCTCAAAATAATGAAGTAGTTTGAGTAGGGAAAACCTAAATTAAACAAATGAGTTCAATCAAATGAACTTTTATGAGTATTTAGAACTTTCTTTTTCTTTTGAGTTCACTAAAAACGGACACATTTTAAGTAATCTGAATTGTTTCATTTTTTTGAGTTTCTTTTAATTTAGACAAACTTAAATTTAACTGATTTCTATTGCTTTGCCATGATACTCAAAAGGCATGCTAAAATTAAGTTATGTTTTTTTTGTGTAAAAACATATATTGCTGTACTCATTCAGCAATTATTATGCTATGCTAATGCTACCAAAGCATTGTGTTACCAACTAGCAAGTTAGCATTTACTGAATTAGCTCGTTAAAGCTAGCCAAGTTTCCACAACTAAAAATATTTAAGTTGAGATTACATGATCATTTTAAGTGAAATGTATGAATGAGCTTACTCAAATATTTCAAGTTAAGAGCAATCTAAAGTATGAAAAGTATGAAATAAAAATCTGGCAGTTCTGCTTACTTAAATTTTCTTAACTTAAAAAATTTGAATTTTGAATATGATTTTTTTTTAGCTTTGCCAACTTATTTGGGTTTGCAGTGTGCCTTGTAATTACATTATCTTACTTGTAATGCACCTTATAATGCATTGTATGAGCTCATGAATAATTGTAACTACAGTTATAATACATTATAATACTGATCTATTCATTGAACACATCTTTAGAAAGTATAATGCATTAAAACACAACAAACAACCAGTTTCAGAATCTGCAATTCATATTGTAATGCATTTTAACTTTGGTTACAATTATTTATGAAAAGATATAATACATTATTTATATATATATATATATATATATATATAAGGGCTTTAAGGAAAGTGTTACTGCCATTTTTTTATCTTGGAAGCTTGTCTCCGCCACAGAATTTTTTATCTTTTTCATCTCACAATTTTGACTTTTTGAGATATTGTGAGTCTGAATTGCGAGATAAAAATTCACACAGTCACAATTACGTTTATTTCTCATGGTGGAAACAAGCTTCCATTTGACCTGATGAATCATGCACATTAAAACCAGGAGCATGTACTGAAAAAACTGGCGACAGCTCTGTGGAGAAAGCCATTCAAGCCTTCAGAAACACCTCCATATCTCCTGACTCCTGTCAAGACCGTCATTCACACTCCAGCTCTCCTCCTCCTCCAGCGCTTTCCCATGGAGAGCCTCCTTCTTTCTCACACTCTTTCCTTTTTTATACTGGCTTCTCTCCTCTCACATAGAACACCTTAGCAACCAAATAGCAACACCCTAGCAACCACACAGAGGAATCAGAGCAGAGCTTCGATCATTTAGTCTGGGAAGAATTTGATGAGAAATGTTGAGATCTCTGCCTCTCTAAACTCTTCATCTTGAAAGATCTGATTTTTGATCAGTGTTATTTTACTATTATTTATTTACTATTATAGTTTTTAGTCATATTTTGATATTTTATATGCTTCCATCATTTTTAATCGTTTTTTAAATATTTCTATTTAACTTTTATTTCTTTTAGTACTTATTTCAGACATCATTTCTAACTTTCCATTTATTTTTTGGTTTAATAATTATATTTTATGTTATTTATTTCAGTTACTGTAAACGATTTAAATAGCAACATTTGGCTACTGGTTAAATTGGATACATTTACGCTTTACTTAAAGCCTTTATATATAATGCATTATAAAAATCTCATGAATAATTGTAACTACAGTTATAATACAATATAATACTGATCTATTCATTGAACACATCTTTAGAAAGTATAATGCATTAAAACATAACAAACAACCAGTTTCAGAATCTGCAGTTCATATTATAATGCATTTTAACTTAGAAAAGATATAATGCATATGCATTAATTATGTCTTGTAATACACCTTATAATGCATTGTATGATTTTATGAATAATTCTAACCACAGTTATAATACGATATAATACTTTTCTATTCATAGAACACATCTTTAGAAAGTACAATGCATTAAAACACATACACAACATGCCAACACCCCTGATTACAAAGCCAAATAATACCAATATGTTTTTAGCTGAGGTTTAAAAATAGAAACGCTAGTGCTGACTCTGATTGGTGTCTGATTGATATCTTAATATTTGTAAAATCTGTGCACAGTTTGAGGTCTTTCTGAAACTCTATAGGAGGCACGTGAGGTCTTTTATCAGGAGAAACGTGAGATCAGGTCTCCGTTTGCTCTCCATGCATCTTGATGCTATCTTGGATAATGAATTGAGATGCTAAGAGATCTCATTGTGGTGTTTTTTGTCTCGTGTGTGTGTGTGTGTGTGTGTCCTCCATGCCTCTGAGAAGTGGGCTCTGACGCTGTCACCAGCTGCATTTCCACACCCTCCGCTCCCTAAAGCCGTCCGCTCTGGTTCCCTCGCTGAGATACGGCACAAACACACACACACAGGACCCTGAGGGTTTATCCCTCCTCACACACACACACTCCCACTGCTAGGCCACTGCTAGGACTAGAAACGTGATATTCAGTCCAGCTCGCTTCCCCTGCAGACACACAGAGAGACAGAGACACAGAGTTTGAGCGCAGAGCTGGATTATCTGGAGAGCATGTCCATCACGGAGCGGGACGGACTTTGACGAGGTGTAGAGAAAACCGAGAGACGTTTGGCCATGAGTATCGTTATGAAACCGCGCTCGCGTTCCACCAGCTCTCTCAGGAACACGGAGGGAATCTGGTAAAGTTTCACTCGTTCTCGCTTTCTGCTGGCTCACAGGCATGCGTTCAGATCCTGCTTACAATGGCATCTCATAGTTTGGTATCTACCACAGATTCGCTTCGTGTATAATTAAATATAATTATATTTTGGTATGCACCCACATAGAAATTTGAGGCTGATTCTGATAGCTAATTTTTCTTGGCTAAGGAAAGCTTATTATATATATGTGGTTGATGGAGAAAAGTATTTTTAATTGTTTTTTTTTTTTTTTTTTTACATATTTTTAATAATATCTAAATTCTTTCATAATTAAAGAATATATATATATGTTATTCAAAAGTATTTGACATATTTTTGCATATGTATATTTGATATACTTTATATTTTTTATATATGTATACTTTTTGTATATATATAATATTTTTAAGGTTTTAATAATGTCATTATTTTATATGTAAATAGTCAGTTTGATTATTAATCACTACCTTGTGTTTATGACTCTAAACACTATGTTCCTATTAAACGGTTGAATGTTTAGTCAGCATGAAACCCATTTTTCTTTTGTAACCTATTTCTGAGTAAAACAGGATATTTAACAAGAAAGAAAATGTAGAACGAGACCTGTTTTATCTATCTGGAATTGACTGCATTGTAAAAAGTGGGCGTTACGTACCAGAATGGAGAAAAACAAGGGTTTGGTGACGTCAGACGAAAAGGAAAGTTGCTAAAGTTGTTGTTTTTATATGGAATAACGTGCACTAATGAATCGTTCACAATAACAGGAGCATGTATTAAGAAAGTAAATACAGTCAATTTTGTTTACTACAGAAATGAATTTCTGTCATTTCTCGTTGACCACTGCTGGTCTAGTGTGTTTGTTGTTGGCTGACATCACTGTGGCTTTAGTGCGGTGTAAAAATATCTTTGCCCTTAGAAAGACGTGAATCTTTTCCCAGCGTTGACCACCGGTCCTTCTGTCTTTCATAATCCTGTCAGTTGGGAGCTTGAGTCAAGTTTCAAATGTGCCGTTAGAGACCATTCACAACGCAAGAGACCACAATAGCTCACGCATTCCACCACCAGAATAAACATCCCAACAGTTATTATCTTGCAAAAGCGGCACAATAGGCATCATAAAAGTCGTTGCACAACAGTTGCCTGAAACAATAAGGTGACTCTTCTACTATGAGTGTGTTGCAGGACCGTATTAAAGAACAGATGCCCCGCACGCTCCAGCGCTCGTCTCTTTCTCCTCTCGGCTCACACCGTCAGCCTGCTCTGACCTGGAAACGCGTGGCAGGCCTCACCGCACGCGCTCGCAAAAAGACGCAAGTGCATCCTGTCGCCTCGTGGCACGTCACCAAACGACTTCTCTCCCCCTTTTTGTCTCTCTGGACTCTGTCTCCTGCCTGCCATCTATCCGGGGACGACCTCTGCCAAAATAGGCCAAGGGTATCTCTATTTCTTTCTCTCTTCCCGTGCGTCTTCGGCACCTTTATAAATAAACTCATTGTCGTCTATGTGCCTGCCGTTGACGGTCAGGCCAATTAGAGAGGGCCCTGTAGGAGCCCTGGGCCCCTGTCGTGCGTCAGCCTCTCAGAGACGGGGCCCCGGTGGACAGCGCACCCCACCGTGCCTTAAAAGGGAAGAGGTGCAGCTGCTCTGTGACGCGCGGCTCACGTGATGGAGCGCGCTCTTTGACGTGTAAAGCCTTCGGCGTGATGTCTGCTGAAGCAGATCGGATGTGTCAGGTCGGCCTGAGTTTTCAAGAGTGTGTTGTGCTGCTGGATGTGTGGGAAACAGTAAGGCGGCGTTCGCGCAGAACACGTTTTCCATTCCACTTTTACATTGTTTTTCAATGTAAACGCGCTAGACAGACGTGTTTGACCCAAGTGTGCCACACGAGTCCTGAAAAGTGAAGCCAAAGCGCCTCGATCGCCCCCTGGTGGCTGGATGCAGAATTGCTCATAAACCCCGCCCTCTTCATGTAATGTAAACAAACTAAACAATCAAATTACACTTCAAATAAATGTTTTCCAAAGATGGTTTCTGTCATTTTAAGCAGTTTTTATCTCTGATGTTAGTTCAAGTGTTCGTTCTTCAAATAAGTTTGGTTTTAGTTATTTGATGCTATAAAAACGAGGGTGTGATGTCATGATTGACAGCTGTGATTGACAGCTTCTCTGAGCGAAGTAGTCACTGAGGAACCAACAGACTTTTTCCGGGAACTTCGGGAGGAGATTTGAGCTTTAACTTTAATTTCTACATTTCCACAACTGTTTATTTCACAAAAAGTTGTTGATTAGGCGGGAGTGTGGGCGGGACCTTGATATCGCAGCTCCTCTTCGCACTCACTACTGCACAGACTCGAGACTCAAGATCTCAGCGCCATATTTGAACACTGACGGCTTCTTTTGTAGCCTAGCGTCTTTTGTAGCACCTCGCTCATGACACGGCATTCTCAAGTTAAAAGAAATAAAAAATGCGTCTCTTGACGTTACACTTTTTTCTGCTCCACTCACATTTTTAACAGCAAAAAGTGCGTCTTGTTGGGCTTTATTTTGCTTTATTATATTTAAAGTGATTAAAGTTCACCCCCAAAATGAAGTTGTCATCTTTTATTGTATTTTACAAAAAATAAGTCAGACCTGACTATAAGTTGCACTGCGTCAAAAATGCATTGAGAGAGAGAAAAAAAAACAGATAAAAATGTGTTTAATAGTTTTAGTTAACGGTAATAACCCTGGTTGCATCTGTTTATAAGTCACATCCAGAAATAATGTGAAATACTGGTAAATAAAAACTTATTTAAACTTTTACGAACAAACCTCTCTCATTCTGCACAAAGTCGCAAAAACGTATATGGTGCTGAAAAATTAAAATATTCTACAAAATACCTGTTCCAACGAAAAATTAAAATCTCACAGATTTGGAACGGCATGACGAGTTAAATGACAGAATTTTTAGGTGTACTGTCTCTTTAAGAACGTTTCAATGTGATTTTTCATTCATAAACATCCCCATAGATGGACACTGGTGATGACATCAATTTTAAGAGGATGTGAAATCGAAATTTACCCCGCTTACTTTCTAAATAACTTCATTAGAGCAAGTTAACGTAAAAAAAAACAACCAAAAAAAACTACGTTTTCATAATCTTTCATTAAAATATAACAACTTTTCCACTAATGTGGCCAAGGGCCCGAGGTTGGAAAAAATGACATTGACCAATAATATCACAGCTGGCATGTTTTACTTTTATCAGTCTAATCAGATCTGAATATTAAAATCAAGTTATTTCCTTCTTTCTCTAGGAAAAGCATCATATTACTGTAATTAGATGCGTTGTGAATGATGCTTCATGTAAATGCACCAGTTCATGTTTGTGGTTAATGTGTCTAAACAAATGTTCATGTAATACTCGATTTTTTCCCAATCCACACAATAGTTTGACATGACAGTGAGCTTTGACGTTTAGTGCACATTCCCATGGTGACGGTCCGAGATGAACAGCCTCTGGACAGGTTTGTCTGTATTCACACAGTGTTGCGGCTTTGTTATTAGAGTAGGCGGTGAAGTAATACGGTATATCCGTTCTGTCCCTCCAGCTCTCCTCTGGAGAACATATCACAATACACTACTCCGACAGTATCGGCTAAAGGCTCGGGTATCTTTACGCACACGTGCGGTCTCGCACTCATGCAGAAGTGCATTAGGATGATAATGTGATAATGGAATGAGAGTAATACTTTTGCTTTCGTCACAAATCTGAGGTCAAAACAGGCCAAATCCCACAGAAGTACAGAGCACGTCCCAGTGCGGGAGAAACATCCCAGGGAGAAGATGAAAGCATTGGGTTTTCCAGTCTCCCCAATGTCTCATTTGCTGTGCGTCACTAGACATCCAGGGCTTTACTTGGTGATGTTCACCATGCTGGTGCTTTTGAGAGTCCCTGACCTCTTATTTTTCTCATATTAAATGAGCAAATGTTTGGTATTACATTGCAGCACAACACGAGAGGGTCAGCAGACATGTCACGCATGTGAGGATGATGAAGGTTGGGGTCTTGGTTGTGCCATGGCGTGAGGGGAAAGTTGTCTAAATCGAAGCAAAGCCTTTTCTGGCTGCAGAACAAGAGCTCATTGATTTCTGCTTCTCTCTTCAAGGTCAGTCAGAGCTTTAGGATCATGATGTCAAGTCATGGCAGGATTTCAGAACATTCAGGTTTGAATTGAGAATGACTTTTAATTCCGATTTAATTCCTGAATTTGAACAGGCCTCAGAATTGCAATTTGAATGCAAGGAAGTACAATTAAAAACTATTAAAGTACAACTCATATAACTGTACTTAGTCAAGACAAACTTTGAATCTTAACTTTTTAAAACTTCAACACGGCTTTGTTTCTGAAGAAATTTTAGGTAGTAGGTAGAGATGGATGGATAGAACAACAGACAGAACGATGGATGGATGGATGGATTGGATGGATAGATAGATAGAATGACAGATAGATAGAACGATGGATGGATGGATAGATAGATAGACAGACAGATAGAATGTTAGATAGATAGATAGATAGATAGATAGATAGATAGATAGATAGATAGAACAACAGACAGAACGATGGATGGATGGATTGGATGGATAGATAGATAGAATGACAGACAGATAGAACGATGGATGGATGGATAGATAGATAGATAGAATGACAGATAGATAGATAGATAGATAAACAGACAGAGAACGACTGATGGATGGATAGAACAACAGACAGATAGAATGACGGATGGATGGATAGATAGATAGACAGACAGATAGAATGTTAGATAGATAGATAGATAGATAGATAGATAGAACAACAGACAGAGAACGACTGATGGATGGATAGATAGAACAACAGACAGATAGAATGACGGATGGATGGATAGATAGATAGAATGACAGATAGATAGAACGATGGATGGATTGGATGGATAGATAGATAGAATGACAGATAGATAGAACGATGGATGGATGGATAGATAGATAGACAGACAGATAGAATGTTAGATAGATAGATAGATAGATAGAACAACAGACAGAACGATGGATGGATGGATTGGATGGATAGATAGATAGAATGACAGACAGATAGAACGATGGATGGATGGATAGATAGATAGATAGAATGACAGATAGATAGATAGATAGATAGATAGATAGATAGATAGATAGATAAACAGACAGAGAACGACTGATGGATGGATAGAACAACAGACAGATAGAATGACGGATGGATGGATAGATAGATAGACAGACAGATAGAATGTTAGATAGATAGATAGATAGATAGAACAACAGACAGAGAACGACTGATGGATGGATAGAACAACAGACAGATAGAATGACGGATGGATGGATAGATAGATAGACAGACAGATAGAATGTTAGATAGATAGATAGATAGATAGAACAACAGACAGAGAACGACTGATGGATGGATGGATAGATAGAACAACAGACAGAACGATGGATGGATGGATTGGATGGATAGATAGATAGATAGATAGATAGATAGGTAGATAGATGGATAGATAGAACAACAGACAGATAGAACGACGGATGGATGAATGGATTGAATGATTGTCATTTAATTGTATTTAATATTTTATATTTCGTTGTATTTAATAATTGGTCAGGCTTGTGAATTTTGCACAACCTCAACCGCAGTGAAGCTAAAGCGGCCAAAGTGTAAAACAGGAAGGAAAGGAAGTTTCATAGCCCTCAAAGCAAGTCTTTCAAAACACGAGGAAACACGTTCAGCTCAGATCAAGTGACTCTCGCTATACATCAAACTTATGAAACATTCATTCATAAGTGCTTCAGCAAACCGGTTTACTTCATTTCCAGCTGTCATTTCTTCGTCAGTCTGCAGTTGTGTTTCGCCAAACCTGCAGCGGTCTGGATCGTGTTAGTGAGCGTTTAGATCTTCGCTGAGCTGACGGCTCTCGTCCTTTTTAGGAGAGGAATTTCAGCATGTTCCCCACGATTACAGATAGTCGTTTATCAGAGTTTCTCTTTCTCTGCTCATCCTTCTTGGGTTTTGAAATCTGCTTTTTTGTCTGGCCTGTAAGTCGAGAGCGTCAGCGTTCCAGTTCCACGTGTTTCTGCCGTTTCTCCCATTAAGGCTTTCTAGGAAATTGCAGCGTATCTTTAAAAGAGTCAGAGACGTGTGGAGTGAGTCACTGGGGATTTGTTTCAGTTTCAGATGAGCTTCGCGGGGAAACACGCTCACCTTATGAATCCCTGCCTATGACGTCACGAGTACCTCATTAGCCGCCGAAAAGCCTCTCAACACAAAGGACGGGATAACGACGGCTAAAGCCAATGGCAATGTCTACCTGAGTGCCAGACGTCACTGGGAGGGAAACCTCTGCGTGCCCGTCACTGCTAGCGTAGGGTCATTAGGATAAGCAGCTTTAGCTTTAGGTGAGGCAATCCCCATGTGTTCACAAACATCTTCACCTTCATTTCTGTGAGGTGGTCAACGGCGCCCCCTTCAGGTCATTTGCAGGGCTCAGTAGTTTCACGCACATTTGTGATTAGAAATAAATGTGTGCAAACTGTAAACGGTTTTAAAATGCATTTCATTTTTATGAAATTTAAGGTCAAAAATATCTTAAATTGTATAACAAACGTCTTGGTGATTATTTTAATTTGGAGATGGAAACAGGAATGCTATACAGCATAATGCGATTATTAAACTTCAAAAGGCTATGATTTAATTAAAATCATTTCAATGAATAAATATGATTTCAAAGTCAAAACGTGACGCATCTATCTACCTATCTATCTATCTATCTATCTATCTATCTATCTATCTATCTATCTATCTATCTATCTACCTATCCATCCATCCATCCATCCATCCATCCATCATCCATCCACCCACCCATCCATCTCTATCTATCTATCTATCTATCTATCTATCTATCTATCTATCTATCTATCTATCTATCCATCCATCCATCCATCCATCCATCCATCCATCCATCCATCTCTATCTATCTATCTATCTATCTATCTATCTATCCATCTCCATCTATCTATCTATCATCCATCCATCTCTATCTATCTATCTATCCATCCATCCATCCATCCACCCACCCACCCACCCACCCACCCACCCATCTCTATCTATCTATCTATCTATCTATCTATCTATCTATCTATCTATCTATCTATCTATCTATCTATCTATCTATCTATCTATCTATCTATCTATCTATCATCCATCCATCTCTATCTATCTATCTATCTATCTATCTATCTATCTATCTATCTATCTATCTATCTATCTATCTATCTATCTATCTAATCCATCCATC
Organism: Coreius guichenoti; assembly: GCA_039654105.1. NCBI lineage: Eukaryota > Metazoa > Chordata > Actinopteri > Cypriniformes > Gobionidae > Coreius > Coreius guichenoti. The sequence continues at coordinate 32,815,714 of CM077190.1, read as the reverse complement.
CATCCATCCATCCACCCACCCACCCATCTCTATCTATCTATCTATCTATCTATCTATCTATCTATCTATCTATCTATCTATCTATCTATCATCCATCCATCTCTATCTATCTATCTATCTATCTATCTATCTATCTATCTATCTATCTATCTATCTATCTATCTATCTATCTATCTAATCCATCCATCCATCCATCCATCCACCCACCCACCCATCTCTATCTATCTATCTATCTATCTATCTATCTATCTATCTATCTATCTATCTATCTATCATCCATCCATATCTGTCTATCTATCTATCATCCATCCATCCATCTCCATCCATATCTATCTATCCATCCATCCATCCATCCATCCATCCATCCACCCACCCACCCATCTCTATCTATCTATCTATCTATCTATCTATCTATCTATCTATCTATCTATCTATCTATCTATCTATCATCCATCCATATCTGTCTATCTATCTATCATCCATCCATCCATCTCCATCCATATCTATCTATCTATCTATCCATCCATCCATCTATCTATCTATCTATCTATCTATCTATCTATCTATCTATCTATCTATCTATCTATCTATCTATCTATCTATCTATCTATCTATCTATCTATCTATCTATCTATCTATCTATCTATCCATCCATCCATCCATCCATCCATCTATCTCTATCTATCTAGCCATCCATCCATCCATCCATCCATCCATCTCTGTCTATCTATCTATCTATCTATCTATCTATCCATCCATCCATCCATCCATCCATCCATCTCTATCTATCTATCTAGCCATCTCTCCATCCATCCATCCATCCATCCGTTGTTCTATCTATCTATTTACGTGTTCTATAGGCTCGTGGTTTCTCCTATAGTTTTTTTTCTTTTGGTTACACAAACTGTAAGTAGGATTTAATTCAACATAAACTCTTGTATTTTCTGTCACAGGAAGTAGAGACTAAGAACATTATTAAACACATATTATTCAATATACAGCTTTTACTAGTAATCTGTTTATTATAGTGACATTCACCCTTTATTTAAATATTATTAAAAATTAGTTAAAGATTTTGTAAGCAAAGATAGAAGTACAGCCAGACTAATATTTGAGAGCAGTGGCACCAGCGCCACTAAGTTTATCATAAAGTTAATTTAATCATAAAATTACTATTGTGTTGCATTGTTTTGTTAATATGTGCAGTTACTAATAATATTACATGTTTGTTTATTGGAAATTTAACAGTGAAGCACTGAGCTTGAACTGATATGCAGATAAAATTAACTTTTACAACAACAGTAATGTGCAAAAACCTCATTTTTATAGGGAAAATGTAAATATTCTACTCTTATTAAATGTACTATCGTTCTTCTAGTCTCACACTGAACTGACCGACAGCTTCAGTGATTATTAAAAGAAAAACTCTTTACTTGTTTTTCTGTGTAAATTCTGTGTAAATTGATTACAGTGTAATTCAGTCACAGTTTGAAGAAAAGTTTGTTTTTCATGAAACTTTGTGACTTCCTACTTTTTTTCCATATAGTGGAAGTGGAAATGGCTAATAAAAGTCCTCCTCTGCCGCCATCTACTGGTTATAGTGGTAATTTCATGTCTTTTTAAAATAAAAGTGCTTGTTTGCCAAAAAGCGTTTGTTTTGCTACACCTTTAAACTTTTAGTTTTACAAATCATCACATTAAAAATAAATAACATTAAAATTGGATAATATTTAAAGCTTTTAAGTGCTAGAAAAAAGTATGAAGCATTTGAAAGCCCTTGAAAAGTGCTTGAATTTCACTCTCAAAAGGTTGTACGAACCCTGAGATGAAATAACAACAACATTTGACTATTTCTTTCACAATACCATGGGGTGTTATTTAGAGGTTGACCGATAGTGGATTTTACCGATACCGATAACTAGGTTGGACCGTACTTGCTGATAACTGATTAATCAACCGATTTGACGATAGATAGAACCGATTAAAATGGATACTGGATTAAAAAAAAACATAACACTCTAAGTAAAACAGTGCTAAACTTTATTACAAGAAATAAAAAAACAGTACTGATCCATGAAAATGTGCTAAATTAAAAACATATAAATATGAATATATTCAAATGAGAAGTTCTAACACAACAAATTCTTCAGAAAATAATTTTAACATTAAAATATTACAGGTCACGTGTTTCTTTAGCTATAATCTAAAAACATGGATGTACATTTCATAGGTAACACTTTGCAAGTCCCATTTAACAAGGATGTATTAGCTTACATGAACTATATGCATTATGCAATATACATTTTTACAGCATGTATTAATATTTGAGCAATACAATTGTACCTTGATCATTCATGTTAGTTCATAGTGCATTAACAGATAAAACTAACAATGAACAATACTTCCACAGCATTTATTAACCTTAGTTAATGTTACAAATGGAATATTATTGTAAAGTGTTAACATTTCATATAAATCCAAACAGTCTGCTTTTTTAGAACAATTGACGATTATCTAATAAAAAAACGAATGGGTTTCTGCTTTGTTTATCTTTCTGTCGGCAGCATGACGATACAGTTTGCTTTCTCACGTCACTAGTTTTATATATGCAACATTTGGGTCGGACTTGCGTGTGTTTTTAGCACATTGTTTTAACTGCTTGAGGTACTGCTAATGTTAGCGTCCTCTCAGCCTCGACGACAAAGTGCATACACACTGCTGTTCTTTCCCTGCTAATGCAGCATCTAGGCAACAAATGAATTACTTTATAATGATTTGGCAACAAGTACTGTAGTGTTCTGTATTCATACCGTTGGTTTCGCTGTCTGTGTTTTAAACGCGCATCTGATGTGTCAGCACTCTCTGTGCAGCGCGCAGCCTCGTGTGTCAATATAAACAACGTCAGAGATAGTTTTTATTTCGCCTCTAGAGGCTGCTCTCGTGCTATATAATGCCAGCAGACCCTTCTCAGAGCTCTTGTACTGTGTAATGACAGCGCACCCTTCTCAGCCTCCCAGCAACGGACGCAACCCGGAAAAAATATCGGTATGGATTTTTGCCGATAACCGATTGTTCCACCAATCAGCTATCGGTGCCGATTAATTGGCAAAACCGATGAATCGGTCGACCTCTAGTGTTATTACATTCAATCCATGGTGAATGTTGGTGATTTGTGACTGAAACCCCTGATCTTCGCTCATGGCTCAGTGTTTCTCCTGGTCTCCACGTCAGCTCTGTTTGTTCTGATATCTGTGGTTTATAACACCGAACGCTTCCACTAGATCTCGCTCAATGTTATTAATTCTGTGGCAAATTCAAAGGCTTTCTCACTGGATCTCCCAGCGCTGTATAGTAACGGTGTCATGTGATCGGCCCGTGTATGAGCTCACGCTGTCTATTATTGCTCCGAGCTGATGAATGGTTCCGTTCCGCTTTCGTTTCGTTTGATGTTTCTCATGTGTAACAGAAATGGCAGCTCTTATCAGTTGGGCACCGTGGTGGAGGCACCAGTGCGACCTCTAACAAAATTTAGTCGCACCAGCAGGAGAAAAGGTCGCAAAATGCCACCATTTGGTCACAGTCTGGAGCCCATATTGCGTAGTTGAGCTTAGAGTCAATTGTTTTATTTGTGATAATAACACAATGAAGCGTGACAAATTGTGGCAACATTTTTTTTTCCCCAACTTAATATGTTAACTTCCATAACACATGCTCTCTCTTTCTCTACAGCTTTGACGTGGACAATGGCACGTCGTCGGGACGGAGTCCCCTGGATCCCATGACGAGTCCGGGTTCGGGCCTGATCATTCAGGCCAACTTTGTGCACAGCCAGCGGAGGGAATCCTTCCTCTACCGCTCCGACAGCGACTATGACCTGTCGCCGAAGTCGATGTCCCGAAACTCCTCCATCGCCAGTGACATGTGAGCACTCCAACCATTTCAAATGTGCCATTCTCCCATTATCCTTTGCTTTATTTTAGGTCAGTTGAGTTTTCTTTTCTTCAGACATGCTTTTGTTTCACAAAAGCACATAAAAATGAGATGCTTGTGTTGTGATTCATCATAATTTCATTTGTCCATGCAGCTATAAAAACACCCATTTCTTACAGTTTCCCCTGTCTAGTAAACAAACAAAAAAAGTTAAAGAATTGTGATCTCATTTCTTAAAACAAACAAATCTACAGGTCGAAAAGGACCAATTAGCCGAACCCAAATGATGCTGATTTGAATAAGGCCCACATAAACATTTAGCTGTCTCATCCATTGATGACATTGATGGTTCCCTGTTTGAGTGTGTGTGTGTATGTGTGTGTGTGTATATGTACATGTGTGTGTGTGTGTTTACTGATGTTTACCTCAGTCTTTCTCTCTCTGTTTACATCGCTTCTCTTAAACACACAATGAGGAGAACAAAAGTCTTTATGAACACTATCATTCAAAGTTTGGGGTCAGTAAGATTTTAAAGGAATTAAGACATGTGACCCTGGAGCACAAAACCAGTCATAAGTCACACGGGTATATTTGTGACAATAGCCAACAATACATTGTATGGGTCAAAATTTTTCATTTTTCTTTTATGCCAAAAATCATTAGGATATTAAGTAAAGATCATGTTCCATGAAGATATTTTGTAAATTTCCTACCGTAAATATATCAAAAATGTATTATTAGTAGTAATATGCATTGCTAAGGACTTCATTTAGACAACTTTAAAGGAGATTTTCTCAATATTTAGATTTTTTTGCACCCTCAGATTCCAGATTTTCAAATAGTGTCTCGGCCAAATATTGTCCTAACAAACCACATCAATGGAAAGATTATTTATTCACTTTTCATATGATGTTTAAATCTCAATTGAAAAAAATTGACCCGTATGACTGGTTTTGTGGTCCAGGGTCACATATGTAATGTTACAAAAGATTTTGATTACAAATAAATGTGACCCGTGCTGGCAAAATGAGTCGCAATGAGCAAATTTTCGAAATTCACAAAATCACCTTAAAATCCAAATTTGACACACCAAATCAAAACCAAATATCTATAGGAAAAATATATATTAAACTTTTTTCCCCATGATACCACAATAGTTTGATTAACATTTAATGAAACAGACAGTCTATATATTAAGACCTGCTGTACCGCACGGATCTAATATAATGTTACACATCAGATGTTTTTCCCCAACAGTTCACCAAACGTTCACTTAAGACATAACAGATGATGTTTGCGTGAATACTCGCCAAGATATTTTGAAATAATGTAATTCTGTATATGTGTGTATATCTGAGGCGTCTTTGTGCGCACGCTTCGGACGTGTCAGTCAGCGCGAGTAAGATTGTTTTGTTTATGAACATGAGTTTGAAAATCATATTTCATTGGTTCAGACTCATGCCATTGAATGCCATCGAAGTTGGAATGCTGCACTTTAAAGCGATACCAAACTTGTGCCGAGGGACGGTATCGTCGAGAAGCGAGCAGAGAAAAACTGCAGTTTTCATGGACAAGGGAAAGGTACTCCTCCCAGAAAACGCACAAATAAAGATACTTTTAGATGTTTAATTGCTAATTGGAGCATTGGGATCGCTAGACGAGGGCTTTTTTTGCGAAAACCTCAAATTCGACCAAATTTCCCATTTTTCACTTGTTTCCCCCATAGCTTGAAATTATCCCGTGTGCATTCCCACTCATTTTGCCAGCACAAATGCTGTTCTTTCTATTCATCAAAGAATCCTGATAAAATGTATCACTGTTTCCAGAAAAACTGAAGCAACACAACTCTTTTCAACATTGATAATCATAAATGTTTCTTGAGCAGCAAATCATCATATTAGAATGATTTCTGAAGGATCATGTGACACTGAAGACTGGAGTAATGATGATAAATTCAGCTTTGATCACAGGAATAAATTACATTTTACTATATATTCACATAGAACATAGCTAAATTAAATTGTAATAATATTTCACAATTTTTACTGTATTTTTGATCACATAAATGCAGCTTTGGTGAGCAGAAGAGACTTCTTTCAAAAACATTAAAATATCTTACCGACCCCAGACTTTTAAACGCTAGTGTAAATATTGCATTAAAGGAATATTTCAGGTGAAATCTACTCACCCTCATGTTGTTCCAAACATGTGACTTTCTTTCATCTGTGAAACAAAATTAGGATTTTTTTAAGGATGTGCATGTTGCTTTTCAATTCAGAAAAATGATATGGTTGCTGGTGGACAGCCCAGGATTTAAGTCTCTGGAAATTATTGAATTTGAGATCTACTGTGAAAGCCATAGTGTTGGTGTTTTTTCTTCTTCTGAGGGCACCGTAATCATCAAGTTTGGAATGACATGAAGGTGAGTAGATGATTTTTGGATGAGCTATTCCTTTAATATGACATTAATAAAGCCAGTGCAAGTAGTTAAAGTCACTGACAAACCTGAGAGAGACTCAAATGACTCTTTAGTGGTTTAGCGCTGACCTCTTTAGAGACACGGTCGTTCATAACAGCTACTTCTCAAACCACAGAGGCAGAAGAAGCAGCGCTCTGTGTGTGTGTGTGTGTGTGTATGTGTGTGTGTTTGTCTGACAAACTGTGTCCTTATCGATAGGAATAACCACCTGCCGAGACCGGGCCTGGTCTCTCGGAGATCTGAGCCGGTTATTAGTGGAAAGTAAGTTCTGGTTCTGGTTCTGGCTCGCCTGTCCTAACGGCAGCTCCTGGCCTTGCTCTTCCTCAAGGAATGCTCTTGCTTGTCTAATTTGCATCACCTTGCTTCACCTGTAGACGCGAGCATCACGGTCTCACATGCATCGAGAACCCTCACCCACACCCTCACCACTTAATGCGCAGAATGACAACCAAATCAACCTGGCATGCAAACCTCAAGGGATGCAAACGAACTTCAGTTTTCAGGTTGATTTGATTGGTTGAAGATTCTGGGCATTAATCCCTCTGTGTGTCGTAAGAGCGTAGGGCAACGTAATGAAAGATATCGCATGGAGAAGACGGAGTTCGGATGCCGCTTGTGGCTTGGATGTGTGTGAGTGTGTGTTTGTCAGTCTCCATCTTTGCCATATTCCACATTGCATGTGACACTGATAATAGCAGTTTAGAGGTGCACATGTGACTATTATTATTATTTCCTCCAGCCACCGTGAATGCATACGCTCTATTGTGTCGCCTAATGTAATGTTCCTCATTAGATTGATCTAATAAGCAATAAAATGCTTGACATTTAATAGAGATAGATGGTTTGTAAAGCTTTACGTCAAATGCTGAAGTTTGATCAATTAGATTTTGGCCTGCAGTCACATTTAAACCTGTCAGTACTCCAAAATTATCATAAATATATTGTAGAAAGTATTTCCATATGTTCACAATGCTTTTAGGAAACGCAACCCTGTGCTTTCATTGCTTTGAAACCCAGTGAGCTGCCTAAACTGATTTAGAGCGCTTTACATTGCTGCATATTTGACTTCACTATTTATGTCTGTCGCATTTTGCATTAGCATTTTGCCAAGCTATTAATTTTATGCACAAGCATACATATAAATAGTGTAAAATATTTTTTGATTATTATTTTATATTAATATGTGAACTATTACTTTTGTATTATACTTGAATTATTATATATTATTTAATTATTATTATAAAAAGTTTTATTAATATTTTTCAATATTGAACAGGATGTATTAATAATTTTATGGATCTCTTTGCAATGCATGTATTCTAATTTACGCTAAAACGTAAAAATCTGAGGAGGATTTGCATGCTACTTCTCTTTTGGGACCTTTGCATCTGAAGCACACTTGATGTCTTATATTGCTGCCTTTATAGACAGCTCTCTAGGTTTTGGAACAAGAATGCAACAGAATAGAAGTGTAATTATGAATTATTGTACAGTTGCATGACAAAACAAGCACATAAACAACAGGACGATCAAACAGCCCAGATCATATAGCTAAAGCAAATGGAACGGTGATGGATGATATCAGTGCACTTCCTGTCTCTGGCTTGATTTTTGCAAGCTCAGAGCGTTTCTCTATGTAACCCTGCACCAGCTCATGCATTATGTAGAGTCCCGAGGGATGGCGGACGCACGTTATTGTTTCGCTTTGCCAGAGAATCCATTCCCAAACCGGAATGGCAGGAAATATCATGTCGGTTCCTGATATTACCTTCTACCGTCACAACTGCTCTTGAAGTTTTAGGCGTTCACTGGCCTTTTTAGTGCACCGTCATTAATAATGTTGGAAAGTCTGATTCATTTTTTTTGTTCAGATTTCAATAAACAGGTTCCTCTTATTTTTGATAGTGAAACACATTTGGTTTTGTTCAGAATGATTCATTTGAGGCCTGAAACATACTCGCCTACGTGTTTTCTAGGTATGCAAGCTTGATTTTGCATGTCATTTCGCTCCAGAATATCAGAAAACTCATAACACAACTTGAGTACCTTTTGCATTCTCTGCGTTGCCACAAGAGGCGCTATAGCGAGTTTATGATAAACTTTCTGGTCAGTTTTCTCTTTCCTACGGTCATGATTGAGCAACCGTTTGAAATTGATCTCACTAAGAAAGCTGGTAAAAACCAGTTAAACTGATAATTGTAAGTTACAATGCATTATAATATTTGCAGATTGTTTGTTTGTCTTGTTTTAATGCGTTATACTTTCTAAAGGTGTAACAATAAGTAGATACGTATTATACTGTATTATAACTTTGGTTATAATTATTCATATGCAATGCATTATAAAGTGCATTACATGACACAATTAATGCATCAAAATTATTTTATAATTAGAGCTGCCAAAATTAGCGTGTTAACGCATGCAATTAATTTTTTCAGTTTAACGCGTTAAAAATATTTAATGCAATTAACGCAGCATCTGTTTTTTTCTGTCATCCTTTGGCTAGCATTACAGTATATGATCACGCTCTTATTCATGCACATGCTTTTAAACCATTCAAGCTCCAATAGAACGTGCTGTCTGTGAATGTCCTGACTATGACACACACACAACGCACAGAAAGACGCGCACCAGTATCGCGCACACAGACACGGCAAAATTGAGTTCTCTTTCACGCTTGAACAAACAATAACACACAGAATTATGCCAAAATGCCCATTTTGTGGAGTATTCTCATAAGAGCAGTCTTAAATGAGTTAAATAACGTCTTAAATGAACTTAAAAAGTTGTGAGGAAATGAGATGTGTGTGACAGCGCGTCAGATCCGCGTCATGTTCGGCAGCGGCAGATCTTAAAGTGACAGCAGACACTAATGATGTCTGTCATTAATGTTCATCACAGAACAAAGGCAACAGAGAAAATTGTAGCTTTAATAAGGATTAATCTAGATTAATCTGCAGACTGTTTGATAACTTTATTCAATTTTTGTATATGTCTAACAGGCCACAGGTAAATATGACATTTATTATAATGGGTTTATGTGAAGATTGTTTTAGGTTCACTTAAATTAAAAGTTATTTTTTAAAGCCTAATAAATGTTGAAATCGATATAGCTTTCAATTATAATGTTGTGTATACAATAATTGTAATGTTGAATGTCTATCATTAATGTTTAAAAAAAAATCTAATTCATAGAGACATCAGTATCAGTGATACTGGCCTTCATTCATAAAAAATATGCCATTACAACAAATATTTAAAATATGCTGTCTTTAAATTGTTTGCACATTAATTTGGATAACTGTGATATTATTGCAATATAAAAATATGAAAACTCTGATGTTTTTAATTGCTATTAATCGCAATTAATTACAGAAAAAATGTGCGATTCATTTTTTTTTTAATCGATTGACTGCACTATTTATAATGCTTCAAGTACAATCTGCAAAGTTATAAAGCACAAAGCCCATGCCAAAATGAGTTCATCAGTCCAACAAAAAACACCTGTCTGAAACGCCTCATTTGTAGTCCTGACATCGTTTCTGTTTCATGTTTCTGTTCCGGCTCGCCCTCAAACAAAGGTAGTCATAAGGCCAGAGTTTATCACTATGTCAAGGAAACGCTGTTTTTTTCCTTCACTGATAACAGTTAGCGTAGTTACAGTAGTGTTTACAGCACCTCAGGAAGCCTCATACAGTACTCGCCGGTTATGGTTAGGGGCGTTACATCTCTGACATACGCTTTAAGCTGTAGACCAATCACAACGGAGTGGGGCCAGCTGACCAATCAGGTTTTAGGAAGGCAGGTTTTAAAGAGACGGAAGCTAAAACAGCATTCAGACAGAGGGTAAAAACAGGTGCTGCAACAATGTAAACTATAAGAAAAATAATGAGCATTTGAACAATATATTTATTAATTACTTTATTTTCTTAGTGACATGACAGAAAACAACTAGACAGACAGATACTGTAGATAGATAGACAGACATTGGCCAAGCATTAGACTGTTTTTGCCCTAATATTGAAATTCAAAGGACTTTAAGGCGAGCTGTTTCCGTCTGTGTTTTCCACTGAACTCACGGCTTTGATAAGTGACCCGCTGTCTGTCCATTTAGTTTTTCTGAAAGGTTTGGCAGTCTCAGCATACGGAGCACAGAGCTCATAAATGGCCCACTTTGCCAATAGTTAGTTTTCCACTCTGTATAATGGAGTCAGCATCAGTCACAGTTATCTGGAGTTCACACACCTGACCTGGCCACTTTCATCTTCCTATGGCAGCAGGTTGTTGCTTCTGCCGGAGCCGTGGCCTTGTGCTATGTTTAGCGCGCTCTGTTTGCGACACATGCAGTTGGACAGGAGCGCGTGATACGCTGCACACGTCTGCTGGTGACCTTTTCCTCCCCGACAGCGTGTGGAAATGTAGCCGCCATACATGCACACACATGGACTTACAGACACGCGACATCATGCTGAACCGTAGGAGCGTCAGCGACACACACATGCTGAAACGGACACGAGCCGCGCGTGAAATAGGACGCTTCTTCAGCCTGCCGGATGACAGGCAGAGAGGGTACGTTGTGCTTCGTGCTGCTGTGGAGGTCTCGTTCTGTGCTCAGAAACCCAAACACGACCTCTCCCTCCTCCCAACAGATTTGGCATACTCACACCCCTGCTTCTTTCGACCCCTCCGCGCCATAACCCCCACCGCTGAGACTAACAGCATGTGTTTGCTCTCGCCACTAGCTGCTCGCTAACTGCATTTACAACGTGCAAATGAGCCTGAATGATAGAAAGGCAGAACGGTTACAGGTCAGGTGATCCGATTAAAGGGGCGCCCATCCACACTGACAGTGATTTACTTACTGTGGTTCCTACGGTCATGGAAAACTTATCTGGGAATCAGGCCTTGAAAGTCATGGAAGTACTATAATAAAGTCCTATAAACTGTCATTTTTTTAGTTATGCGCTGCATTTAAAAAGTTAGAATTTGTTTATTTTACAGTATGTGCACTTACAGTGTAAAGTAACAGATAAAAGTACTGGTAATATAAGGTAACTACAGGTTAGGTTCAGGTTTAGTACCTAGTTATTGTAATTACTATAATAAGTACATAGTATGTACATGGGGAACAGGACGGTTACACTTTATTTTACGGTGTCATTGTTACAGTGTAAATATATATAAGTACTGAGTAATATTAATTAACTACATGTACTTACTATAGGATTAGGGTTTGGTTTAGGGTTAGTTGCGTGTAATTATGCATAGTACATAAGTACATGTAACATATGTAACAAGGACACTGTCAAATAAAGTGTTACCTAAAGTGCCACTGAAATTTGTCTTTAGAGACAATTCTTTGTATTTTTTCCCCCTTTTCCTCTACATCTGTAAATTCATTGAAAACTTGTAGGAATTCATTGGTCAGATACAGATACATACTGAAGTCTAACGTGTACACCACTGGTAATTTAATCACTGTCAGTGTGAACACCAGTTCACATCAGGGATGCACCAATATGAACATTTTGGCCGATAACCGATAATTCTTTATATTTGAAAGCCGATAACTGATATATTGGCAGATAAATCTAAATCCAAATTTTTATATAATTTTTGAGAGCCCAAAAACAAAAGTATCAGCATTAAGGTCCCTATTTTAACGATCTGAGTTCATGGTGCAGGTGCTCTTAGGGCGTGTATAAATCCACTTTTGCTAGTTTAACGACGGAAAAAACGGTCGGCGTGCCAGGTGCATGGTCCAAAAGGGTCGTACCTAGTCTCTTAATGAGTCATGGGTGTGTTTTGGGCGTAACGTGCAATAAACCAATCAGAGTCTCATCTCCCATTCCCTTTAAAAGCCAGTTGCGCTCGCACCATGGCGGATTCACTATTTACATGGAGGAATATAGACACCCTCAACCTGACGAGTCAGTTTAAATACATGTGTGTATTGCCAGGATTGGTCAAATAATTAGGCAATTTCATTCGTCATTACTGCAAATAGGTCATTCTGATACATGCAATGACTAACCATTATGACATGTAGGCATTTTTATCTTTATGTACACAATAATAATCTTTTACATTGCAATCCTTTTATTTTTAATATTTAAAAATGTGTGTGTGCTGCTGCGCGTCCCTGTGTGTGTAATATGGAGAGTGTTTGCGCGAGTGCATTTGCTATTTAAACAACGTGGCACTGGACGTGAAAATGATAACTGCGTCCGGCTGAAACTAGCAAAAAACACTTGCGTCGCGCCTGGCGTCGCATTGCGCCGGGTGTATGATAGGGCCCTAAAAGCCATGCCCCTAGTAGTTTTCCTTTCTGAAGTGATTCCAATCATATTTCAAGCAATTCAAACCCATCATGATGAACAGTGTGCATCTGAAGCGTCTCAGCTGAAGGAAATAATACATTATTTATCGGCTTTAATATATCGGACACATTTTCTTATTGGGACGATAACGATTCAAATTAAAAATGAACATATATCGGTACCGATACTGATATGGTGGCCGATATATCGTGCATCCCTAGTTTATAAATCAACATATTTATTATGTAAAAATGCACTATAAGTTGATTTACACCTTTTAACGGATAGGAAAGTGGACAGACAGAGACTCAAACCTGCACCATCTCCAGCATGTGCATGTGCACGTCCCGCTGTCACAAGTCTGACAGTTTAACACTTTTGAAGAGCTAATGAGGACTTTCACCAGGATGCTGAATAAAATCAAGGTTTTTGCATCATATTTCACACCATAATTCCCCATCAGATCAGGACAGTGAGACGGGTAAAAGAAAACTTGCTAAAAAAAATGAGACAAGATCATGCGTAATGTGTTGCTGCCTACCTAGTGAACACTCAGTCAACAGCATTTTCTGATGCCCGTCTAGACAAGCTAAATTGAACATCTGAATCTCCTAGTACTTGATGGAAATGTTGATGTTTAATCATTTTTATTATGTATCTCATCCAGTTGGTTTTCTATCATGTTTTGTCTTGTATCTTTGTGTGCACAATTATCATCACTAATGTTGCATCTTCAAAGTCCCATGGAATTTAAATATTATTCAGAGGAAATTACACTTTTCAAATGACTTTTGGTGTGAGATCTTCTTGTACTCATTTTGACCCGAGCAGCATGTGTGATGTGAAGGAGCTGTAGGTCGTCCACACACTGGTAGTGAACATTCACCAGCACTGAAAGCGTTAATGCAAGCGTGTCCCTGCCTTGTCTCTTGTCACACAGACAAACCATATCTCATTCCTCCTGAAGGACTAAACGCAAGAATATCATGCAGTCTTTGTGAATTTATTTGGAAAAATCTGCACTTTTATTGAGGATATGGTTCGTTTGTTATGACAAATGCATGCAACATTATAAACATGCGTATCATAGAGAGTCATGGTTTTCTTTGGCTTTGTAATTGAGGTGTGTGTGTGTCACTCTGCTGATGTCCTGACTTTGTCCGTTCTCTTGCAGTCATGGAGATGACCTCATCGTTACGCCGTTTGCACAGGTCAGTGACCCAGGAAGCAGTTCATGGTGAAACATCTCATCCAGCGAATAGACTCTCAGGCCCTTCTGCAGTGTTAAAGTCAACATGAAGCTGTTTTGCAACCCGTTTTACTTCCGTTTTCTACGATATTCACTGTGAAACATTGTAGGACGGGACTTTTATCCGTCAGAAGCCGATTGGGTTATGAATATAAGAGTGATGAAGAGTGAAAATGAAAGTCATTTCTTTTTATTAAATGATTACAAAGATTTGTTTTTGGAATAACATGCATGCTTCACAAAATGACAGGGAATGTATATCATGTTGACTTTACACTCTATTTCATATTAAAAACACTTTTTGATTAGTATTTCAACCTCATGTGTGGGCAAATACTCACATTTTCCTGACTGTACAAGGTGAAATGTGAAAAACTGAATGACCTCTTGTGTTTTGCTCTGCTCTTGAAGGTGCTGGCTAGTTTGAGGACGGTACGGAATAACTTTGCAGCGTTAACCAACCTCCAGCAAGATCGAACGACCAACAAGTGAGTGCAGTTGCACAGTTTTACAAGTGTCACGGACCGTTGTTGACATGCAAGAGCAGAAGAGAAAAATTACCTGGTACTTTGACTGCAAGAATCAAATGTTCAGTCATATGTAATGCTTTCTGCTTCATTTTCACAGGCGATCCCCCATGTGTAATCAGCCTCCTCTCACAAAGGCCTCCTTCACAGGTGAGATGTTTCCCTATTGGTTGGTTATTCCTGGAATTTAAAGGGTCATGAAACCCCCCGTTTCAGCACCAGTCAGCTCTCACCACAGTTTTGAAAACTGCTACATAAGTGGGCGTGGGAAACTGAAAACACAGCAACTTTTGCGGCTTGTTTTGCAGCATTTTTATGAGCCATTTGATCAGTTAAAGAGCCGTAAAGACGGTTACACTCACAGAACGCGTTTGTGTCGAAGAGGAGAAAGTCATTTTTGATCCATTAATGCATCTCACAGTTTGAAGCGAAAATCTACGTGCTGTCATGAATAATTAAGCGAGGCGTCTTCTCATTGGATAACGACACGCAGTCTCATGAATAATTATGAGACACTGATGAGTCATCGATATACTATAGTACAAGATATAGCACACGAAGACGAATTTAAACCTGGAAAACGCTTAAAATTATCTAGTTTTCTTCTACAGTTAAAACTAATGAATTGTAACATTCCCTGCGTCCCAATGTCCATACTATCCATCCTAAATAGTGAGTGAGATTATAATAAGTGTGTCCCAAAGCATAGTATGTTGAAAAGAGTATGTTAAAAGTCCCCGGATGGTCTACTATTTCCGGTAGATTTTCGAAGGATCCGTGCACACTATAAAGGCTAATATTGCCCACAACCCATTGCACTTTGGAGGAGGATTTGGTTCAGAACTACAAACACGAGTAAAAAGTGTTAAAAAACTACAAAACATGGCAGATATGCACGACCGGCGGTGAGAGATTTAGATAAAGGGTTAAGTGACTAATAATCAGTTTAACCTGATAAAAAATATTTATGTAATGTTATCCGTGTTATATTTCATCTGCAATAACAATGTGGACTTTTATAAAGATCCGTTTGGCCATTAACTTTCAAATGCATTATTATGCATTAATATGAGAGTCTCCGCATGAAAGACCCACGACTGCAGATCAACGCGCTACTGCATTTCTCTCCGATATGGTGGGAAATGAAATGAAATGTGGAGGATTTTAACTGTGACAAGTTGATTGACAGGCCAGTTTACAGTGACAGGATGCAAAGGACGGAGAGCAAAGACGCAATTGTATGACGTGATAGTATGTCCCAAAGCTTGACTACTCTTTTGCTACACACTCAAAAGTATGTACTTTTTCTTCACAAAAAGAGTACATACTTTTAGGGCGTAGTATAAGTAGGCGAATTGGGACCCTTTAAGTAAAATTTAACTTGATTTTAAACCTGTAAACCAAATCAATATGAGTCTAAACTGTGTAGTTCTCTTTTGTGATTTATTAATATTGAGCATTTCATTTTGAAATATCTGATTGCAGACTTTAGTGTTTGAGCACAGTTTGAGATCTCTTTCAGTAAACTGGGGCGAAGAATCTGAGAAAAAAAAGTCTCATTTGCACTCGATTTAATCGAGATTGGCTCCTGTTGGCTGTGTTGGATTCAGTTCTCTCGATCAAACCTGTCATAGCAGCAGGAAACCTCTAGGGAGCGACAAACCTCCTTCCATCCATGCAGGAAGCACTGCAGTCTTGCAATGCACATTTCTACATTATTGTAGAAAACATGGACATCTAGTGAAAAGCCTTCTCAGAAGATTGCTGTTATGGAGGATCAACTCTCTATTAAATACCAATAGTTTTGAAATTAGATGCTTATCAAGCACACAAACACTACTGGTCAAAAGTTTGGAATAATTACAATTAAATTATTATTTTTTTGTTGGAAAGAAGTCACTTTTGCTCACCAATGCTGCATTTATTTGATAAAAAAAATACAATAAAAACATTAATATTGTGAAATATCATTACATTTAAAATAACTGTTTTCTATGTGAATATATAGTAAAGTGTAATTTATTCCTGTGATCAAAGCTGAATTTATCATCATTACTCCAGTCTTCAGTGTCACATGATCCTTCAGAAATCATTCAGATATGATGATTTGATGCTTAAGAAACATTTATGATTATTATCAATGTTGAAAACAGTTGTGCTGCTTTATATTTTTGTGGAAACCGCGATAAACTACCTTTCAAAAGTTTGGGGTAAGTATGTTTAAATTGATCAAAAACATTCTATTACAAATAAATGCTGTTCTTTTGATCTTTCTATTGAGCAAAAAAGCCTGAAAAATAAAATGTATCATTATTAAGAATTGAGCAATAATAATAACTGAGCATCAAATCATCATATTAGAATGATTTGTGAAGGATCATCTGACACTGAAGACTGGAGTAATGATGATAAATTCAGCTTTGATCACAGGAATAAATTACACTTTACTATATATTCACACAGAAAACAGCTGATTTACATTCTAATAATATTTCACTGTTTTTGCTGTAAATGCTGCTTTTGTTGAGCAGGAGAGACTCTTTCAAAAACATTAAAACTCTTATTTATTATAAACATTTGACCAGTAGTGTAGGTCTGATCTTTGTAAAGAAGTAAACATAACCTGCTCTGACATTGGTGAATCTTTCACCCCGTTCAAAGCTGATATTAATAGACGTGGTGCAGCTGGCAGCCCATCAAAACTGACATGATACTCGCATAAACACGCCATCTCACTTTCATGCTCAGCCAGAGACGTGCTTCCAGTGTGGGAACACACGTGCCAGTCCGTCAATCAAGATGCTCCCATCACTTGTCCTTCACGCAAATGTCTACAAACGGTCATAAACGTACACAACACATCTGCATTTGAGAAGGGAGAATGAAGCCCCAGAATCAGAGTTGTACTTTGTAGTTGCCAATTATTGCCTGCTTCTATGTCTGGCTCCGCCCCTTGCTTTCTAATGATCCGACAATGGTTGCCTGGCAACCCGACGTCGGCTGGCATAAGCATGCGAGGATGACGCGATCTCAGAAAGACGGGGACTGAGTCTCATGAGAATGTCCTGGTTTCAGCACTGGCGCCGCTCTGAATGTGGCATGAGGTGATCTGAAGGTGTTTGCGTCAGCCCGAGGCTTCTGTTTCCCACGATCACTGGAGAGTCTTGTGTATTTCTAGACTGCTGACCCACTGACGGCTGGCATTAAGGGTTTCTCAGAAAGTGTTGGGCAGGTGCTGGCTCTGAGTGATTTATCTGAAGAGCTTCACACATCTCTGACCTGTTTGTGTGATGTTTGAGGAACTATATGGGTCAGGTGTTAGCGATTTGAATTTAACAGCACAATAGATGAAGGTTTGGGCATTTTGGAGCAGGTGGTTGGTATCATTATCAGTCAATGTGGGTTTACCTTATGTTTACATATAGTTTACTTACCCCGTGTTTTTTGATAGAGAAAGTTTAAAAGGTCCAAGACATATTTCAACCCAAAATCAAACTATTTAAATTGAGCCTGTTTTAGGAAAAAAACACTTTTTTTTTTACTATTACTGTGCCTTCATTGTATAATCAGCATCATTTCAGTGTCACATGATCTTCAGAAATCATTCTAATATGCTGATTTGCTGCTCAAGAAACATTTCTGATTATCAGTGTTGAAAATAATAATAATAATAATTAGTGCTGCTTTATATTTTTGTGGAAACCATGATGCTTGTTTTTCAGGATTAGTGCTAGTGCTAGTTCAAAAGAACAGCATTTATTTGAAATAGAAATATTTTGTAACACAAATTTCTTTGGTCACTTTGGGGGGAAATAAATAAAATATATATAATATATATATATAAAGTGATGTCCGGCCTAGGAAAAATGTCATCTTCACCCTTTAAAATATGTGTATGTATGTATGTATGTATATACATGTGTCGTCCGGCCTAGGAAAACTGACATCTTCACCCTTGATTTAAATATTATTAAAAATGTGTTATAGATTTTGTAAGCATATTGCATAGTGAAGTCGATTTTTTTATTTACGATAATAACGCAGTGAAACATGACAAATTGTGCGACATATTTTTAGCCAGACTGTCATACAAAGAAATTATGAACACGTGCAAAAACAAGAGCGAACCAACAAAATATTAATATCTGATTATGTTGTAGTCTATGTGAGCTTTTTGTTTTTCTATGCATTTTTTTTTTTGCATAGTAAAATAAAACCTGTTTGCCTTTTTTGCCAAATAATTTTGTCAGATAAATAGCTTAATAACCAAGTTTAGTGTTTTGTTCTTCCCTCATATTTAAAATATTAAATATTTTCCTCATATTTTGATGGTTTAATTGAACCTGTAGGGTCATAAAATACAAAAATTTGGACATCACTTTTGGCCATATATATATCACGTTAAAGCAGGATTCTGATAATTGGCAACTATTTTGATTGATCTAAAATAGGTTTTTTTTTTTTCTTTTGATTTTGGGTATTAAAAAAAAAAAAAAAATCTTTTTACTCCCCGAATTAGTTTATTTGAAACATTTATCATTTTGTATGTAGTGTCTAGCGTGCAGTGTGTTGTGTTGTGTAATCCAGTCCGGAGTTTGACGGCAGCCCTGTCCTGCTCTCAGTCACAGCAGCTTCTGAGGGGCCGGCCTCTGGTGTCGCACTGAACACAAGAAGAATGCCATTGACGTCAGAGGAGATGTTGTCAGCAAGGACAGTGGACCCCTGCTCTTGAATTCTGCTCAGAGTGATTGGACAGACGCTTGAGAAGCGGGATAAAGATATGGGGGGTTGGGGCGGAGAGAATGCCACACATGATGTGATCCTTTCCCCGATTTTTCCTTTTTAAACCTGCATTTTCTCCTTTTTATTCTCCTTTTTATGGGGCTAGTGGGTCACCCTGCTGTGTTTCCCCCCAGACCCTTGAGTTATGACAGAGAAGCTGCTGCTGACCCGTGCGTGAGGTTGGCAAACGCTACGGCGCTCACACACACATGCAGTGTGTTACTCTAAAGGTTGCCCTGTAACAATAGCACCAGATCCTGTGACCGCTGAAGCGTGTGTTGTGATTGTGTCACGCGTAAGCACGCTTGTTTTGATGAAAGATTTTCTTGTAACTTTAGCACGTCCCTGTGTAACTCAATACACACGAGTAGAGTTGCACAGTATGGGTTATTGTTTATCACCGGTGCGGTATGAACATATGCACGTCCTGTGACGCAGGTTCAGGTTTTAAACTGCATCGCCTTGACATAATCCAGGATTACGAGAGAAAAAATGAAATCTGGCCCTGAACGGATCGGCGACTGCATCAGTCTCATAACGAGGATTAATTTTCCGTCGTAATCGGCGTAGATTGACTGTCACGTAATCTTTGAGCATCACAGTGAATGTCGGGTTGTCTGCGCTGGTAAAGTAAACAACCTCCCAGGAGCATTCTGGGACATGAAAGAGCAGTCGCTATCTCAAGCAATCTGTCTGTCACGAGGAAAGCGACCTCTCCCATATTCCCCCAGTCTGATGCTAATCACACTCCTGTGGATGTGGTCGTTTGCTGCACGTTTACTCAGATGTTTAGAGCTGCTTTTGCTTTAGAGACACACTTGTATGTTTATACTATCTACTATTTCTCTTAGCGCACTTTTGGCCAGTACTGATAACCGAGAATCTTAATTTTAGACGATAACTGATTTAATGACCAATATTGTTAATCCATACTGATTTTCTGATTTTTAAACAAAAATACAGGTATGAAATCACACTTGCACATTTCAATTAATAGTATAAAAATAAAGTAAAATTCCATCAAATTGAATTATCCTTACATATTGATACACATTGATTAAGGATTGTTCAATTATTCAATTAAAATATGTAAGGATTATCAGTTCAATTTGATGGAATTTTACTATTAATTGAAATTCGTAAATCTTAAAAAAAAAAAAAAGGCTTACATTTTTTTTTTGTGCACATGCTTCACATGCAAATCAGGCATCTAAATGTTATAATTTACTGTAGAAAAAAGAATAATTGTTTCATACTTTTGAAAAAGAGATATTACTTTAAAATCTGTTTATAGTATCAGCCTTATCAGACTGATATAGATTTTAATTAATTGTTTACCCCATCTATTTGGTTAGTGATAACGTTCAGGCTGGAATGATTTCTGAAGGATCATGTGACACTGAAGATTGGAGTAATGATGCTGAAAATTCAGCTTTGATCACAGAAATAAGTATATTAAAATTGAAAACCATTATTTTAAATTGTAATAATATTTCACAATATTACTGTATTTAAAATATAAAATAAATGCAGGCTTAATGAGCATAAGAGATTGCTTTTAAAAACATAAAAAATAGTAATGTTTCCAAACTTTTGACCGGTATTGTATATGACACACGTATATTTAAAATAAACACATTATACATTAATATAAATGTTTTATGCAATATACGAACACATGTTGTGGTTAATCAGATGTTGTGAAACTCTAGCCCTGAGCCGTGTCATGTATAAGACAGAACTACAGCATGCATTTTTAAACACATTTGTAACAGAGATCCGGGCCGTTTTTGCTGACAGCAGTGAGTCTGCAGGGATGCTCGGCTCCTGCTCAGGTGCTCCGGTCCACATCTTGCATTTCTCTCTGCGTCGTGCTCTCCAGCTCTGTAGGTTTGTGGTTTCACAGGAAGCCGCTCATGTTTGTGTAAAGCAATGCCTCCTATGTCATGTCTGTGTAGCTGAGGTGCTGCGCCGCTCTCTCACTGTGTCGCTTATGCAAACTCTTTTTTTTTTTTTTTTTTTTTTTTACGACTGTGGATATCACTCTCCAGGAACGCCCGTTGCTTCTGGATCTCTGACTAAGGGGGCTTTGAAAGCCGGTGGGAGGTGCTGAGGGGGGACCCTTTGCATTTTCTCTCTTTTGTCGTGAGACGTCAGTTTAAAGACATCTTCTGAAGTTCATGGACCTGTGGAGGAGACTGATTATAATCCGTGCAGACATGTTACGGCAGCTCGCTGGGAATCAGTAGAAGCGGATTGAAAAGGGATTCTCTGTGCTTGTATATGTGTGTGTTCTGTTTTCTAGGAGCATGGGGCTCTGGTGCGCTCTACACCAGGAGCCCTGCACGGCTGGACTGACAGCGGTGTGACTCCGTTTTATTGCGTCAACCAGATTGGGAGTTTTTAGAGGGAAGCTCGCATTTGATCCTTTAGCCCTGATCTTTTCAGCACAGCATGAAGAGTCACCCATGTGGACATCCCAGCATGGCTGTCTACGATGTGGACGATGTACGGGAAGCCTCGGCTAGCCCGGTCAAACGCCTCAAAACTGATCACCCCCTTCCCTGTCTCCCTCCAGAGGAGGCCTACCAGAAGCTGGCCACCGAGACCCTGGAGGAGCTGGACTGGTGCCTGGACCAGCTGGAGACCCTGCAGACCCGACACTCCGTCAGCGAGATGGCCTCCAACAAGGTGAGTCACCGTTAAACTTACCACCTAACACATGGTGTTTTCCACTCGGGAGTTTACGTCTAAGAAAGAAGGGCTTCCCTTGACTTAATGTCATTACTGCCGCCCAGGGGAGCTCAGGTAATTGGTGCGATTTGGCAGGGCTGTTGGCTCACAGACGGGAGACGTTATCAGGTAGCGTAGAGCCAAGATGGCTGCCCCGGGGGGGGTGCAATTTCAGGGAGATACACACACAAGTCATGTACGTGCAGGATTGTGAGTCAGGCTGCTGAAGGGATGTCCATCATGCGATGCAACGTCCAAATGCTTGTTGCTCCACTATGTGAGTATAAACGACTGTGTCCTTTACGCTGGGGTCTGTTTATGCATGCGTGCGTGTTCCCATGCTGGAATCGTCAGATTAGACCTTTAGTCAGACTGAAGCATCATTGTCATTGGACTCGTGGGTCTATTCTTGTGGGAGGGAGGTCAGATTGTTGGGGATCATGTTTAGCATTGCTGGTGACTGCACTGGCATCTTTTAATGTGGCACAGGACTGCAGTCTCCACCAAAGCTAGAGAAATATGGGAGAGAGGTCTTGTTATGATTTATGTGTTTGGTGCAGGTATAAGAGGAGGGCTACTGAAGGTCATGAGTTATATTTCACATTGGATCTAGGTGATATAATGTTTGTTGTCATGTAAATGTTGTCTGTCTGCTGCTGGACTTTGGTGCATTGAATAGTCATCCCACAAATTTTTGATTTTCTAAAGAACATGTGAGGGATGTTGGCCTGCTTTGAAGCTAGGGTGTTGTGGATTGTTGCCAGGGTGTTGCTATGTGATTGCCAGAATGTTCTGGGTGGTTGTTAGGTGGTTGTTGGGGAGTTCTGGGGTGTTGCTACAGTAGGTGGTTACCTGGGAGTTTTGGTTTGTTGCAAGGCAGTTGCTTGGAATATTGGGTGGTTGCTAGGGGGTTCTGAGTGGTTGTTAGGGGGTTCTGAGTGGTTGTTAGTTTGTTGCTGGGGAGTTCTGGCTGGTCGCTGGAGTTTTCTGGGTGGTTGCTGGGAAGTTTAAGTGGTTGTTAGGTGGTTGCATGGGAGTTCTGGACTGTCTCATGTGAAAATTGTCCACCCTCAAGATTCTGTGATATTGTGGTCTCTAAATATCTAGGCCTGTGGGATTTTTCCACCTATTTTTATCATGCACCAGGTGCAGATTCTGATCGTTTGAGGTTCCATTCATGTCTGTAGCACAAACAAAGTTTAATACTCAGGGTTAGGGGTTTGTTCAAATGACGCATACAACATTTAACCATGATTAGTCTTGCTTTGTAATATTTTAACATTTTATAGTTTAAAGATATTTTAAATTATGGCATTATATGCATTAAATGTGCAGTACAATCATTATCCAGACACCTTGTTGGAGACACGCAATGAAACGTAAACATGTTTGAAACACCCCTTATAAGGCAATGTTTACATGTGTATATTTTTAAAACTATAATTCGATCTTGCTAACTATTGTGATTTCCCACCGTAGGGCATCTACGGGCATTATGCAAACTGTGTGTACAGTGACACCTGATTTTATATAACCTCATCGTAACGGCATCAGCTTTTATTGCTGCATAGACAGGAAACACGCTTCTAGAACTGGTTTTAGATCAGACACTAGCCGTCTTTAAACTTGCTGTGTGTTTGCTTCCTGGCCCAAGGAATTTTGTTCACCTGTAAAGTAACAACACACTTCTGTTACAGAAGTTTTTTTAAAGTTAGTTTTTTGAAAAATTCCTAATATTAAGTAGTAATAGTGATTCTTGCCTTAGCAAACACCACTAATAATATATATTAGGGCTGTCAAAATTCACGCATTAATATTTTTTCTTCTTCAGTTTAATGTGTTAAAAATATTTAACACAATTAACCCAACATCCATGTTTTTCTGTCATCCTTTGGCTGCGTTACATCATATGATCAGACTATCATTCACTCAAGTGCTATTAAATCATTCAAGCGCGTTAAGATGCAAAATAATAACTCAAATCTGTACCGGTACGCATCTGTGAAGCGGCTCTCTGTGAACAAACACCCGAAACGTGTGCACAGAAAGCTGCTTCAGACAGCCAAAATTCCCATTATTGTTGAGTATCCTCATAAGCACAGTCTTAAATGAGTTAAAAAGTGTCAAATGAATGTAGAGTTGTGAGAAAATGGGATGTGTGTCAGATCCGGGTCAGGTCTTAAAGTGACAGCAGCCTAATAAACCTACTGCTGTCGGTCATTAATGTTAATCAAAGAACAAAAGACAAAGAAAATCACTCACTGCTCTTGACTGAATAACTTTTGTAGCTTTAATAAGGATTAATTCAGTTTATAATTTATGCAGTGAAGACTGCAGTGTTTGATTATTCAATTTCTGTATATTTAGCCTCCCTGTTAGACCAACCTGAAAATCTGAAAGCACTGTTTACAAGGTTACATGGGTCAAAAACAGCAAAAACAAAGTCAGGTCAAAATCTGAACCGGCCCGACTGGACCAGCAGAAAAAACCCTCAGCTTTGAGCCCTGATATATTAAAGGCACGGCTGAATGTGACATTTATTACAATGGGTTTATGTGAAGATTTACAAGTTAAATTAAAAGTTATTATATTTTTTAAAGCCTATTAAATGTTAAAAATTATAGCTGTCAATTTTACTGTAATGTTGAATGGCTATAATTAATGGCTAAAATTCAGAAAGAAATCATTTAATAGAGACATCAGTATCAGTGATACTGGCCTAGTAAAAAGATGCCATTAAACAAATATTTAAAGGTGTCATGAACTGAGAAATCAAATTTTCCTTGAGCTTTTGACATATAAGAGGTCACCATACTATAAGAATATCCTGTAAGTTTCAGAACTGAAAACTTCCTTGTTAGTCCAATAAAAGCTTTTATTGACACCAGGCCCAGCAAACGACAGGTTTTTCAAAGTGGGGATCTATGACGTCAAAAGGAGGCAAGCACCGCCTCTGCAGAAGAAGATCAACGCCTACTTCATCACTGCCTGTTTAGCCCCGCCCACCGATTCACGCATGACATGCAATAGAATAGGTAGCCAAAAAGTAACATAGGCCTACGTGGTGTTAAACCAGATCGAGCTACCAAGTAATAAACATGCTGTTGAGGATTACAAAATATTGTGCAGTGCCTGAGCTCGACAGTAATGCAACATGTAAGTAACGTGACAAAAGAAAACATGATTCATCAGACCAGGCCATCTTTTTCCATTGCTCCGTGGTCCAGTTCTGATGCTCTGTTTGATCGGACCACACTGGCCAGCCTTCACTCCCCACGTGCATCAATGAGCCTTGGCCGCCCATGACCCTGTCGCCGGTTCACCACTGTTCCTTCCTTGGAGCACTTTTGATAGATACTGACCACTGCAGACCGGGAACACCCCACAAGAGCTGCAGTTTTGGAGATGCTCTGACCCAGTCGTCTAGCCATCACAATTTGGCCCTTGTCAAACTCGCTCAAATCCTTACGCTTGCCCATTTTTCCTGCTTCTAACACATCAACTTTGAGGACAAAATGTTCACTTGCTGCCTAATATATCCCACCCACTAACAGGTGCCGTGATGAAGAGATAATCAGTGTTATTCACTTCACCTGTCAGTGGTCATAATGTTATGCCTGATCAGTGTATATTACATATTGTACACACACACAAATATAGATAGATAATAATATTAGATATAGAATATATATTGTTAGTGGTTTTTATATTATGTGTGTGTGTGTGTGTGATATATATAAATGATTTAACACCAATCAAAGCTGTATATTATTGGATGTATGTAGCGTGTGCTCGCGACTACAGTGTCACAAAGCTCACGACCGATATAGAATGAGATGCTGTGTGTCTAAACTAGCCCAGGCATGACAACATAACGTCTTTACAGCATATGTGAGAGTTTAACGTTCATACACAGCTACGATATGCACTACCAGACGCATGTCCTCATATTCATGAACATTTCAGGCCAAAACAAGCGTGTTGAGGCAGAGCGCTGCTAAGATGCTGTGATGTCTGCTAGTGGACCTCATTAACCTTTCGGCTGGGTGTCTTTGTGCCGAATGCGGTGCGTGTGCATCGCCTGCGCTGCCTCTCCGCACACTGCAGGGCTCAATTTGTCTGCGTCGCCATGGCGACTGCAAGCATGTGGGATCCTGCACAAGCCTGTTTGTCTGCGCTGTGACAGGGAGGGCATGTTGTTGCTGTGTGTGTACTGTAGGTATTCTGTTCATCAGTATGCAGCGTGGCAGGCCTATGCCGGTGATTCCGGAGCATGCTCAGTACATCAAAAACAAACTATAAGACTGAGAAGGAGGAGGGCTGGGTTGTGATTCGGTGCTGAGAACAAACGTAAAACGCCTCACGCACTTGATCATCATAATACGATGTGAAGAGATGCAAATGAAGCCGTTGCTCAGAAATGAATTGGGCGCATCGAATGCAAATTTAAGTGTGTTTAAGTTGCTTAGAAGAACTTTATTGCATAACTTCTATTGTGTCTTAAAACATCGAATAGTATGTAACTTATGAAAGTACTCTTTTAGTGCTGTCAGTGTTTATTTAGAGATATTAAGAATCAGACTCGTCTCTAAGGACTATGAAAACAATAAATCCAATATCAACAACTAACTAATCCCATAATCCCATAACTGTGGCTCAAGTTTAGAGCATTTTATGGATTTAAACAAACCCCTAGCCTTAAGAATGAAAGTCATGCCACAGCGTTTGTGCTCCAGACGTGAATGATTCCTCCAATCATGTGTCTGCGGTTACTGTACTAAGTGATGAGATGTAGTATTTTTACCTGCTGAAACATAAAAAAACACGTATATACAGTATATCATCACTGTCGGGCAGAATCCTCGTATCTCCATATTTCGTCATTTTTATTTTTTTCCCATAAATCATTACTGTTGGTCAGCCTTTACGTCTGTCTGTGGGTTTTGCAAACCAATGAAAAGTATTAGTGTGACTAAACCTCATTACTTTCTCAAACTGTCGGTCAAACCTCAAAACTCAATCGTGAATGAAGTGCCGCACACAGTTTGGAGCGTCTCTGCTTGTTTGCAATGCAATGGTAAATAAAGTACAGCGTTTTCTTTACTCTACAAACACTATATATATAAAGTCTATTGTTTTATGTGTTTGAGGAGCGGAGAAGAGTGTCTTAGTCTAGCATCTGTCATCGAGTCACAGCCAATACTGTCTTAAACAGCCGGTGTGAAGCACTTCATCTTTAATAACATGAGATTTTGGCCAAACGGCAGGAAAACTGAGCGGCCACATACTGTAGCTACAGTAAACTTTACAACCTGTAAGATGATGAAAACATAATGTGATGCACTGACTGCCTCAGATGCGGCTGTTCTAATGACGGACAAAACACGCATGTCCAAAATTCTCCGAAATTCGGTGGTCAAAAACCTAATTTGAGCTTGATTTTGGTAAAATGTTAATAATATAATGACACTTGCAATTGTCAACTGTGACGACAGTTGATTTATTTAAGATACAGTGTTTAATTTTTTTTTTTTAATAGTGTTTTTTACATTTCCTGAAAAGTATCGTTTTTGGAGATACAAGGTTTCCGCCCAACCGTGACAATATATATATATATATACAGGGTTTCTGCAGGTTTTACCAAGTCAAATTTAAGACTTTTTAAGACCATTATGAATTAAATTTAAAACTTATATCACGCAATAAAAAAAACGTACAAAGGAAATGCAGAATCACAAAATTATTTGCAAAGCAAATTAATTTATTCAAATTGAACAAAGTATTAGTAAACTTGCACTTCCTCATAGCTCAATCCCACCAGGATTTCACTATATATATATATATATATATATATATATATTTTTTTTTTTTTTTTTTTTTTTTTTTTTTAGATCAAAATGACTGATTTTGTGGTGGTCATTTCCAGAAATTTGCGAAAAATGTGCATGTTTTTTTTTTTTTTTTTTTCATAATTAGGATGCCACATTTACCATATTATTAATAAAACAGACAAAATGCATGAATCTTGTTTGGTATTACAAAAAAGGCTGGTCCAGTGGTGTGCTATCTAGCTTTAATAACACGATCG
Organism: Coreius guichenoti; assembly: GCA_039654105.1. Taxonomy (NCBI): domain Eukaryota; kingdom Metazoa; phylum Chordata; class Actinopteri; order Cypriniformes; family Gobionidae; genus Coreius; species Coreius guichenoti. The sequence continues at coordinate 32,787,606 of CM077190.1, read as the reverse complement.
CTTAGAATGGGAAATATGACCAAAATCTTACAAGTAAACCACAGCAATTGAGTAATATAAGTCAAAAGTTCTCAAGTAATCAAGTAATAAAATAAGAACTTATAAACAATAGGACAAATAAATACAACATAAAGATACAGATACAAACAGTGCTTTAAGTTTAGGTAGGCTACTGTTTGTTTTTTCCTGTTGTTGTTTTTTGATTAACATTAACGACACAGACAGGAGCGGGTATACTGTAAGACCTACAGTAATGCGCAGATCCAATACTGACACACGTCCCAAAACTTTTTTACTCAAGACATAACCGCCAATATGGACACAGGAATAATAATGTGTGTATTTGATCGTTCAAGGGCAATAAGCCTAGAAATAGAACACATTCATATACTCGCGCGAGCGCTGACAGGCGGCAAATGCGTGCACAGAATCTGCAGCCAGTCTGACATCGGTCCGTGTGTCAGTACCGAATTGAGTTCGTGGTTTACATCATTTTATTAACTCTTTTTTAGTGCTATCAGGCATATCATACTTTTATTTGGTCATTATGCGAGATGGCAGGCGAGAAAGATTCGCCTTCGCTTTCACGATCACGGAACTGGAGAACTATTAGCTGAAGAATAAAATCTGTTTTATGTGTCTGTGGTACAATCCGAAAGAGACTCGCGCCAGTAACACGAAAGCTGATTGGCTGCAATATAAGATGCATGTTGGTCTCATTTGTAGTTGTAATACAGCAAACTATATTTGAACTAGCGACAGAAAGAACTACAACACCCCGGAATAAAACACACACACACACACACACTCTAAAGCGCTGCGGGAGCATTTCAATGAGTTTTGCCACACCTGCCAATGGCTGGTGACTTGAGGAAATTTACCAGCCATAAATATTTTAAATTTATAAAATATAAATATATTAATCCTTATTAAAGTTACAAAAATGATTCAGTCAAGTGCAGAGAGTGATTGTTCTTTGTCCTTTGTTGTTTGATTGACATTAAACACAGACAGCAGCAGGAATATTAGGCTACTGTCACTTTAAGAGCTGCACGGATCCAATATACTGATACACGTGCGTTTTGTTTATGTTCGGTTAAGGCGTAACTGACTATGTTTACAAGGATACTTGCCAAAGATGGGCATTTTGTCATAATTTTGTTTGAATATGTCTGTTGAAGTGCAAGAAGAGAGCTCAATTCAGTATTTGCACATGAAAATGTTACCGGCCAAATGGCTATTGACACCGTTTTATACTCGCATTTGGTGCTTGGCGGGTGTTTTATATATATATATATATATACATTTATCGTTCTACTAAGTTAAAGAGTTCCCATTACAGCAGATCTGGAGTTCTTCTCTTCCATGAATCCTCTGAAACGCCACACCCAGAGGTCTGCCAGTGCCAGGGGTGCAGAGATCCGAAAGGACGACAGACAGGAGGAAAATGAGACATATGGGTTGTAGAGGGGTTCGGCGTATGGGATGGGGGGGTATCTGTGGCCAGTGGGTTTCTTGAATGATTTGGATCCTGCACGCGCGCTGTGGTAAAGCTTTGGCGTCTCATTGGTCCTCTCTGAAGCCGCGACCACAAAGCACGAAACGTTGAACGATACTCAAAGAGTCAGCCGACGGCTTTAATCAAAGCCACACGAGGCTCGTGAGCTCAGATCCAGCCAGAATTCACCAGACTACTTCACAGAAAACCACAGAGCTCTGTTTCCCTCACTAAAGAGAACTAACAGCCTTCTCGCATCGCAGTACGGCCTTCATATGAGCAGTGCAGACATATAATATGACCTGAAATAAAATAAGTTCTGTTCAACATGCAGCCAATGCAAAACCTGCACCAATAAGAGATTTGGGCTTTGTGCAGATGTTAGTTCATCTAGTTCCAAGATGCATTTAGTATCCGTCAGATCTGTTTGGAATTATGTGTTATTATGAGTGTGCATGTTCCCAATAAAACTTGACGTGGCGATAATTAGATCTCCAGAAATAGCATTGCCTTTCTGATGATGAGCATGAAAGAGCTCCCGGCAGATTTTGGGGTGTGGTCCGAGGTTTTTCCCCTTGTTCCATATGACGTTTCCATCAGCATGACACCGGCCTCGACCTGCAGCCAGACTCTTCCTATGGCGCGACCACACTCCCTCTAGTTAGCACTAGTCTATAATTAATCAGAATCTGCTGTACTGTACGCCAGTGTTTCTTACAGGATCCTGTTTCACCTACATTTACCATGGTTCCATCAAGTTATTTTTGCTGGAAAATGTATATATAGAGAGAGAGAATTAAATTATTCATTTATTTATTAATAAATAAATATTTAAATAAATAAACAAATATCTATAAATAATATTTATTTATTAATTATATCTACAGTGGGGAGAACAAGTATTTGATACACTGCCGATTTTGCAGGTTTTCCTACTTACAAAGCATGTAGAAGTCTGTAATTTTTATCATAGGTACACTTCAACTGTGAGAGACGGAATCTAAAACAAAAATCCAGAAAATCACATTGTATGATTTTTAAATAATTAATTTGCATTTTATTGCATGACATAAGTATTTGATCACCTACCAACCAGTAAGAATTCCGGCTCTCACAGACCTGTTAGTTTTTCTTTAAGAAGCCCTCCTGTTCTCCACTCATTACCTGTATTAACTGCACCTGTTTGAACTCGTTACCTGTATAAAAGACACCTGTCCACACACTCAATCAAACAGACTCCAACCTCTCCACAATGGCCAAGACCAGAGAGCTGTGTAAGGACATCAGGGATAAAATTGTAGACCTGCACAAGGCTGGGATGGGCTACAGGACAATAGGCAAGCAGCTTGGTGAGAAGGCAACAACTGTTGGCGCAATTATTAGAAAATGGAAGAAGTTCAAGATGACGGTCAATCTCCCTCGGTCTGGGGCACCATGCAAGATCTCACCTCGTGGGGCATCAATGATCATGAGGAAGGTGAGGGATCAGCCCAGAACTACACGGCAGGACCTGGTCAATGACCTGAAGAGAGCTGGGACCACAGTCTCAAAGAAAACCATTAGTAACACACTACGCCGTCATGGATTAAAATCCTGCAGCGCACGCAAGGTCCCCCTGCTCAAGCCAGCGCATGTCCAGGCCCGTCTGAAGTTTGCCAATGACCATCTGGATGATCCAGAGGAGGAATGGGAGAAGGTCATGTGGTCTGATGAGACAAAAATAGAGCTTTTTGGTCTAAACTCCACTCGCCGTGTTTGGAGGAAGAAGAAGGATGAGTACAAGTACAGGTGGAAACATCATTCTTTGGGGATGCTTTTCTGCAAAGGGGACAGGACGACTGCACCGTATTGAGGGGAGGATGGATGGGGCCATGTATCACGAGATCTTGAACCTCCTTCCCTCAGTAAGAGCATTGAAGATGGGTCGTGGCTGGGTCTTCCAGCATGACAACGACCCGAAACACACAGCCAGGGCAACTAAGGAGTGGCTCCGTAAGAAGCATCTCAAGGTCCTGGAGTGGCCTAGCCAGTCTCCAGACCTGAACCCAATAGAAAATCTTTGGAGGGAGCTGAAAGTCCGTATTGCCCAGCGACAGCCCCGAAACCTGAAGGATCTGGAGAAGGTCTGTATGGAGGAGTGGGCCAAAATCCCTGCTGCAGTGTGTGCAAACCTGGTCAAGAACTACAGGAAACGTATGATCTCTGTAATTGCAAACAAAGGTTTCTGTACCAAATATTAAGTTCTGCTTTTCTGATGTATCAAATACTTATGTCATGCAATAAAATGCAAATTAATTACTTAAAAATCATACAATGTGATTTTCTGGATTTTTGTTTTAGATTCCGTCACTCACAGTTGAAGTGTACCTATGATAAAAATTACAGACTTCTACATGCTTTGTAAGTGGGCAAACCTGCAAAATCAGCAGTGTATCAAATACTTGTTCTCCCCACTGTAATTAAATATTTTATTAATTTATTAATACATATTTAAATAAATAAAATATTTAAATTATTAATAATAATATAAATAATAATATTAATTTATTGATTATATATATATAATTAATAAATAATAATATTTATTTATTAATTATATATATATATATATATATATAATTAAATATTTTATTTATTAAAAATTTTAAATATTTTTTTGTTTACTACTCTCTTTTTTTTATTTGGCAAAAAAATTATTCACAGCAAATTAAGTCAGACATCAGTGCAAAAACAGCTCCAAAGTCACTCTTTCATCAATCAGACATCACTGGCTATGTTTCCATTCAAAGTTGCAAATTTAACTTCTGTGCAAATCACATAAAACATTTGCAGATAAAGCAGCGTTTCCACTCCATGTGTTCAAGAGAATAAAACTGGCGCAAAACATCTGTAATAAAAATTGAAGTTGCTGCAATCAAGGAAAGCCCGTGACTCTTTTTCCTCCATTAGAAATGACCTTTTGTCTCAAAGCGGCAGACGAAACACAAACGCTGTCATGTTCTCTTGCGTTCGGATGCTGGTGTTTGTGAACACAATCTTGTGAGACAGACTGATTTCAGAATGATCAAACCAACATATGAGATGCTGCGATGCGATTGGTCCACTGGTTAGTCCAGTTATCCAATCACATCCTCTGCTGAGGCAAAGTCAAAGAGTTTTTTGCTGCACATCAAGGGAGTCTTCTTATTGGATAAATATATGTTCATACGTTTTTTTATGCACATTTTTAGAATTTATGCACATCTTGGCGTTTCCATCCATTGTTGTTTTATGCAATATCCCAAATGCATAAAAATAGGGGGATGGAAAACAGCTATTGATTATATGTAACCAATGATAACCAAACTCTCTAAAATGTAATGCATTTATAAATGTAGGGAGTTCTTGGTTATACAACAATGATACATGGACACACACAGGGATTCTCTCAAGCTTTCTTTCCTTGTTTACGCTGAAGCACATAATGTGTTGCTTTGCATAAAGAAATGCTTTGACGTAAAACGCCACCGCAGAAGCCTCATATTTCTCCTGAAAATATAGCATCAGTGCCAGATGCTAAAGGCTTCAGGTTCATATTCAAATCAGCCACAAACAAATCCGGCCAATGGCTATTGCTTTCATGAAAGAGCCACTGATCTGTCCATTTGTTTTTCAGATGAGAGCATCAGCCCTGGCCACATGAAAGCCTCGTGTTATGCTTGGATGGGGGTCGAGATCTCCATATGAATGCTGGCGTATTGTTCCAGACGTGATTGTTTTATTTTCAGATCTCCGTTAGCGAGTGTCATCAAAGACGCGAGTGGACGTTACCTAGAGCCTGTTTATCAGCAGGTCAATATTTACACTAATACACGCTTGTTTTACAGTCTGAGAAGTTTAACTACTTCCTCTTTTGACTGTCGTGGATTTGAACTGAATTTGACACATCTCCCCAGCCGGGCCGTGCTTTAGTGTGACGGCAGTTTTTCAATGGCCAATGTTGATGATTGAATCTAAAGAGAAAGGTGGCCAATAGCCTTATCTAATAAATAAATGGATAGCTATTTTAACTAAAATTATTATTATTGTATTATTTAAGATGAAAACATAATTTTTTTATGATGTATATTTTTTAAAGTGCATTTAATAATTTTATTTTCAATTGCACATATTATATTTATTGTTCGTATTATAATTAATATTCATAATAATGCATTATTCATATTATAATTGAATATATTTAATAATTTTTATTTTATTTTAATTAATGAATTTATTTAATTTAAGTCCAGTTTAATACTTAATACCATTTTAATAAAAATACTTTAAATTTTCTTATTATTATTTTTTTATTTCTATTTATTTATTTTAATATATATATATATAATTTTATTTTTTTGCTATTTAAAAGAAGCATTGAATATATGTGTATGAAATAAAAAGTAATAAAATAAAAATAATTTTTAAAGTTATCATTGAAACGCTGCCATACAATTTCACACAATTTTTTCTCAAATTGCATGGATTCCGAAATTGTTTATTATCCCTCGCCGTTGCTGACGGTAGATGTTTGCACTGACACGAGAGGAAGCTCCCGCTTCTGATTGGTTAGTGCCGATAATAACAGCCAAATCTTTTATAAGGACCAAATTATATTTACCAATACTTGTAGAGATAACGTGAGCATAAACGACACCGCTGATGAGTCAACTGAGCACACGCCGCTCGCACGATTATACCAGGTACAAGGTGAGCTGTGAAAACAAGGCCTGCGCGCTCCATCAGCGGATGACGGCGCTCCTGCCCCCATCTCTCCCTCAGTAATGAGCCGTGATTGGCTGTGTGGAGGGGGCACAAGCAGTCCCATATTTGGAAGGTGTCGAGCAGCACAGCATCTTTCTCACGGCTCAGAGGAGCCAAGCCAAGCCTGCCAGCCTCCGCACCTCCACCTGATCCCGAGATGCGGTTCTCAGACTGAGACGGCAGAAGCGTTCGCGTCGCATTGTCTGAAGGATTTAGGAGCGGTTCATTTCTTGCTTTCGTGTGGTTTTGGAGCTTTAGCGAAGATGCCTGAAGCGAATTATTTGCGCTCCGTTTCATGGGGATATATAAAGGTATGGTTTTTCTGAAGATGGCTTGGATGTACAGGATGTCCTTATTTAGTAGCTTGGACAAACATAAAGTAATCAGTTTGGCCTCTCTTGCATGTCGTTCTTTAGTTGTGGGTTTTGTGTCGTCATGAATTGATGTATTCAAATATTGTGCGGTACGCCACATGTAAAATATATGTAAATTAGCAGAGATTAATATTTTATGCAATGATCCAAACAGGACCGTGTCTGTACGGTGAGAGAAGAAAACGAGTTTATTGATTTTTGTGTGTTTTAAGGCTTTAGGTGGGTCTTTTCTAAAGTGCCATACACAGATATATTCAGTGTTAATGGTGTGCTGTTGAAAATGTATACTTTTTTAGGCAAATTTGTGCAACACTAAAAGGTTTGTTCTCCTTTAGGATGAGTCTGAGAAATGAAAAAGGAAAAAAAAAAATCTAATTTGTATAAATAAAATGAATTAGAATGAATATATATTTTCATATATTTATTATTATTTCATTATAATTAATACTCATAATAATTTATTATTCATATTATAATTTAATATATTCAATAATTATTTTATTTTAATTCATGAATTTATTTATTTAAAATTTTTTGATACTTGAAAGAATTAAATAAAAAAAATTAAAATATGCATTATTTTATTTTATCATTGAAGCGCTGCCATAGTCAAGTCCAGTTAAATACTTAATACTATTTTAATAAAAAATATTTTTAATACTTTTTATTTCTATTTATTTATTTTTGATTGTACATACTTTATTTTATTGTATCTTCTGTTTGTTAAAATTGCAATGAATAAAAAAAAAATCACAAAAAAAATTATATTTATATATTTATTTTTAATTATAAACAATATTTGATATATATATATATATATACAGTGGGGAGAACAAGTATTTGATACACTGCTGATTTTGCAGGTTTGCCCACTTACAAAGCATGTAGAAGTCTGTAATTTTTATCATAGGTACTCTTCAACTGTGAGAGACGGAATCTAAAACAAAAATCCAGAAAATCACATTGTATGATGTTTAAGTAATTAATTTGCATTTTATTGCATGACATAAGTATTTGATACATCAGAAAAGCAGAACTTAATATTTGGTACAGAAACCTTTGTTTGCAATTACAGAGATCATACGTTTCCTGTAGTTCTTGACCAGGTTTGCACACACTGCAGCAGGGATTTTGGCCCACTCCTCCATACAGACCTTCTCCAGATCCTTCAGGTTTCGGGGCTGTCGCTGGGCAATACGGACTTTCAGCTCCCTCCAAAGATTTTCTATTGGGTTCAGGTCTGGAGACTGGCTAGGCCACTCCAGGACCTTGAGATGCTTCTTACGGAGCCACTCCTTAGTTGCCCTGGCTGTGTGTTTCGGGTCGTTGTCATGCTGGAAGACCCAGCCACGACCCATCTTCAATGCTCTTACTGAGGGAAGGAGGTTGTTGGCCAAGATCTCGCGATACATGACCCCATCCATCCTCCCCTCAATACGGTGCAGTCGTTCTGTCCCCTTTGCAGAAAAGCATCCCCAAAGAATGATGTTTCCACCTCCATGCTTCACGGTTGGGATGGTGTTCTTGGGGTTGTACTCATCCTTCTTCTTCCTCCAAACACGGCGAGTGGAGTTTAGACCAAAAAGCTCTATTTTTGTCTCATCAGACCACATGACGCCCATTCCTCCTCTGGATCATCCAGATGGTCATTGGCAAACATCAGACGGGCCTGGACATGCGCTGGCTTGAGCAGGGGGACCTTGCGTGCGCTGCAGGATTTTAACCCATGACGGCGTAGTGTGTTACTAATGGTTTTCTTTGAGACTGTGGTCCCAGCTCTCTTCAGGTCATTGACCAGGTCCTGCCGTGTAGTTCTGGGCTGATCCCTCACCTTCCTCATGATCATTGATGTCCCACGAGGTGAGATCTTGCATGGTGCCCCAGACCGAGGGAGATTGACGTCATCTTGGAACTTCTTCCATTTTCTAATAATTGCGCCAACAGTTGTTGCCTTCTCACCAAGCTGCTTGCCTATTGTCCTGTAGCCCATCCCAGCCTTGTGCAGGTCTACAATTTTATCCCTGATGTCCTTACACAGCTCTCTGGTCTTGGCCATTGTGGAGAGGTTGGAGTCTGTTTGATTGAGTGTGTGGACAGGTGTCTTTTATACAGGTAACGAGTTCAAACAGGTGCAGTTAATACAGGTAATGAGTGGAGAACAGGAGGGCTTCTTAAAGAAAAACTAACAGGTCTGTGAGAGCCAGAATTCTTACTGGTTGGTAGGTGATCAAATACTTATGTCATGCAATAAAATGCAAATTAATTATTTAAAAATCATACAATGTGATTTTCTGGATTTTTGTTTTAGATTCCGTCTCTCACAGTTGAAGAGTACCTATGATAAAAATTACAGACTTCTACATGCTTTGTAAATGGGCAAACCTGCAAAATTGGCAGTGTATCAAATACTTGTTCTCCCCACTGTGTGTATATATATATATATATATATAAAGGACATAACTATTCCTTATATATCATGAAATTATCATTTATTCATGGTGGGATTACAGGTACACACGTTCTATAAATGTTCCTGATTTCCAGATGCTGCTGTTTTTATTGAAGGGTGTGTGGTCGCCTGTTCTCACACTGATTAGAATAGAAGGTTACAGTTGATTAATTTATTCATAGTCTATGTGCCACCCAATCATAACGCATTACTGTGATTGATTAAAACTGTCTTTTGTCTTTTCTGTCTGTCTAGTTCAAGCGGATGTTGAACAGGGAGTTGACCCACCTGTCTGAGATGAGCAGATCTGGTAACCAGGTCTCAGAGTTCATCTCCAACACATTTTTAGGTAACCCGTCAATCACAAAAACATCAATGCGGTTTGACGTGTCAGTGTTATCGTGAGTTTTGGGACGTTCACGCTCTCTCTCCGTTCCCCCTCCAGACAAACAGCACGATGTGGAGATGCCCACCCCGCAGACGCAGAAGGAGAAGGACAAGAAGAAGAAGCCCATGTGTCAGATCAGCGGGGTGAAAAAACTCATGCACAGCACCAGCCTCAGCAATTCCAACATCCCTCGCTTCGGGGTCAAGACGGATACGGAAGACTCCTTAGCCAAGGTGAGCTACAGGGACGTCAGGCAGGCTTATTTGAGCTGGAGAGCTCTTCAAACTGAAGCTCAATCATCTCAACTCAATCCTGATTGGACCTGATCAGAGACTCTTATAGTCCTTGATGAAAGGTCATTGGGGTTTTTAGTCCGATGACGTGGATGGATGACGTGGAATTGGAAAGATTTCGTACCCTGCTGAAAAGACCAGCTTGGACCAGCATGAGTTTCCATGCTGGTTAGTGTCACGCTGTTGTCCAGGAAGGTTATCGACCGGCGTTTTGATCTCACTGGTTATGCTAGTGTTCATCAAACACACTGATGCAACATACGCTGCTCTTTTCAGCAGGTTATTCTGATCAATTTCCTCAAATTCACTGGTGATTTGTAAAACGACTTTGTGTGAACTGTTATGTAAGCCAAACCAACTTTTTTTTTTTTATGCATTTTGCATTTGGGTTTAGTCACATTTATTTATATAGCGCTTTATACACTACAGTTTGATTCAGGTATAAAGCAGCTCTAGTCACTGAGTTTAGTGGCATCACACACACACACACCAGGCCTGTCTAATGATCTGCTTCTTTGTTTCAGGAACTGGAGGACGTAAACAAATGGGGCCTTAATGTTTTTAAAGTCACAGAGTTTTCAGGCAACAGGCCGTTAACGGTGATGATGTACACTATATTTCAGGTGAGACCAATCGCAAACATTCACCCATGACCTTTACTGATAAATGTCTGACACCATGTCCTAACCAGATGCGTTATGACGGCGCGATATGCAGTAAAAGGCATATTTCCGTGTTAATGATAGTTTTTGCGATAAGCAACGATTCTAGTTTCTATTTCTGCAGCGTTGTGGCTGGATCAACAGCATACAATATAACAATGATAATCTCAGGTGCTGATTATGTGCTTTATTTAATCTTAAAAGAATTTAATGTGAGTTTGAGTATCATTTTGCGTCTCCAGAGACTCCGCCCACACGCTCTTCTGATTGGCTGTGATTTTGGATTGATTTGGTTGCGAGTGCAGTGTGCTTTTGAAGGCTCCGCCCACACGCTCTTTTGATTGGCTGTGATATTTGGTTTGCGAGTGCAGTGCGCTTTCAAAGACTCCACCCACACGCTCTTTTGATTGGCTGTGATATTTGGTTTGCGAGTGCAGTGCGCTTTCAAAGACTCCACCCACACGCTCTTCTGATTGGCTGATGTTTGATTGATTTGGTTTGCGAGTACAGTGCGCTTGCAGAGACTCAGCTCACACGCTCTTCTGATTGGCTGTGATGTTTGATTGATTTGGTTTGCGCGTGCAGTGCGCTTTCAAAGACTCCGCCCACACGCTCTTCTGATTGGCTGATGTTTGATTTGGTTTGCGAGTGCAGTGCGCTTTCAAAGACTCCGCCCACACGCTCTTCTGATTGGCTGATGTTTGATTGATTTGGTTTGCGAGTGCAGTGCGCTTGCAGAGACTCTGCTCACACGCTCTTCTGATTGGCTGTGATATTTGATTGCGAGTGCAGTGTGCTTGCAAAGACTCCACCTTCACTCTCTTCTAATTGGCTGTGATTTTGATTTGGTTGCGAGTGCAGTGCACTTGCAGAGAGACTCCACCCACACGCTCTTCTGATTGGCTGTGATTTTGTCGCATCTCAGTCGTGTCTGGTGTAGAAAGACAAACTGCTTGTCGCTGGAATCTTATCGCACCTCATCTGGTTAGGACACGGTGTTACTGTGCACAATTCATCAGTGCATGTCATCAAAAAACTGTTTTCATCTCTGAAAAATAACATTAAACAAAAATAGCCTACTTTACATGACCTAATCAAATTGAGTCCCACCCTGCATTATTTAACATGCTGAGTCAGAAGGTCGGATTTGAATGCGTTGCAAATGCATGTTTTTAATGGATGCTTATATTCCCTTATCTCTGTTTTCTCACAGGAGAGGGACTTGCTCAAAACATTTAAAATTCCCTTGGACACTTTCATAACGTACCTGATGACCTTAGAAGACCATTACCATGCAGATGTTGCGTATCACAATAACATTCATGCTGCTGACGTCACCCAGTCGACACATGTGCTGCTGTCCACGCCTGCTTTGGAGGTGAGAGCTGCAGTCGGCTTTCAGAGGGGTCACATAATGCACATTTATGGAAACTAATCTGCAAAAAAACGGCTCATTGTATTGACGTCACAACTGTGAATGTTTACCGCCCACATCAACACCTATTCAATATTCAACAACTGGGCATTGTTGGTCATTCCACATGCGCAGACGTCCATAACAGAGGTTATTTACATATAGAGGGTGGAAAATGGACATGGAACAACTGAATCATGCATGTTTTTAGTGCAACAGACCTTGACTAACATTATGAGTTGACTACAGGTGAAATGTGTAGCATATGACCCCATTAATTGGATTTATGAAAAGGTTATGTGGTAATGTCTGCTCTCACTGACTACATCCACATGTTGTTCTCTTTCAGGCGGTTTTCACAGACCTTGAAATTCTCGCTGCCATTTTCGCCAGTGCAATTCATGACGTAGATCACCCGGGCGTCTCCAACCAGTTCCTCATCAACACCAGTAAGTGTGCTTTAATACAAACTACAGCCAAACAACTCAGCACATGATAATTTTACTATCATTTAACAAAACATTAGTGATGTATTTGATTACTTGTTACTGGATTAGGCCATAGAAAATATTATTATTAATAGCAAAGCTTTTCTGCAGCCATGCTTTTGGTTAAAATTGTTCAAGGTTAAATTATCTACTTTTCTAAATATATTAATATCATTATTTTATTATCTAATTATAATAATCTCACTTTTAAATAATTAGATTGTCTAAATATCATAACATTTTTTAAATGTGCAAAAAAATACAATCATTTTGTCTAAATATAATAATCTATTTAAAGTGTAAATATAATACATTTTTATTTATTCGATTATTTTTTAGAAGTTGGATTATTGTATTTAGACATTATAATTAAATAAATTTTTAAAATGTCTAAATACAATAATCTATATAAAACAACTAATTTTATTTTTTAGAAGTTATCTAATTATTAATGTATAAATTAATATATTTAATGATCATTATTTATGACTATTTGCAATTAAGCAATAATGTATGAGAGGGCGTGCTATAATGTGAATATATGACAATGTGCAGCAGCCTTATTGCTTTTAGAAAATAGTTAATAATAGGGCACAAATTCATCAAGTTATCCTTCCTCTAAAAGATCCAATATTGACTTGTAAAGTAAGGTTAATAGTTACTTAGAATGGCATTATTTGACCAATCAGCATCCAAAACAGGCGCTATGCATTTTTATAAATAACACAAAGGCTTTTAAATGCATATAGTGTCATACTGGATGGATCTATATATTCAGAGCAGATCACGCTAGTCGTGTATTGATGAACTAAATCCCATCAGCTCAGAGACAGACCAGCGCACATCTGTCCTCAAAAACACTTACATAACTTTATTTTGCCATAAGCAGCAGTGATGCACTGATATGACTGTCTGTCTGCGAGAGGCTTTAGCGTGTCACGCGCCGTAGTCTCCGGCAGACAGTGATGTGATGGAGTCCTGCTGCTGACACAGCTGTCCGTCACGCTGATGTAGATTAGCACAAGGTCGGGGTCGTGTTCGGGAGCCTCAGAATTTCCCGTGTTTTGCTGATGTTTGTGTGTGTCCGCAGACTCCGAGCTGGCCCTCATGTACAACGACTCGTCGGTGCTGGAAAACCATCATCTGGCAGTGGGCTTCAAACTCCTGCAGGAGGAGAACTGTGACATCTTCCAGAACCTGACCAAAAAACAGAGACAATCGCTGCGCAAGATGGTCATAGACATTGTACGTTCTTTCTTTTGTTCTACGTACATTCATTTGTTTATTCTGAGGTCTGGCTCAAGGTTTTCTCATGCGTTTCTCCAAGGTCTTAGCGACTGATATGTCCAAACACATGAACCTGCTGGCCGATCTGAAGACGATGGTCGAGACGAAGAAGGTCACCAGTTCTGGAGTGTTGCTCCTGGATAACTACTCAGACAGGATACAAGTGAGGAAGCAACACAACTTCTGTCTCGGCCAATGGCGTAGATTTGGCACTGTCGACCAGTGGTGTTTAAGAAACCCATTTGATTATTATCATTTATTTAATGACAATACATTGGACATTAGAACTTCTAAAATGACAGAATTACTCTATTTTTGTCCCGTAAAAGTAAAAAGTAGTTCTCTCAACTCTCTATTTAATACATTATTTACAATTAAGTTAATTTGAGAAATTTTTATCAGTTTAATATTTCACTTTATACTGTAAATATAGAAGATTTTTTTATCTGCACCTGAGACATTCACAAAATATAAACTGTAAATTAAGCAGAAATTGTGACTAATGGGATATAAATAAGTGCTACATTTATTATTTTAATTTAACTTTTTTTATTATGTATAGAAGCTTGTTTCCGACACGGAATAAAACAATTTTAAAGATAATTGCGACTTTAGCTCATTTTTTTTTTTTTTTTAAGAATTGGACTTTATAACTCGCAATTGTGAGAAAAAAGACACTTTTCTCAGAATTAAAGTTTATATCAATTTTATGATTTTTATGTTGAGTTTATATCTCACAATTGTGACTTTATATAATGCAATTCTGAGGAAAAGTGTCAAAAAAAGGCAGAAACAAGCTTCCATAATTATGGCACTGATTTGTTGTGAATACAGAATGTAGTCTGTTTTAGCTGCGTCTGACATTTTATGAAATTTACCATTTATATTAAGCAGAAATTGCAAATGTATAAAACTTCTATAACTACCTAATGGGATATTAAATATTAAAATGATAATTGTTAAACTTATTTAACTTATGATACTGATTTGTTGTAAATATAGAATGTCGTTTTCTCAGTTTTCTCTGACAATTTACAATATTTAAATTGCAAGTTAAGCAAAAACTATAAATAGTACATTTGTTTATTGGATAACTTGTTTAATTTGTTATGACAGTGATTTATTGGGAATCTGGCTGTATGACTGTGACTAGGGATGTCACAAGTACCGGTACTTCGGTACCAAGTCGGTACTGAAATTTAAAAAATGTGACGATACCAGCATTTCTGTAGTACTGAGTATATTCGATACCCACTAATAGGCGTTTATCTAAGTGCAGGGCTCCAGACTGTAGCCGAATATATAATAGTGTCTGTCAATATTAAACTGCAAAATACTATTTAAATATTAATCCTCCATGTCCGGCGTCTCTGTGTGAATGAATGGCGTTGTCTTTTCAGCCTCTGCCGTGTCACTATATGAGGACATAAACACAAACTCCGCTCTGTCATATCATGAACACAGACACTCAAAGCGCTTCACGGCAACCTGTTATATTAGAAATATATTAGGCTACTGTTGTACAGTAGATTTAGCTACGTCTCAATGTAATAATAATACTACTGCTAATTATTGGGTTGCTTATTTTTCACTTGATCTTTTTTTAGTTAGCCTAAATAAAATGTAAAAAAAAAAATTGTGCTTTGGTACCGAGAACAGTACATTTTTTATGGTATTGGTACCGACTACTGGAATTTTGGTATGGTGACATCTCTAACTGTGACTGAAGCAGAAGTGTGTGTGTCTCTTTTGGTCAGGTGCTTCAGAACATGGTGCACTGTGCGGATCTCAGTAACCCCACCAAACCCCTGCAGCTGTACAAGCAGTGGACGGACCGGATCATGGACGAGTTCTTCAGTCAGGGCGACCGCGAGAGAGAGCGAGGGATGGAGATCAGCCCCATGTGTGACAAGCACAACGCCTCGGTGGAGAAGTCTCAGGTGCCAGTGATCACTTCACAAGACACTTCACTGCGAGACAAAAGGGGGCAATTATCTCATGTGTGAAATTGCTAAATCAATTAAACATATGAAATTTACTAGGGGTGGGCGATATACCGGTAGACACAATTACCCGGTAGAAATTTCGTCTCTATGGTGATTACATTCACGTGACGTTGCCGTTCTGTGCCGTCTCGAAAGCTTATCGTTTGAACGCCTTTTTAAGCATTGCGGTGATTTTAAACTGTTCAAGCGCAATAACCAGCGAAAGAGAGCTCATTTCGGTATACGTGCACACACATAAAGCCACTGCTCATACAGCATTTGAGTACTGAACTCAGTCTCTAGAGTTCTTACTGGGCTTGAACAGTCAAATACACACACTTCTATGTCAAAATGCCCATCTTTGTGAGTATCCTCAACACAGTTGTTTATGTCTTAAGTGAACGTAAATAGTTGAGAAAGAATATATTAGAGCAGTGCATTCACTCTTAAAGTGACAGTAGCCTAATAAACCTGCTTCGTTCTGTTGGAGTTCTTTTATTTCTAGTGCTTAGTTTTTTTTGTCCTATTGCTTGTAATTATTTTTTATTTTACTTATGTTAGTTAGGCTAGTATTAGTTTATGGGATTTTGAAATTGGCGATGAGATTTATGAAATTTCGATTAATTTTTTATATCATAAAAACTTCATTTAAAGCAAAAATAACTATATTGTGATATATATTGTTATCGTGAAATAAAATTATTCATCGTGATATAACATTTTGGTCACATCGCCCACCCCTAAAATCTATAGACATTATTTTAAAGCATAAAATGCATTTATTTATTCATTATTAATGTAAAAATTATTAATTAAATAATTGATTATTATACTTAAATTAAAATTAATGAAAAATATTAATAAATACTAGAATAGTATATAAAACTGACAATTTAGAATTAAGTAATTGTGTAGCTTTAGTTTTATTTCAGTTTTAGTACTTCAACTTATTTTATTTCAGTTAGTTGCCAAGGCAACATTTAAAATTGTGTAGTAAGTTTTTCATGTAATATTTATATTTTATCTTTATTTCAATTAACGAAAGCTATTTTTAATTATTTCAATTTTAATCAACAATGAGAAATCATTTAATTAACCTGTCAGTGTCAGAGTCCCTTTTTTTGGGTGTATTTTTTCTCCAATCACATATTTGTGACCCTGGACCACAAAACCAGTCATAAGGGTCAGTTTTTTGAAATTGAGATATATATATTATCTGAAAGCTGAATAAATAAGCTTTCCATTGATGTGGTTTGTTAGGATAGGACAATATTTGGCAGAGATTTGAAAATCTGGAATCTGAGGGTGCAAAAAAAATCTAAATATTGAGAAAATCGCCTTTAAAGTTGTCCAAATGAAGTCCTTAGCAATGCATATTACTAATAATAATACATTTCTGATATATTTACGGTAGAAAATTTACAAAATATCTTCATGGAACATGATCTTTACTTAATATCCTAATGATTTTTGGCATAAAAGAAAAATGGATCATTTTTACCCATACAATGTATTGTTGGCTATTGTCACAAATATACCCGTGTGACTTATGACGGGTTTGTGCTCCAGGGTCACATGTCAGTAATCAGCATAAATTAGGTATTATTCGAAAGCTTAAACACACTCAAAATTCATTCTATAGAAACCGGTTTGAAATGGGACAAAACAAAACAATTTGGAACTTTTCTTTGCAATTTTAGTTTAAACTATTTTCTGAAATATATATTTTGCATAAAATTAGGGCTGCCCCCTAATAGTCGACTAACCGTTATTCGACTAGAAGAGGCTTGGTCAAACAAAATTTTATTAGTCGGTTAGTGAACTTTTAAATGAACCAATTCAAGTGGAAAACAAATATTCTCAGATCATGTAATCCTGAAACGTGCATATGCGGAGATGAGAGTCAGCATCGTCGACTTAATTTATTGATAATGTTTTCAGCTGCAGAGATTATTAAAATATTTAAACAGTCTCATTGCTGTTTTTTCACGACACATTACGTTTGCCGGTGCGAGCGTGTGCGTTTGAGCGCTGATTAGGCTATGTATTATATAAAGGCTCATTATTATGATTTATGGCTTATTAATATAAACGTGCGATTAGTCGACTAATGGCTTAAATAAACGACTACTAGTCGACTAGAAAAATCTTTAGTCGAGGGCAGCCCTATATAAAATAATATTTAGTTCAGAACATTTGCTTTCCAGTAAACAAACTTTTGTAACCATTTTATACATTTTTTGAAGTGCAATAATCTACTGAGTGTCTTCTTTAAATAAAGTGACCGACTGACATCTGTTTTTCAAAGCCTTCATGAATTTCAACCATTTAAGTTCAGATCAATGCTCAAAAATGTGACAGTTAGCAGGTTAAACTGAAAATACAATACTAAATTTAGCATCTAATACTAAAATTGAACGTTGATGATTTATTGTACGTATCTCCAGGTGGGCTTCATTGACTATATCGTGCACCCGCTGTGGGAGACGTGGGCCGACCTCGTGCACCCGGACGCTCAGGACATCCTGGACACGTTAGAGGACAACAGAGAGTGGTACCAGAGCACCATTCCCCAGAGCCCGTCGCCCGCTCCCGACCAGCCCGAGGACGGCGGCCGCTCCGGCGGAGCAGAGAAGTTCCAGTTCGAGCTCACGCTGGAGGAGGACGGCGAATCCGACACGGAGAAAGACAGCGGCAGCCAGGCCGAAGAGGAGGAGGAGGAAGAGGACGAGGAGGAGGACAACAGCTGTAGTGATTCCAAAACTCTCATCACGCAGGACTCGGAATCCACGGAGATTGCGGAGGAGGGGATTTCGGAGGAGGTTTCCACGGAACCCAGCATGGTAGAGGAGGAGGAAGAGGAGGACGATGAGGAAGACGAGGAGGAGCAGCCGGCAGACACGTAGCAGCGCGTCCCGAACTATTTAATAATTGACAATGAAATTGAGTTCCAAAGCGCACGTTGCACTCCGAGACCTCGGCCACTCCTCTCTCGCTCTCTCCTTCTCTTTCCGTCTCTCTACGAGCTGCCTGGAGACGAGAGGACACTAAGACTTTGGTAGGTTGTCGTTTTATTTGCACTCAGGAATAACATTTAGTCCTCTGTCTTTTCAAGCTTGGTTTCGTTTACCTTCGCCCTCCTCCGGAATCGGCCGCACAAAGCAATCGGAGGAGACGCCACCCACCGAGGATCGACGCAGGAACACGTTTCCTTGGACTTCAAAGAGACCTTATTTTCTACGTTTTAAGTCTTCCTAAACTTTGAGAAAAAAAATTTCACAAAAGACAAAAAAACAGCTCCGCGCTGTCATGGCCTCTTCGATGATTTTGTACGGTATACATACAGATTTTTACATAGTTACTTTTAATATCAAAACAGCAGCTGTTGCGTTTGAGGAAACTTTACGCGAAGGGTAACTTGCAAGTACGCGACGTGGGTCGTGCGTTCGCCACCATACACACATCACTGCTGTCGCACACCCTCCTCTGAAGCTGTAGTTACTTTCTTCGTCAAACACTTTACCTCCAGTCAAACTCTTAATACACTTCACCTACAGATGCTTTTCTGATTGATTTCTGCCGTTCCAGAGCAGTTCTTTCAACCACACAGCACTTGAAGCCTGGATTATAAAGATATTAATGCAGTCATAATATTTATCTATTCATAGTTAAATTCACTGAAACACTTCCGCACAGTACCGGTTAAACGTTTGGAAACATTTCTATTTTTTATGCTTTTGAAAGAAGTCTCTTCTGCTCACCAAGGCTGCATTTATTTGATCAAAATATTGTGAAATATTATTACAATTTAAAATAACTTTTCTATTTTAATATACATTGAAATGTAATTTATTCCTGTGATCAAAGCTGAATTTTCAGCATCATTACTCCAGTCTTCAGTGTCTAATATGATTTATTATCAATGTTGGAAATATTTTTTTATAACCTGTGATACTTTTTTCATGATTCTTTGATGACTAAAAACATTAAAAAAAAGAAAAGCATTTATTTAAAAATAAAACTTTTGTAACAATATACACTACTGTTCAAAATGTTGGGGTACATTTTTTACTTTAAAAAAAAAAGAAAAAAGAAATTAATATTTTTATTCAGCAAGGATGTGTTAAATTGATAAAAAAAAAAAGTGATGGTAAAGATTTATATTGTTAGAAAAGATTTCTATTTTGAATAAATGCTGTTTTTTTTTAATTATTCATGATTTGTGAAGGATCATGTGACACTGAAGACTGGAGTAATGATGATAAATTCAGCTTTGATCACAGGAATAAATTACAGTTTAACATTAAAATAGAAAAACATTAATTGTAATTGTATTTCTGATCAATTAAATGCAGCCTTGATGAGCAGAAGAGACTTTAACATTAAACATTAAAAACAGTGATTTTCCAAACTTTTGACCCGTACTTTATATAATATTAAAATATTCATATACATCACAGGCACCAAGTAAAGTGTTACCAAACTGCATTTACAAATTTAGTGTCGACTTTAGTCCTTTAATCACCATGCAAAGACGTTTCTTTGGCTTTTAGTGCAGACGGACACAAACATCCTGTTCAGGCTCATAACTCCAGCTCAAGCAAAACTACTAATGGCAACATCCTGTTATGTTAGGCAGATGTTAGGCATTTGTTTGAAGCACTTCTGTAGTGTTCGAGATTTCTTTTGCCTTTTCTGCTTTCATTTGCAGGATCTCACACGCGTGAAACTAAATCTCCCACATCCACGTGTATGTCAGACTCTACAATCCTAGAGTATCTGTTGCGCAATCCCTTTCGACTTATTTTCCCCACATCCACTCATTAGATCAGAGATCTTCTCTTAGGGCTAGATGCAGTTTAGCGTCAAAATCCGCATTTTCATTTCATGCCAAATCTTCCCTCCCGCACCGGACATGCACTATGCGACACGCGGCTTTTAATAACGACTTATTCATATCTGTATATGGTTTCTATTTATTGTTTGGCTTCTGTTTGAAAGCAGTACTGTAGACCATCAACTGTAGCATAGAGCGTGTGGACTTGCAAGTTACTGGTCTTTGGTCGTGTACATAGAACAAGCCTTTTTAAAAAGTCTGTAGGAAATATAATAATACGCTCACAGAAACTTGAAACCTGGCTCGAGTAGTACTGATTTTGTTATGAATATTTTTATTTAAGTTTTGTGCCATGATATTCTTTCCTCACCAGATGACCTTACCTGATTATGGATTTTTTTTTTCTTGTTATTGTTATTTTTTCCGCTGTTTACAACGATGTATTTATTTTGCTGTATATATTGTAATGTTTGTTGTAAATGATGACAGATTCTAAACTTCATCCCGGATGGAGTTGCTGTATTTGGTAAACTCTTGTTGAGAGAATGTTTATTATTATAGATATTATCCAATGTAAAAAAAAAAAAAAAAGAAAAAAAAAAAAAAGGTAATAATATTCTGTATAAAAATGAGAACGTCACCTTCAAGCTTGTTTCTGGAGATCTGGGGAAAGCCAAACCGTACGAGACGCGTCGCCACTGGCGTTTGGCCCCAGGGCTGTGCCTTAACTTTAAAACATCTTTCTTTGTGTGTCCGTTTGGTCTCTTTACGTGTTTTAGAGAGCTGTCCGAGACAATAATGTGCTGCCAGAGTATCAGGGCATCTTATGTGCTGCATTTAAAGCTTAGGATGTTTCTTCTTTTCATTTGTAGTGGCACATAGCGAACACCGCTGTCAATGCGGCGGATGCAATAGACCCAGGACAGTTTGCTTTGCCCTAGAGCTGCTTGTGATCTTCTACTTTCATGCGGTTCTCTATCTTTGTTCAGGTACCGTCTGCTACCTTCATCTCATCCAGCCTTGTAGATGTGCTTGTGCACGAACTGAAAGAGTCCCTAGAGTTTCAGATGTTAAATAAGCATACTTTGACACGCATACTGTAGATTTTAGCAGCCCTGGACCAAAGCCAATCGTGGCTATTATAATTACTGGTATTTTTTCAATGTCTTTAACATTTGATTCCTAAGTTCTGCTGATTAAAAACCGAAACACTTTTGTCTCTTACAGTCTTTTGCCGGTACTGTAGATCCATCTCTAATCGGTTTAACTACAAAAAAAGACAGAAAAAAAAAAAAATCATTTTATATGCAACGAATGAAATAAAAGCATGGGTTGATTCCACACGTGTGTCGCATGTTTGTATGTGTTGCAGATGTGTAACTGAAGAACATGATTTGGGTTTGGTTGCTTCTGATGAGTCAAACCGAAAGTCTTGTGATGTGGTTCAGTGCGTCACCAGTTCTTCCTGCGCGTCTACGCCATCTAGGGGACGCTCCGCAAATTACAACATCAGACATTTAGTCCCCCTGTAGTCAATGAGCTTTAAGGGATAAAATTATCTTTGATCACCAAAATTGCATATGTGACCCTGGACCACAAAACCTAAGGGTCAATTTTTTGAAGCTTTCCATTGATGTGGTTTGTTAGGATAGGACAATATTTGGCAGAGTTTTGAAAATCTGGAATCTGAGGGTGCAAAAAAATCTAAATATTGAGAAAATCTCCTTTAAAGTTGTCCAAATGAAGTCCTTAGCAATGCATATTACTACTAATAATACATTTCTGATATATTTACGGTAGGAAATTTACAAAATATCTTCATGGAACATGATCTTTACTTAATATCCTAATGATTTTTGGCATAAAAGAAAAATGGATAATTCTGACCCATACAAATGTATTGTTGGCTATTGCCACAAATATACCCGTGAGACTTATGACAGGTTTTGTGCTCCAGGGTCACATATTTAAACGTTTTTTTTCATGTGAAAATTTAAAATAGCTTGAATGTAACCCTACACCCTTGCTTCATTTAGTATACGCAGATTCATGAATATGCAAATTAGCCCCGCCTCCACTCACTCAAGCGCAGAAATACAGTCGGCCAACTTACTGTAGTAAACGCTGCACAATGGCACTCTTTACAACGTCGGACACATTAACGGAAATTAATATGATTATCCTTTTGCTTGACTACATTATTAACAGTTAATAATGTGTTGCTAATGTTACACAAACCATGTTCCTGCCATCTTTCTAACAATCGGTATCCTTAGAAATGCTTTGGAAAAAAGAAAGAAAGAAAGGCATATAGTTCATCATAACATCGTAATATACATCATATACATAATTCACCCGCTATAAAATGTGTCTTTTCACAAATTTTGTATGTGTGCAAGTTGTATAATATCCAAGGTACACATTTCTAGTACTTTTCAGAAAGTTTTGTAATACTTTTTTTCTCCCCAAATTTGTCACTACCGAAACACAATAACATATAATTTAATAAGGCGGCTTTATATTGACCTATTAAGATTGTGTTTACATCTATCTTTTTGCTATTTTATTAAAAAAAGTTCTCACAGGTAAATCAATAACAAATTACAATTTTAACAATATTTCAAGTGTCATTTATGAGATTTGTTGTATTTTGGATCCAATCTTTCTTTGTAAAACACATAAAGGTAATCATACTGATTTCAAAGTTAAGGATTCATCAGTCTGAATACACACTGAACCAAACACTATCATAACATCTTAGTTGATAATTCAATATATCTTTATATTTGACAGAACATCCCATGTTTCGGTCGTGACTGCACATTTTTGGTAGTGACAGTAATGTTTAGGTAGCCAGTGCCACCACATCACATTACAGAATATTAATTCACATACTAAAATACTAATGATTTGCCATTCACAATGTAGAAAACTGTTTCACACATACACGCGCTGTTGTGCTTTCACATATGCCGCGTTTGCAGTGCGCAACTGATCCGCGGTTGTATACCACAAACACAACATTTATTCATTATTTTTATTTCAAATCCAAAAGTTGTTACTTAACATGGCTTAAGTTGTCAGCATTGCAATTTCCCTTTGTATAGCCTACACTTTTTCATAGATGTCACGTTTAAACGCACTACATTTAAACAGCGCTTTATTCAATGCATTACTTTATATTTATATATAGACTAGTACTTTAGATTTATATATTACGTTATATAGGCCTATGTTAAAATCACAAACATTTTAAATTAATTACAATAGACAAAATCTTTTCTTTCGATTTTAAATCTTTTTGCAAGAAATCCTGCAGGTCATAAAGAACTTTGTTTTTCCACCTCCAAGAAAGGACGAGTGCTATCCATTATGTCTCCTTGTTTACCTTAAGGTGTCGTTTTCCTTGTTTTACCCGAGGCAAAAAGCCGTGTGTTGACTTTGAAACAGTAGACTTTAAATTATATGCATCTGTGGTGAAATTACTAGATAGTCAATGCATGTTTATTTTAATACAAACAATGCGCTGTCACTTTAATTCAGCGCGTGCAGCAAAAAATAGACTCGCCGCACTGCTGCAAACGCACCACTCCTGGAAAGCACTGCCAGATATTAAATATCAATATATAAAACTGACATCATAAGGTATTTTAGAATATTTAATATACATTATTTTATTATTATTTTTTTCCAAAAAACTGACCGTAGAAACTAGAAATTGAGCTAACTGGTGCTTTATAGGCTAAAGCTTTTTTATTGGATCTGAAGTATTAAATAAAGAGTCTAAAATCCTTTAGAAGACACATTAATGTGAAAGAACAACAGCGCCCTGTCGAATATGAAAGGAAACTATGATTCTGCTTCCATCTAGTGGCCACATAGAGTAACAGCAGCATATTAACAACTGTTCATATTACATTATTTTCTAAGCGACTGATAAAAAGCAAAAGGAAAAAACAAAATATTTTAGGGATTTAACTTCTTATGTTCCAATTTATACCCACTTTTCAAACTTAAAGAATCAACCTTCATAGGCTTTCAAATATAGAATAACACTGCTATAAACTTGTCAAACATACAAATGGACATAGGGGGACGTAAACATATAAATGGACGGGTAAAGGCACTATGCCTGACATTGTTCATGTTCATATCTTTGTTAAAACGGCAATAAAAAAGGGAAAAAAAACCTTCCTTAGATATTTACCATGGTAACCAAGGTTCTGCCAAAACACCACAGACACGATGGGTGTAATCGATAATGTTTGTATTATATGCAAAATGTGCGTTTAAAAATATTTAAGTAGCTTATAAGCGAAAATGTTTGTTTGCCATGAATTAACTTCCGTCTGAGAAAGCCATCTTTACATTACGTCAAAACAACGATTGCCAAATATTATGACTGATTTCACTGCCGACTACAGACTGAAATTATGCTGGTGAAGTATTAAGTGATTAAAATGTTCTATACCAAACAGATGAAACGGAGATGGTTTGGTTTTATTATTGGGAGATAGGAGGGTCCGTGGCTTTACCATTGGAGAAAACGTAATGGCTGACTTGGCTCACATATGCCTTGATAACCAATCACAACCAATCATTAGACGTCATTGAATTTCATTCAGAGTTGTGCGACAGTCAAGTAATTTCCCTCGGCTGCCATCTTTGAAACGCCTCTCGGGCCTCTTCGAATGGGGAAACATCAAATTCTCCAAAACTGTTCGCCAAGCTTACGATTAAATTTCATATTTGAATTTACCAATGAAATCTAACAACAACAACTGTCTCATAAATTGTTTATAAACGCATGAATCATGACAAAAAATGGCATTTTTCAGCCTGGACAAAGCTAATGCGCAGTCCTAAACGCGCTCTCAGAACACTGACTGTTTCTATAGCAACCGGAGCTAATGGCAGCTGCAGTGACACAATGACTTTACTAATCAACAATTGGCTCTTTAATTTAGAAGGCGGGGTTTATTCGCCATATTGGGCGTTGCACTCCCATTCATAAGTAATCGGAGTGCACCGTCTTCCTATATATAAAGTCTTTGAGTCAATCACTGTATGCTGATACCATAGAAATGAATGAGAAGTACAGTAAACTGACTCATACCTATCTGTGATTTCTCTTATAAAACAGCATTTTTGTTGGTGTATACTCTAAAAAAAAGATTTATCCAAAACAAATGTTTAAGAGCAAACATGTTGAAGATTAGCCAATGGGCCTCCTTCCCTGTGGTATCGCTTTTTTGTTTTTGTTTTCTTGCTAACCTTGGCTTGCCTTCAAGTGGCTTTGGATAAGATACTAAACGATCAACATTGATAAAATGAATGTGCTTTGTCATGTTTGTCATAACCTCGTACTGCTGGCAGGGGGCAGTGAAACCAAGTCAACGACATTAATAAACACTACTGACTTCTAGACCAGTCAAATATACCTTCATCTTCTGAGATGTGATAATTGTACAGTACAATCTGTGCTCTTTAAAGGGGTCATATGTCATGATGCTATTTTCAAAGATTGGGTGTAATAGAATGTTAACATGCTTAAATGTTCAAAAAATACATTATTTTTCACATACTGTACATTATTGTAGATCCTCTATGCCCAGTCTTTCTAAAACACGTAGATTTCTAAAAAGCCCCTCCTTCCGAAAAGCATAGTGTGCTGATTGGCCAGCTGACCCAGTGCGTTGTGATTGGCCAAACACCTCAAGCCTATAAATTGAAGGGAACATAACACTTCAATATGTTCTCTAAATGTAAATGTCTAAGCACAAAATGAGTTGTATTAGTAACACTTAAAAGTTTGAAAATACAATTTCCAGCAGAAAACTTTAATTTTACAAAAAATAGTTTAAAGTTTAAGATAAGAAATCTTGGGAAATCTTGTGAAAGTGAATTTATGATTAAAACAAAAACAAATATCTGCCAATGTGTTCATAAAAATCAACTTAATTCAAATGCAAGTCATTTTCATACCCAAATTTGTTCTTGTTTTAAGCACAAACTCACTTAATTTTGTTCAATTTCTCAGAAAACAAGACTTAATTTCTTAATTTTGCATATCATTAAATGTATCTTGATTTAAGGATGTTTTGAATTTGTACTGGAAAACAAAAATCCTGGAGGAAGAACATTTTTTGCATTGCATGCAATTTAACAGTCTAAGCAACTACCACGATGACGCTTCAAAAAGTTCATAAAGAGATCGTAACACTAATCCATATGAATCAAGCGGTTTATTCCAAATTCTCTGAAGAGACTCGATGGCTTTATATGATGAAGGAAAGTCTTACAGGTTTGGAACGACTTTAGGGCGAGTAAATGATAGAATTTTCATTTTTGGGTGAATTGTCCCTTTAAGTGTACTGACCTACTTTTGATTTATTCATCCAAAATTTGACAAATTCCGTGACATTCAATCCACGTTTTCTGTATCACTTAAATCATAGAGCCCTAATTGAATGCCATGATATTGAACTTAAGACTTTCTGATCCAATTTAAGACATTTTAAGGCCTTTCAATTGTGGAAGGTCACCCTAAAGCCGATCGATCTGAACCGGAGTGATACTCGTCTGTATTTACACAAGCCGCGGTTCAGCTGCACGTGCCAAACGCCGCCATTTTGAAACCACAAGTTTTTAGCGGCAAGTGTGAAACTCAACACTGCATCCGTTTGTCATATTTTCACCACTAGTTAAAAGCGGAGAACATTTGTAAACATAAAAACATATCAGCACTTTTGATCGTAAGAACTACAGACTCTACACTGCACAAAACTCCGCAATTGAACAGTCAATAGCAAACACTTTAACAAATAATAAAACATACTCACAGGCTCTGATTCAGTTACCGTTACATGACTCACAGCCGGTCTTGTCCCATGTTCAGGAAACCGTCCTCCGTAAAATACGCGGCACACACACGAACATTTGGTTTGTACTTTCTGGAACAGTGTTGTAAATAAATCTTAACCACTGATTCCTAATTGTGTCCACTTTCGGAAGGCCAAATAAAGTGTTTTTGCTTTCGCATAGAAACCGATATAAACACAGCATCTCACAACATGGCGGCGTCAACTGAAGCCACGCCTTCTTCCTTTTGCGTATGCAATTTGGCGGCATTATGCAAATGAATGTCGGTGAGTATCTGCCTTCTCGTTTAGATATAAATTATAATTAATCTTTTTGTGGGAGACTTTGAGCCTTGTATATTTGCAGCTCTTATACATGCACACACAGCTACATAAAACACTAAAGAAACCATGAAAACGCCTGACCCCTTTATAAACGTATGTCTTTGTTAACACTAGAACCGCCACAGGGTAAAATTTACCCATGGCTGTTCTTCAAATGTACATGACAGATTTTCAATAAAATATCCAAGGCTCCTAGTCATTGACTTTTACTAAAATTGTGTTATTTACAATCCCCTGTTGCTAAAAATTGTTGAGAT
Organism: Coreius guichenoti; assembly: GCA_039654105.1. Classification (NCBI taxonomy): domain Eukaryota; kingdom Metazoa; phylum Chordata; class Actinopteri; order Cypriniformes; family Gobionidae; genus Coreius; species Coreius guichenoti. The sequence continues at coordinate 32,759,687 of CM077190.1, read as the reverse complement.
AAAACCAGATTAAAAAACGGGGCATTTATACCTATAAGCGCCAGCAGCAAATTTACCCATAATTCCTTTATTTTCACGCTGTGTTTGAGCAACGTGTCGGCTTAGACCAAGCGGCAACCTCCCCCAGTTTCTCTTGAAGCCAATACGGAAGTGACTTAAACTGTAATTCATCGACTGGCCGCTAGAGACAGGCTCCAGAAGGGAGCAGAATATTATTTAGCTCCATGTTAAAATGCCCAACTTTACAGCAAAAAAAACGTTTACAGCCTGGTACAAATTGTGGTTTTGGTCTATACAGCTAATTTTGCCCTTCATGACAACTGTGAGGGGGGTGAATTTTTTTTATAACTCATTCGTTTACATTATATAAATCCTTAAAGTTCTGCATAATTAAGGGCATGGCCACTTTGAGTGACAGGTGGATTGCCGTTTGTCTGCTGTCTGTTATTCATCACGTCACCTCAGCTCCACCCACGTCCCGCCTCTTTGCCCATGTTCTGTTATCCGGGAGTGACGCGCGATGACGCGCTGCCAAGATGGCAACGGCCGGCTTTGAGGCTTCAAAACTGCTCTTCAGATCCCTATGGGTCACGTCACGGACACTACGTCCATATTTTTTTTACAGTCTATGGCTTAGACAGTCACACAACGCACGATCAAATGAAGATGTTTTAGCCTATTTTTAAAAATGTTCAAACTTTGGATTAATTATACATTTTTGTCGTGTATTGTTTGCTACTGTGTTGCTATTTATTCAAGTCTGCCCGTTTCCTGAAAAAGAATATTTCCAATCTATGATGTAATGAATAAAACCATTTTCATGATTACCCCAGGTTTATTGGTGTTGTTCTCTTATTCAAATTTGTCGTTGCACGTCATACATCGTATTTCATCCTTTGTCATACATCCTATGCAGTGCGTGAATTATTATTGCTCTTTATTGTCTATTTAGGGTAGTTTCGTAATTTAAATAACATGGGTTATCTTAATATGTGATTAATGACATTTTATTATAATATTACACCACCCAAATATGTATTTATTTCCTTCTAATTCTCGTTGTCATTGCAGGCTGATTTAGCCTATATTCACCAAAAAGTGATTAGTGTAGCCTGCTTAAAATAGCATACAACAGGGCAAAAACATAGTTGATGTCTAAAAATAATAATTTCATGACTCTAAACATTACTTTGTGAAGACAATGGCATAATACAGTGACATAATATGTTTTTTAGCCGCATCAAAACAGTAATCATCTGCATGGGTAAATTTACCCGCTGGCGGTTTTAGGTATACAGCGACCCCTGGCGGTTCTAGTGTTAAACTTGTCAAATTTGACCGTCGTGACGTATTATGTACTAGAAAACTTATTTGACTTCGAGGGCAAATAAAGGTTAAAATATTTACTTTGTAACTGAAATCATTGTCCAGATCACTGCTCAAGCACAGAAAGATCCGTTGTCACATGGTATTTACTTACTTTTCTGATCGATGACCCAGGTGAGCCAATCATAGGCGCGATACACGTTACTTTTCCAGCGATGACCCAGGTGAGCCAATCATAGGCGCGATACTCGTTACGTTTCTCAGCGATGAGCCAAGCGAGCCAATCATAAGCGTTTGGCCCAATAACTAAACATCGCGCCCTTCTGAGGAACAAATTCACGCCTTTTAGGAAACAACTTACAGTCCAATATAATGTTGTTGCCCAAAGAAACAATCAAAACTTGTACAAATACAACAAAAGACCACCGTAGTATCAACACAATAGGAATATTTATTGATATTTTCAACAGTAATGACACACGTTTGTCATACACACTCCACACATACAGAATAACTAGCTCTAGAGTGATTCATTCATCTAAAATATTAGAAATCACTGCGGATATATCACAAGTTAGGTCCAACAGGTTTTTTTTCCACACAAACCAGCTTTTAAAAAAATATTTAAAATAAAACCACAAAAGTTTAAATAAAACCACTGTATTTTGGGGACAGTACAGTACTAATATAAAATCTTTATATTAGTATTTACACATGTAGCTTACCGCCACAGATGATTAAAGAAAATTAAAATAAACATTATTGATGAATGCAAATCTGTAGTGTTAATGATACAATTATGACAATACATGAGGATTTAAATGCAGACAAAGATGTTTACTTTTCTAAAGATAAAGTACCCATGTGTTTTTGGACATGGTAGAATCATAGAAGAACAGGTATTGTTACCACCTGATACTATAGTACAAGTACTTTTTTTGTATAGCCTATGTTTAGATGTTTTTCACTCCATTTTTTGAGCTCGTATTTAAAAAGCAGTTTTTATCCATGCTGTACACCTGAAATGCAGCTATTGTAAAACTACTGAATACTCGTTTGCAGTTGAGTGATTCCAGATATATAGCCCTATGCATGCTCTAACTGAATGAGATTTACACACAAACACAAAGAAAAACCACAGAGATGACTTGCAACAAGATACACGTTTACTTTTCTCCATACTAGTATATACACCGACACACACACACTCACACACCTACATGTAACTCCACAGTATTTTGTGTTAATGTCAGCACAAAGATAGTTTAACACAGAAGGTGAGGCAGAGCGATCATCCACACGTGGGATAAGATAGTGTGCAAAATCAGCATGGCACATTGAGACGCTCTACACACACACACACACACACACACACACAGTCATTCAACTATATACAAGAGATAGGGATTCGAAATATTGCACTTGCTGGCCCACTGCGCCCCACATACCGAAGGACGCATAAATGAACAAATAAATAAGATTATACAGATACAGGTATCTAAATAGAGATGTCGTACAGTTTCATGCAGGGACGATGCCAAATGTGGCTTGTGGTTGGGGAAACGAAGTACTGATTTTCTCTATTCTGAGGACACATCAATGAACTATTAATATACGTACCGGCATATTCAGTCTACAGTACATCTGTGACCGTGATATGTTTTTAATAATGCCGGATATGGTCGGCCTAACGTTATAGAGACTTCTTTTTATGTACTACACTCACAAGACCACACATATAAACAGACCACACCATGTAGTTTGATCATTTAAGGGCTACTGGATGTGTTTTCATTTTTTACCTTAATTCTACCTAGATAATTATACATCACAATGGAAGTTGGATTATCTCTAGGGACGAGAAACAAATAAAACCATCTAGAAGATGAATCGCATGAAACCCGTCAGGAACATGTCATATTTCAGCCCAAAATGAAATTTAAAAAAAAAAAAAAGGAGTGAGTTATTAGGAATTATATTTTACATAAAGAGAATGAAGCCCATTTTTAGGACCAATGTTTTTTTTTTTTTGCATTTTATATTTATAATTTAGCATGTTTTTGTCCCAAATTACAATAATGCAAATAAAATCTTTATATTAGTACTTACTTTCTAAGTATTTAAACAGGATGAAAATATTTGTTTTAATATTTTAAGTTGTGTTGATTTGGAATATACTGTATATATTTTCAATTTTGTAGGATCGCTTATACATAGTATATACAGACAGACAGACAGATAGATAGATAGATAGATAGATAGATAGATAGATAGATAGATTAGATAGATAGATTAGATAGATGGATAGATGGATGGATGGATGGATGGATGGATGGATAGTACTATAAAAAAAAGTGTGAAAGTTTCTTTATGCAAAAAATGTTTAATTTTGAGGTGAAATATTATCTGAATATTGTCAGATTTCGAGACGTTCACCCTAGATCTGCTCTTCCTTAGCAATACAGTTGGCTTGTTATATTTCGGACATTTAAACATTTCCATCCACAGCCAAAGTCGTGTTAGGTTTGTCGGATTAAATATTGATGCACTTCTCCTGAAAATAGCTGCGCGACACATTTCCTTGGCTATTACTGCATCATTTTACAAGACGAGCTCCAGCGAGCGTCGACCGACTCAGATTCCTCATAACATCTAAAATCACTGAATCCTCTCCGGCCATGAGTATAAAACAAGATAAGAGCAGGGACAGCAAATCACGTCCTCCACAAAGTACCTTTTTAGCCAGCAGAGAAAAAACAACCGACGACAGCGATAAAACAGAAAAGAGAAACGGAGAAAAAAAGGGATCGGGGAAAAAACACAAACTCCACTTCATCTAGAAGAACGTTTCGTTTTCAGACACACGCAGCTCATGAAGCACATTTACTTCTCTTTTTCTCATTGTAAAGTCTGTTTGCTTTGAATAAATAGATAAATAAATATCTCATTTCATCAAGTCAGCGTGAATTCATTTACAATGATCAAATTAAATGCGTAGAAACATTTAATGCACTTTTTTCCCACTGTATTGAACAGCTCCTTGAATCCACAACATCTGACTGAGGTATATACAAACCTATGTACACTAGATATATCATGTATTCATATAGGTGACTTTAATATTCTTTAATAATCTACAGCGTACACACACACACATGATAATTATGCAGCTGATGTCACTGCCACTGCTAGACAGGAAATTTCGACTCGATTAATATGGCATGAATTCCTGATCTACAAAAACAAGGAGTCTTGTGTGTGTGTGTGTGTATGTGTGTGTATTAATGCAGTCGCTTTTCGGTCCCTTCCTTTGAGCGCCTGACCCTCTGCTAAGCCCCGCCTTTAAAAACAATTCTGACCAATCCCACCTTAGCAAGGAAGTCCTGTGTGATGATGTAATTACATTTAAATTTTTTAAAATTTAGAATCAACTCATTTATTTGTATAGCGCTTTTCACAATACATATTGTTTTAAAGCAGCTTTACAAATAATCATGATAATAACATTAGGGATGCACAATATATCGGCCAATATATGGTCATTTTTAATATTGTCGTTATCGGCCCGATAAAAAAATGTGTCCGCTATATTAAAGCCGATAAATAATGTATTATTTCCTTCAGCTGAGACGCTTCAGATGCGCACTGTTCATCATGATGGGTTTGAATTGCTTGAAATATGATTGGAATCACTTCAGAAAAGGAAAATACAGTTCAGAGCAACATGTGCAGCACAAGTCTGTCATATCGGCTACATAAAATCATAATGAGAACATCATAATTGTGTGTTTGGGACATGGCTTTTAATGATGAGACTTTTGTTCTTGTAATCAGGCTCTCAAATATTATATAAAAAAATTGGATTTAGATTAGGGCTGTGCGATATGGACAAAAAAAATCTATCACGATTTTTTTGATCAATATTGCAATTTCGATTTTAATCACGATTTTGAAACAATATTTCCTTACACACATACTTGTGTGTATAATTTTTTTGGAAGCTGGCTTTATTGCCAATATTTGCGGGCACAATATCTTAACATAAATGATATTATGACATTGGTTTGCCTTTTTGAACTCTTCGTATGTTGTGCAGTGCGCAAATGCCTGTATTATCGATTTTTGTATGGTTTGGAAGAATCTTTTTTGTGTCTTTTGCAACATCTCGCACATGACACAACGTTCTACGCGGTGCTCATAGTAAAACAAGCTCAACTTTTTTAGACCAGCGTCTCGTGTTTTTAACCGTAAAAATGCGTTCTGTGTGAATGTTCCTTAATACTCTGGTTTGCCGCAGTGAAAGATTGACAGGTCTCGCAAATTACCTGGATCTGATACATCATCTCTCCTTTTTTGGTCCTTCTGCCCTGTTTCTGTGCTTTCTTCCATGGCGTAATGGTAAACAGACTCTGTTCTGCTCTTGCGCTAGATTAAGGCGCGCTGCATTCAGATCGCACACTACAGTTCACATCGCATCTTTTGCGCGCTCAAGTTCGTTATTTTAAATGTAGACGCGCGTTGAGAGCGACGTGGTCGCGACGCTCATGCGGTACAACACGCTTGCAAATACATTTATCCATTGCTGAAACTTCCTCGTCTTCATGGCTTATGATTGCTTAGCAACGGCAGACACGCTCTCGGTCGCTTTTTGAAAGGAGAAGAAAGCGGCACTGCACAGCGTTTTCCAAGTGTTTTCAGACGCGATATGAACGGCCCTTTCTGCGGTTTCTTACGGTTTCGATTAATCACGCAGCCCTAATTTAGATTTATTGGCCAATATATCAGTTATCGGCTTTCAAATATAAAGAATTATCGGTTATCGGCCCAAATTTTCATATCGGTGCATCAATATCTTCCTAATTATCTTAATATCTGACTAATACCTTTTTGTTGCAATAGAAAGGGCAGGGCTTAGCGAAAAGTCATCAACAGCCGATCCATGCTTATAACAGTGCCGTAAAGGCCGTTAAGACTTTGATTGACAGTAAAGAAAGCAGTGTGTCAGAATGAACTAGGCACCGTATAGACAGACGTGACTCTAGTGCAAAGGTGCTGGAACAAAACAGGCTAAAGGAGCGTTCATACACACCGTGTTCTTGCGTTCTGTGTTCACATGCATCAGACAGACTGCATTGTATAATTTTAAAAAGAACGCTCTCTAGTGGCGCAATAGACCGTGACATGAACTTACACTGTTGCCACAAGCCACCTATACTGAAAACCGATGACCAAAGAAATCATATTCATATTTTTTCAAGCTATCCTGCTTTCTAAAACACTGAGAAGTTGCTTGCCATTACCACTGGGTGCAGTTGTAAAGGATCACATGACTCCTGACATGCACCAATCAGATTCAGGTTGTTCCAGCACCTGCATTCTATGACATTAAAGGATATATGCATTTATCTAAAGGTGTTCACACACACACACACACACACACACACACACTTCTGCTACCATGTAAACTGAGCACTAACAGGCACAGTTAGGCTGCTGTAGTGGAGGAGGGTTATCCGTTAACCGGGCCGTTCCCTGGGCTCCTGTGGTAACGGCGGGGTCAGTCTCTATACTCTCTGACATCTTGTCGCAGATTATGTCCACCAGACGCTCAAAGGTCTGCTTCACGTTGATGTTGTCCTTGGCGCTCGTCTCGAAAAACTCAAAACCTGGTAGACAGAAATGACACCAAACCACAGTTTAGATCCGTTACAAAACAAGACTAGACAGCATTTTTAGGTGTGTAGCAAAATTATATTCAATATATAAATAAATATTACATTTCTAAGGCAGTTTTGCCTATATTCTTGGTATTGAGGATGCATTGCAACAAACTTAGTGAAAAAATAAATCCAACATGGAAGAAAATATGACAAATTTTGATTATTTAAATGTAATTATTATATCTATTCAGTATATTTACTTAATTATATATTTATTATATATACTATTATAAATGGTTAATAGAAATATTGATATAAATACTACAAATAAAAAAATTCCAGAATGCATTTCGACAAGCTTAAGTGAAAAAAAAATCCAAGATGGCAGAAAAAAAGTATTATTTTTGTATATATATATAATATATAATATTATATATATATATATATATATATTTTTTTTTTTTTTTTATTATTATTATTGATATATTTATTAAATGCATTTATATAAATAGTTAATATAAATGATATTATAATAAAACAAATACATATAAGTAATAATATAAATATGACTATAAATAGAACAATATTGCTTATCAATAATAATTAAATTCTTTTTTAATAATTTAATATATTAATAAATATATTTAATAAATATAAATGTATTTTAGAAATATATTAATAATTTAATTAGTAATTAAATAATTCATAATAATAGTAAATTATGAATGATTAACTATTGCTTATTAATAATATTACATTATTTTTTAATAATTTACTATATATATATATAAAAATATTTAGTACATATCAATGTATTTTATAAATATATTAATAATTTAATTAGTAATTAAATATATTTATTCATAATAATTCATAATAATAGTTAATTATATTTAATAGTTAATAGTACAATATTGTGTATTAATAATATATTAAATTATTTTTTAAATAATTTAATATATTAATAAATAGATTTAATATATAGAAATGTATTTTATAAATATATTAATAATTTAATTAGTAATTAAATATATGTATTCATCATAATTCATAATAATAGCGCCTATTATTATTATATTAAATTATTTTTAATAATTTAATATATTTATAAATATATTTAATAAATAGAAATGTATTTTATAAATATATTAATAATTTAATTAGTAATTAAATATATGCATTAATCATAATTCATAATAATTTATGTTAATTACATTTAAAATGATTATTAAAAGTGTATTTTAGTATTGCATTGTTAGTAGCATGTACCCATCAAACTCTATTCAATTGTGTGTCGAGTTTCGTGTGCACTTCACATGATGAGCTCTATTTTTGCACAAAGTTGCTGACTATGTAGAGCGTCTTAATTCTGTGACTTCTGAGGTTCTGTATGGATGTTGCCTTAGACATAAGTTGACTATGTAAGCAGAATGTGTGCTCTTTTACAAATTGTGACAATCCTCAATGAGATGTAATTGATTTGACAGTCTGGAAACGACGAGGGTATGTCCTCTCTCACACCACACATGCAGTAATTGTGTCTATTTTCACCGTTCAGCGTTAGTCTGAGCCGTTTCCACATTCTGGTGTCATCCAATTCTATGCGTTTAATTATCGCCTGAGTTCAAAAGCTGCAATTCCCTCAATACGCTCTAATTTATGCACAGTGAACATATGCTTATACGAGCCGTCTAAGGTATGTATTCTATTACAGTGCTTATATAGGAGCTAAAATGGGACATTTTATGCATGGCGAGATTCATTTCCATTCTGGTGCATTTTGGAGGTTGGTAGCATTTTGTAGTGGTTCTCAACCAATGGATTGATAGCATAGATACTGATAGCAAAGGAAAATACAAGTCTAAATGTCAAAAGTTGAAATGCAACCAACCACATAATAGGGCATAGTTAGGAAAGCACAATATACAGACTTTCAACTTTCAAAAAAAGCACTTCCTACAGAGCCCCTAATGGGAGGAACATTTTTTTTTTTTCAAATCTTTTGCGTTCCCTCGCAAAGAATTGCGTTCTCTCGCAAAACCTGCTGTGAGTACACTTCCTGTAATGTCCTGCTGGCAGTGTTTCAAACAGCTCAGTACGTTAACAATGAAGCGGTTCATAGAGTTTTATTTTGAACTTGGACTTAAGTATAAAGATATACGGTCAGTGCTTATTCAAGAAGTTCAGTAAAGTAGGGCTGCACGATTTGGGGAAAATATCTAATTGCGATTATTCTGGTTAAAATTGCGATTTAAAATGATTTTATTTTTTATTTTTACAAATGAAAAGTGTGTGTATATAACATTTTGTGTTTATGTATTAATATGACTAATAATAATTATTATTATAAAAATATTTAACAAAATAAGAAATATTACTATTACAATAACATTATTAAAAATAGAGTATTTAAGAATAAATATAACAATATAATAATAATAATATTTATATTTTACAGAAAACTTATTTTACAAAAAAACTGCTGGGTTACCTGTTAACATGCAGACAGTCTATGACTAAAAATCATTAGACAGGTCTAAGGATTTACTGTTAAAAAAAATATATTATTATAAAAATCTGTGCTTTTTATCTGTGATATCAATTTCTTAAAGTCTATGTCTTTAATATGAAATATGAGCCTCTTATGCATCCACCGTGGGGAAAAAACTCCTGTACATTGAAGAAAAAAATATGGATTGTCATATAAATTTATTTAGAGAGAAGTATTATTTTTCTTATTTTTTACCCAAAAGTTTCATTCATACTGGAAGCCAGAGGGCGCCCTCGAGCAGAAACTCCACATTTGCCTCAGAGAAGTAATAGTTTTCAGGAAATCCCTAATGTGAAGCTAGCGCTGTAACTGAATAAAAAGATAGAAACGCTTTGATTAAACATGAAGACAATAAACACACGACTGAGACAATATATGGTGTATTTGAGTTCTTCAAGCCTTCTCGGGTATTTTCATAATAATAAAGTATGCAGTGCTGATTGACATAGACTTCATCACTGTATAGAATACTATAAAATAATTCATCGTCTGTTTCATTCTGTGATAAGAAGCCACATCAGCTCACAAACACTCGACTGACGATATGAAGTGAGTTAAAACGTGTTATTAAACGTTGTATTTTGTTGGACAACAGGTTTATGAACGCTTCGCATTACTAGTTTGTGAAGATGTTTGACGCGTGTTGCTTTTTCAAACGCACGTTATAAGCGACTCAAACTCGCAGTGCTTTCAGACGGAGCAGCGTTTACTCCTGATCACAGAGCGGCTCTTCACTGACACACTGCGCATATATTTATTTAATTAAAATCGCAGCCTTTGCGCTTTCATAATCGCACATAAGCCAAATCGCGATTGCGGTTCGATTTTGATTAATCGTGCAGCCCAAGTTGGCATATTGGCACAAATGACACATCTTTAACGTAGACAACGAGCTACAATCTAATTTTCCTCAAAACGAGCCTTATAATATGAATAGATCTCTATGAGCAGGCGGCTGAGAGACAAGTCCGAAGGGACCGTCTGCAAAGTGCAAAACCCGAAAAGCATTACTGCAAAAATAGTCATTAACTTCAATATTACACACTGTAATGTCACCTAATCCAGTTTACACATCAACAGTCTCCGCCTGGTCATACTATAACACTTAGTTTGATAAAATGTGTTGTGTTTTTGCATAATTTTTATGATTTTTTTATTATGAAAAATATTCAGCGAACTGTCACCAAATTCCGTTCACATTTCACTGCTCTGCTGCTGGTTATACTACAACACTTAGTTTGGCAAGTAATTGCACATCAAAATAATAAAAGTATAAAAATAAAAGTAATAGTAAATAAGTAGGCCTATTCTTTACACAAATGATGTTGGTACCCAGCTACTACAGTAGTTGCAACCATAGCTTTTGCATGATAATTGCTTACTGATTTTGATGGCATTACGCTGTATAACAGTGAAGTTATTGAATATTTTTTATATTAACAGTGAAGGTATTGATTTTATTTCATATTATGCAAAAAGACATTTTATCAAACAGCAGGTTTTGCGAGAGAACGCAATTCTTTTCCCATGCTAATTTTTTTCCACCCCCATGTCCCTTTAGGGGCTCCGTAACTTCCCATTCTTTGTAGCTGACGTCAAAGGTTGCATCCAATCAAAATAAAAATCATTTTGGTGCAAATTTAATTGTCAACTTGGTAAGCTGCATGAATAAAACTATTTAAACTAAAAGAAAATATCAGGCTGCTGGGTCACTTTTTAATGTCCAATGTCTTGAAGCAAAACTAGTTAAGAAGTTAAGTTATGCTGACCCACCTGACTGGCTCCACAGGTCCAGAAGTTTCTAATGAGTCCCTGGAGGAATTAAAACTCAGTTTGGGGATGAGGTTAGGACGAGTGAACTTACCCAACTGCTCTGCCAGCATTCTGCCGTTTTCCACAGACACCACTCGCTCCTCTTCCATGTCACACTTATTTCCCGCCAGGATGACCTGCGCGTTGTCCCAGGAGTACGTCTTTATCTGGGTTGACCTAGATAAAAACAACCAAGGATGTTACGATTCACTCTCACAATGCAATCACTATACTGTATATGCAGGCTCCGTCTTCCCATCTGCAAACATACACTGTTAAAAACTATACAGTATATTCCAGGTTAATAACTGCATTACTTTCACGGTAATTTCATAGTAGGACTTATAACTGCATTTGTAAAATCTACAGTACTTTACTGGATGAATCAGAGTTTTTGAACGAATCTCTTGAATGAATGATTCAATGACTCACTCGTAAAGACTTCACTTGTTTCATTTCTGGATGAATCAGTGTTTTTAAACAAATCTCTTGAATGAATGATTCAGTGACTCACTCGTAAAGACTTCACTTGTTTCATTACTGGATGAATCAGTGTTTTTGAACGAATCTCGAATGAATGATTAAATGACTCACTCGTAAAGACTTCACTTGTTTCATTACTGGATGAATCAGCGTTTTTGAACGAATCTCTTGAATGAATGATTCAATGACTCACTCGTAAAGACTTCATTTGTTTCATTACTGGATGAATCAGCGTTTTTGAACGAATCTCTCGAATGAATGATTAAATGACTCACTCGTAAAGACTTCACTTGTTTCATTACTGGATGAATCAGCATTTTTAAACAAATCACTTGAATGAATGATTCAATGACTCACTCATAAAGACTTCACTTGTTTCATTACTGGATGAATCAGCATTTTTAAACAAATCACTTGAATGAATGATTCAATGACACTCATAAAGACTTCACTTGTTTCATTACTGGATGAATCAGTGTTTTTAAACAAATCTCTTGAATGAATGATTCAATGACTCACTCATAAAGACTTCACTTGTTTCATTACTGGATGAATCAGTGTTTTTAAACAAATCTCTTGAATGAATGATTCAGTGACTCACTCAAAGACTTCACTTGTTTCATTACTGGATGAATCAGTGTTTTTAAACAAATCTCTTGAATGAATGATTCAGTGACTCACTCATAAAGACTTCACTTGTTTAATTTTAAACAATTGTAAAATTTTAGTCCAGTTGTCCTGTAAAAAAAAACTTGCTTTTACTGTGAGTTTACAGTAAAAATACAAAAAAAAGAGGAAAAATTACTGTAAACAAAAAATATCATACTGTATTTATATAGTGCATATGTACAACATGCAATGCATCATGAATATATAATACTCTGGAATTTTCTGAACAGTTTGTGTTGTTGGTTTATTTTGTAATATTGGTTTATGTGTCACCATAGTTGTGTTTTGTACATATGTCATGTATTGATATCTGTGGATCATTCTTATGCTAATAAGAAAAAAATACTGTGTTGCAAGATGATGTCATGTGAAAATAAAATCTCCATATTCATTTTAAGAATGGTTTATAACATAAATCAGCCATTTAGTTTATTTCTTATTCTAGCTTGCCATCATTTTAACAAATGTTTTTCATGTTTTCATATTAATATATAAAAGGTCCAAGATCCCAAGCAAATGGAACACTACCCTTACAAAAAATAAGTATACTTTAAGTTAATTTTATTAAGTATACTTAAGTAAAGTTCAAGTATATTTTTAAGTATAATTTTATGCAGTAAGTACACTAATTTCAATTGCTAGTAGTGTACTTGTAAGTGTATTGTTTAAATACTACTTGGTACTAAATTGGCCTACTTTTTAGTGTATAAAAGTATATTTTTAAGTATACTTTAAGTGCAACAGTGGTAAACTTTGAGTACACAACTAGTTTACACTACCACTGGACTAGCCTACACAAAAATTCAGATACTCAGAATTAGGAACATATCTATTTTCTTTATAAATCAATATTTTCAAGCAATGTTAGTTTATAAGACGGTATGTAAAACTATGTGAAAATGTATTTATGTAATAAATACATTTGTACTATGTACTACTGGCTACTTAATCAAAAGAGTAAACGCAACTACAAGCCAAGTATACTTAGAATACTTAATACTTTTATGTATATCTCGATCAAAAGATTGAGTTACATGTATAGACCAAATATACTTAGACTTTTCTGTCAGTGTGTCAAGTATACTTAAGTGCAATTTTAAGTATATTTCTGAGAAGTACATAAAAAGTAGACTGAAAGTATACAAATAGCACAGTTGAATAAACTTCTTTTTCGTAAGGAAAATTATGGCGACTTCAAAACAATTAAACAATATAATTTCCTACAGTGGCATGGTTAAAGACAACTTTATAATGTGAATTCACAGTAAAACAATAGCAGTAAATTACTGTGATGTTGATTCACAGTCATTTGTAAGAAAGCATGCATTGATTTCACAGTAAATTTCTGACTAGTTTAAGAATTTGGATAAATTGACTTCTTGGGTTAGACCAGAGGTTACAAGTCTCTGTGTTATTTTAGATTCTGATGTGAGTTTTAACCCCCATATTAATAAGGTGACAAAATTATAATTTTTCCACCTAAAAAACAGCTAAAATTTGACCTTTTTAAATCAGACAGATGCAGAAATGCTAATTCAAGCTGTTATTTCAAGTAGACTTGACTACTGCAATACACTTTTTATTGGTCGCCCACAAAAAGCAATAAACAGACTTCAGCTTATCCAAAACCCGGCCGCTCGGTTATTAACTAGAACTAATAAAAGAGAAAATATAACTCCAGCTTTAGCTGCATTGCACTGGCTCCCTATAAAATTTAGAATAGATTTCAAGGTCCTCCTCCTGACATACAAAACCCGTGATGGACAAGGACTATATCACCAACTTTCTTGATTATATTCCATCTACAAGTTAAACATCATCTACTGCTGATTTATTGGAGGTTCCAGCAACAGGCGAACAATAATCGGCGATGCGGCTTTTACAAATTATGCTCCAAAATTGAGGAATACACTACCAATAGATATTCGGGAAGCCAGTTTGCTCAATATTTTTAAAGGAAAACTAAAAATGCATCTTTTTATCTTAGCATTTAATTAGTTGTCTTTGAATTATGTTTATAAATTGTCTTTTACAGTATATGTTTAGTATTTTATACTTGATGTTAGAGCTCGATCAACCACTTCACAAACAGTCTTTTCAACCACACAGTACCATTATTTCTTTTTTACAAATATTCAAATGATCACAGAAATACTGGGATACAAGTTCATAGTTCGGATATAAACACTGATGTCTACGGTGGCGTCAAAATAGAGCAAATCACCTTTTGAAAGTAACCTGCCGCTTCAAATAAAGTTTGTATCAATTATATCATTACACCAGTAGGTGGCGACAAGTGACTGTTAAAAATTGTATTTGTCATTGAATCATTCATTCAAGAGATTCGTTCAAAAATGCTGATTCATCCAGTAATGAAACAAGTGAAGACTTTATGAGTGAGTCATTGAATCATTCATTCAAGAGATTCGTTCAAAAACACTGATTCATCCAGTAATGAAACAAGTGAAGTCTTTATGAGTGAGTCATTGAACATTCATTCAAGAGATTCGTTCAAAAACACTGATTCATCCAGTAATGAAACATGCGAAGTCTTTATGAGTGAGTCATTGAATCATTCATTCGAGATTTGTTCAAAAACACTGATTCATCCAGTAATGAAACAAGTGAAGTCTTTATGAGTGAGTCATTGAATCATTCACTCAAGAGATTCGTTCAAAAACGCTGATTCATCTAGTAATGTAACAAGTAAAGTCTTTATGAGTGAGTCACTGAATCATTCATTCAAGAGATTCGTTCAAAAACGCTGATTCATCCAGTAATGAAACAAGTGAAGTCTTTATGAGTGAGTCATTGAATCATTCACTCAAGAGATTCGTTCAAAAACGCTGATTCATCTAGTAATGGAACAAGTAAAGTCTTTATGAGTGAGTCACTGAATCATTCATTCAAGAGATTCGTTCAAAACCGCTGATTCATCCAGTAATGAAACAAGTGAAGTATTTATGAGTGAGTCACTGAATCATTCACTCAAGAGATTCGTTCAAAAACACTGATTCATCCAGTAATGAAACATGCGAAGTCTTAATGAGTGAGTCATTGAATCATTCACTCGAGATTTGTTCAAAAACACTGATTCATCCAGTAATGAAACAAGTGAAGTCTTAATGAGTGAGTCATTGAATCATTCATTCAACCCGATTTTTTAAAATAATTCATTTAAATTAATTACTTTTTTAAATTGACTACAACAATTAACATTTTGCCAGAACCTCTAGTAAATTACATGTTATTTTGTTTAGTTGTCTATTCAGAATCGTGGGAGAATCATAATCTCTGTTTGAAACAAAAAAATTGTGATTGTCAATTTAACCAGAATCAGTCAGCTCTACTTGATGTGTTGTATTAGATTACTTTTCATCTTTTGTGAATGATTTTTTTAATAGATATATTATGTAAAGCACTTTGAGCTGCATTTTATGTATGAAAGGTGCTATATAAATAAAGTTTAATTATTATTACTACTACAGTCATTTATTTTAAAACAATACTCTTTAATCCTGTAAATTCCTGGTAATTTTGTACAGTGTGCCGCCCAATTAAAGCTAATGTTTTAATACCCGTCTCAGTTTTTAAAAGGCTTGTTTTGGTGCCACAGCAACAGCTGGTGCAGATCCACTGAAGCCCACCACACATTACAGCGTTTGCTCATGTATGTCGCAGGGATACAGCGGAGACTGTAGTAAGTTGCTTCTGTGTTTCCCCAGCGTTTTCACATACTGTACATCTGGTTTAATTAGGTGTCAGTTCACTGACCGCAGCTGGAGTCTCTTGAGTTTCACCAGACTCTGTTTCTTCTCTGAGCCACAAGATAAACTGCGACTACCATTTCAAGGAGTTAAACTACTGTCAAGCTACCCTTCTGAAAAAGTACATGACAAATTACTAACAAAAAGTAGCTTTTTAAGGAGGTAAAATGCAGTTTTTAAAACTATAGTACACTGTATAAAGTGGCAACCTGTTAAAGTTAATTTAGATGCAACTATTTTTTAGATTACTATTTTTTTCCATGCATGAATGTAAATACATTTACATTTATGCATTTAGCAGATGCTTTTATCCAAAGTGATTTACCAAAGCAATTCGTCAAAGAGCCAACAATATTCATAATATACAATGCCAGCTAGATTAGGAAACAAGCAAGCTAAATACAACTAAAACAGAAAAATACAAACAAATAATTACAACTAAAACACTATTACAAAACAAAAACATATATAGTGATAAACAGTAGTATTTCGCTAAATATTTATTTATAAAATATTTAAATAATTTAAAATAAAAAAATGACTGGAAAACAAATGACTGAAATTAATAAGTATTTTAATTATTATTATTAATGTATTAAATTATTATTATTATTATTATTATTTTTTTACCAGTTCACTGAATTGAAGCTACTTGACAGGACATTTTTTACATAATTTATTCATGTCTGACTTTGATGGTGCTTATTTGGATTTATCACTTTTTGTAATTTTGAGGGATGCACGATATGAAAATTTTGGCCGATACGATAACCGATAATTCTTTATATTTAAAAAAGCCTATAACCGATATATTAGCCGATAAATCTAAATCCAAATTTTTATGTAATTTTTGAGAGCCTGATTACAAAAACAAAAGTCTCAGCATTAAAAGCCATGTGTCACAGTTATGTTCTGTTTTGTCCTTGGACTTTCAGTGTGTTTTCATTTGTCACATGGTTCTTTGTTCTGTTTCCCACCACTCATCAGTTCCCATGGTTACCATCGTTAGTCTAGTTCAGTTCAGCTGTGTCTTGTTCATCTAATTTCCGTTTGCTATTTATTTCTCCCCTTTCTCTTTCTCTCTCCTTGTCTGATCTCTGTTGTGTTACGTTGTGTGTACCTACCTGCTCCTGTGATTAAACTCCCTTTTGAACTTCATTCTTCTTCTGTCGTCTTCCTACCTGCACACATCCCTGACAGAAGATCGGCCCGCCCAAAATGGACAATAGGGCAAGAATTATCATACTCAGGAGAGCCAAAACCTTTTTTCTTTCATTTTAAGTTTTGTTGATGTGGCTATCGCTAGTGCTCTTGAAGATGAGACACTAAAGACTCTGTTCTGGATCGGGGCTAATTACCATCACCTCGTGGACCTCCCAGACACCACGGGACTGAGCTGGAGAGAAGCTGTAATCCGGTGTCTGGAGAGCGTCGCGCCCCGGTCCAGGACACACCCTGTCTCCGTCCAGAGCCCAGTGACGTCCCCTGTCTCCATCCAGAGCCCGTTGGAGGACCACTGGCTCATCGATTTTTGGACAGACCCGTCTCCCGTCGAGTGTCCTACGACGTCTCCTGTCCATGTCGAGAGGCTCCAGCCCGCGACGAGAGTCCAGTGAAGACACCAGCACCGCCAGAGCGTCCTGGACTCCCACCCAGCCTCCCTCTCCCACCTTCTCCCATCATCTACACCTTATTCTCACCACCTCCACTTCCTGTCAGCCCTTCCGCTCACCTTCAGTCCACCAACAGAGAGGTGTGTTCGCCGTGGGTCTGCCAGTCCCCAGATACATCATGGCTGGTGGATCCACGGTTTCCGCCTCCGGCCTCCACGACCAGGACTCCACCTCAGCCCGTCGAGCCATTGGCGCTGCCCTGGCTCTTACCTCCCTCAGCTCCACCGTGGACCATCAGTCCACCAGCTACGCCGGCCTCCCTCGCCCCTCCAATGTCGCCTTGGTCGTTCATCGACCCGCCCTCACCTCTGGACTTCACTCCTCTAGCTTCGCCTCCTCCCTTCGTCCCTCTGGCTCTGTTGGGCCTGATCTTCGGTGTCGCCGTGGCTCGTCGGCTCTGTGGCAACACCCTGGCCTCCACTGGCACCTGCTTCGCCTCCGTCAGTCAGCCCCCTGAAGTCATCGGTCCGGTCTCCTCCATGGTTCCTCCCTCCGTCAGCTCTGCCCTGGTTCCTCCTGTGTCTTCGATCCGCCCTTCACCTGCACTTCGTCCTCCTCCGGTCCCCCTCCAGCAGCCCTCTCCATCCTGTTACGGCGCGAGGTCGTGCCTTGTTGGAGGGGGCGTTATGTTCTGTTTTGTCCTTGGACTTTTAATGTGTTTTCATTTGTCACATGGTTCTTTGTTCTGTTTCCCGTCACTCATCAGTTCCCATGGTTACCATCGTTAGTCTAGTTCAGTTCAGCTGTCTTGTTCATTATCTCGTTTCCGTTTGCTATTTAGTTCTCCCCTTTCTCTCAGTCCTTGTCCGATCTCCGTTGTGTGTACCTACCTGCCTGTTCCTGTGATTAAACTTCATTCTCCTGTCGTCTTCCTGCCTGCACACAGCCCTGATACCATGTCCCAAACACACAATTATGATGTTCTCATTATAATTTTATGTAGTCTATATGACAGACTTGCGCTGCACATGTTGCTCTGAACTGTATTTTCCTTTTCTGAAGTGATTTCAATCATATTTCAAGCAATTCAAACCCATCATGGCAAACAGTGCGCATGTGTCTCAGCTGAAGGAAATAATATATTAAAATAAGAATGAAGAAAATAACGATAACATTAAAATTATCATATCTGCCGATATATCGTGCATCCCTAGTAATTTTTATTTTACGGAAAAGTTGGTGACCGAATTGAGTGAACTATTACTTTGGGAAGATTACATCTGCTGATGAAGCAGTACAATTGCAAATCCACCTCCGCAGCTCTGTCCTTTCAGTAAATTCAGGTCTCATTTCTGCTTAAGTAATAAAGCTCAGACATCAAGCCGTTTCGCGGCTGTAATGACTCCGCATCTGACCCGGGTCGCCTTTTCTCCGCTATAGTTCCTCAGCCTCTTTTCAGGATGTTCATTAGTCTCTCGTCTCACGCTAATTAAATCAACCACTGACCACAGCCGGACACCCAGCTGAGCGGATCAATAGGGCGGCATCCGTAAAACCCTGAACCGAGCTCTGCTGCCCTTTAATACTGAGAGAAATTTAAATGACTCTTATTAAATATTAACCAAATGGATTCCTGAAGACTCAATGATGACACTTTTCCTCTAAGGCCTCTTTAACTGCTCACAGAGGACTGTTCAGTCAATGTGAAATCAAAACAGACCCTATTTACTCTCTTAATAAACGTCTTATGAACCAATCAGTGTAAGCTTGCATTCATAATATCCCATAAAAATATAATAACCTTGTCCACCACAAAATACATACCCATACAAGCGCATAAAAACTACAAAATAAAAAAAATTATAAAAACTATAATTTAATAATACAATTAATCTAAATAAAAAATATATATGAATAAATATGAATAAAAAATAATAATATTAACCAATAATATCATGACCTAGTTTTCATGATCAAAATCAATCATTTTCGCACTTAATTTTCTTTTGTTGAATTTAGTCGATGTGAAACATCGTGACATGTTTCGGAGTTAAAAAAGAGTTTCCAAAAGAATATTCCATCGTATATCATCCATCATGAATTGATTAGATGGTGAAAATATACGACAGGAGGTTGAAAAATATTGATGGCATCAGCTGAAAAGGAAAGTCATTTCAGAGACACAGCAAATTATTACATTACGGGACCTTTTTTTTTTTTGCACTGATGCAATGATGAATAATTCACAATGAGACCAGGAAATTAAATAATGATATGCACTACAGTTCAAAAGTCTGGGGTCTGTAAGATTTTTTAATGTTTTTCAATTAAGTCTCTTTTGCTCAGTAAGACTGCATTTATTTGATATATACAGTATATATGTGACCCTGGAACACAAAACCAGTCATAATAGGCTGAATAAGCTGAATAAATAAGCTTTCCACTGATGTATATATATATACACATATTTGAAGGATAAAATCAAGTCCTGTCCTACATCGTTTCCCTCTGAATATTCGGTTCCATTTGATAAGACGTAACATTACTGAAGTAATTCTATACTATTCTATAATTCTATTTGAGCTTTAACAGTTTTGTTAGTCACATATGTTTAAAGATCTGGGTAAAAACCCACTGTTCAGTTTGACAGCTGGTCCAACCAATCAAATGAGACTTAATTTTTTGTGGAAAAGAAAGGAAAAAAAATCACGTATACATGACAATAAAAATCGTTCAAATAGAAGAATTTAGCAGATGTCACTCCCGAAACTTTGCAGCGTGTACGTAGCCGCTAGTCAAGCATGAATGAGATAATTTGTGAGTGAGCAGAACTCGGCACTAAACAAAAACTCCAGCTTTGAGCAGTGAGTGGATTCTAATTTAAATGCCTCTGATTGGCCATTGCGTTCAATAAATCAACAGACATGTCTGTGATTGGCTACATTGCTCAATGCTGCAAAAACATGTTGTAAATAGAAACCTTTGATGTTCTCCAGAGTGCAAACACAGACTGGATTGTTTGCAACATCGCCAATATGCTATTATTGCAGAGGAAACTGATCCTAGACCAGCAGTTATAAATCACATATAACTAATCTTAATTGTCAAATAATTTTATCCCATGTACTATAAAATGATGTTATTTGAGAGTAAGCATTGGTCCACCCCATTTCACCAAGGCCCTGTTTACAGCTGGTATTAAAATGTGTTTTGGTGGATCGGATCACAATTAGACGAGAGACATTCCCGTTTACACCTGGTGTTTTAATCCATCTCTTTTGTCCACTTTCAACCACTTCTGTCCTGATTTCTTCAAGGGGAGGGTCTATGGGCGGTAAATGTATGGGCTTTTTCAGATATTTCCATCTATGGACGAAACAAGCTCACAATTTACATATGAACGCACCCGGAGACGACGGAAAAACACATGGAGAGCTGCAGCTTCTGCACTGATAGACGCAAGACGTGTGTGTTAGAAATCAGGAATGGTGAGAGAACATTGTGCTTGGGATGTTTTCGTCTTCAAACCAAACTTGAATCTTCAGCTGACAAAGTTTAAATCCCTTCTGGCTAGTGCGTGTTCCATAATGTTTACACGTTAGGTCAGTAGGCGGAGAGTAGAGGGTCTTTTAGAGGCTGTTCAAACGCATTCGACCACATGAGCGATTACACTACGAAAACAATCCGGTCGAATGAGTTTTCGACTACCTCTGGAAGTGATCGAAATGGACAAGCTCAAACCGTTTTAGACTGTTTACACCTGTATTTAGCATCGTCCACTTGTGATCCGATCAACCAAAACGCATCTTAATACCAGGTCTAAACAGTGCCTTAGAGCCTCGCCACTGCCACTGCTATTTTTATTTTTATACCAAACGATGAATCACTAAAGCACTGTGATGATGAAGTGTAAACTAGAGATATTTATGCTTCCTTCAAAGCATCTCACTCACAGCGTTTGTGTTTTTGGAACAATAACTTGCTTACAGTTCTCTTAAACATTGCAGTTTTGTTCTGCTAACACACACACACACACACAATCTGTTATGCAGAAATACTGCCTGCTGCTTCAAATATTGCAAAAGCAGCTCTGCGTGATCACTGTATGGCCGTGAGATAGCAAACGTTGGCGTCATGTCCAGTGATCTTGCTCGTGGATCAGCAGAGGTCACTCACCAGTCCTGGACGGCTCCGAACGACTCCTCGTTGGTGATGTCATACATGAGGATGAAGCCCATGGCTCCACGATAGTACGCCGTGGTGATGGTGCGGTATCTCTCCTGTCCGGCAGTATCCTTAAAAATATGCACAAAACAGCTTTGTTAGTTTTTTTGGTTAGTAAAAT
This sequence comes from Coreius guichenoti, assembly GCA_039654105.1. Lineage (NCBI taxonomy): Eukaryota > Metazoa > Chordata > Actinopteri > Cypriniformes > Gobionidae > Coreius > Coreius guichenoti. The sequence goes on along the minus strand of CM077190.1, from coordinate 32,737,461 downwards.
TTTTTTATCACAGTTTAATACCAAAATACCATAGTAACTAGAGACGCACCGATGTATCGGTCAATAATCGGTATCGGCTGATAAAAGCTATTATTTTCACTATCGGCCAATGGCGATTGTTTAAAAACAGCTGATGATCAGGGCCGATTATATCCTGTCGATCAAAAGTGTGCGGAAAAGCGTGTCAGACTGTAACTCATACTGTGTGTGTGTATGAAGAAAATCTCTCTAGTGTTGAATTTAGGGCAAGTTAACACGACAATAACACATTAACAGTTAAAAAACAGCTACGTTAAAGCAAGCTCTATTTGACCCTTTCAATCACCCGTAGTTCAAGCCAGGGTTGCCAGATCCGCAGTTTTTCCCTAAACTAAACATTATTTGTAGCGTACCATCAATAATCACAAAGAGCTTTGTGCTTTGTTACTTGTGATAAGAAACAAAGTCTCAGCTTTCAAATTCTGTCCATTTTATCACGAAATTCAAACAATAAATGCCGCTTTGATGCTCTTAAATGTGACGTGACAGATCGCTGTAGTGCTTCAGTTCAAGCGGCAGCAAACATGCATGAACATCAGAAGGTATGTTGAAAGATACAGTACGACATACTGAAATCCGTATCATGTCACATGTAATCGTTCAATGAGTGTTTCCACCGCGGAAAGACGTCAATAAAACAGCTTGTGAACATTAATGTTGCATTTACCTCAGGAAAGTTATCCGATGTTCACAGTTCGTTTGTTAGCAATAAAAAACACTAGAGAGGAGATTATTTACTGTTAATTATATATGTATGTTTGAATAAGTTAAGACAAGTGTTTATGAAAACTACCTTATGTGCAATTGAGTTGTATACAAACACTTTTTATTTAAGTGTAATAACTATATCTGTAAATAAACAGCAGTTGAATATAATACATCTCTTGTTAATTTTAACCTCTAATAATATAGTAATGTGCCAAATTAGAGGGTTCCCTGTATAGTTTGCAGCATTAGTTGGGAAAGTTTTTTTTTCCTTAAGGAAACTCAAACTATTGGTATTCTGCGTGGGCAGATATCACTCTGAATAATCGGCATCGGCAGATATCACTCTGAATAATTTCCATGGGCAGATATCACTCAGAATAATCGGTATCGGCAGATATCACTCTGAATAATTTCCATGGGCAGATATCACTCAGAATAATCGGTATCGGCAGATATCACTCTGAATAATCGCCATGGGCAGATATCACTCTGAATAATCGGTATCGGCAGATATCACTCTGAATAATTGGCTATCGGTATCAGCAGATATCACTCTGAATAATCGATATCAGCAGATATCACTCTGAATAATCGGTATTTGCAGATATCACTCTGATTAATCGGTATCGGCAGATACCACTCTGAATAATCGGCATCGGCAGATATCACTCTGAATAATTGGCTATCGGTATCAGCAGATATCACTCTGAATAATCGATATCAGCAGATATCACTCTGAATAATCGGTATTTGCAGATACCACTCTGAATAATCGGCATCGGCAGATACCACTCTGAATAATCGCCATAGGCAGATATCACTCTGAATAATCGATATCAGCAGATATCACTCTGAATAATCGGTATTTGCAGATATCACTCTGAATAATCAGTATCGGCAGATATCACTCTGAATAATTGGCTATCGGTATCAGCAGATATCACTCTGAATAATCGATATCAGCAGATATCACTCTGAATAATCGGTATTTGCAGATATCACTCTGAATAATCGGTATCGGCAGATACCACTCTGAATAATCGGCATCGGCAGATATCACTCTGAATAATTGGCTATCGGTATCAGCAGATATCACTCTGAATAATCGATATCAGCAGATATCACTCTGAATAATCGGTATTTGCAGATACCACTCTGAATAATCGGCATCGGCAGATACCACTCTGAATAATCGCCATAGGCAGATATCACTCTGAATAATTGGCTATCGGTATCAGCAGATATCACTCTGAATAATCGATATCAGCAGATATCACTCTGAATAATCGCCAAAGGCAGATATCACTCTGAATAATTGGCTATCGGTATCAGCAGATATCACTCTGAATAATCGATATCAGCAGATATCACTCTGAATAATCGGTATTTGCAGATATCACTCTGAATAATCGGTATCGGCAGATACCACTCTGAATAATCGGCATCGGCAGATACCACTCTGAATAATCGATATCAGCAGATATCACTCTGAATAATCGGCTATCGGCATCAGCAGATATCACTCTGAATAATCGGTATCGGCAGATATCACTCTGAATAATCGGTATCGGCAGATGTCACACTGAATAATCGGTATCAGCAGATGTCACACTGAATAATCAGTATCAGCAGATATCACTCTGAATAATCGGTATCGGCAGATATCACTCTGAATAATCGGTATCGGCAGATGTCACACTGAATAATCGGTATCAGCAGATGTCACACTGAATAATCAGTATCAGCAGATATCACTCTGAATAATCGGTATCGGCAGATGTCACACTGAATAATCAGTATCGGCAGATATCACTCTGAATAATCGGTATCGGCAGATGTCACACTGAATAATCAGTATCAGCAGATATCACTCTGAGTAATCGGCTATCTGTATCGGCAGATATCACTCTGAGTAATCGGCTATCGTTATCGGCAGAGTTTTTTTTCTCGGTGCATCTCTAATAGTAACTACAGTTAATGTTACAACTCACTATTGGTCAGCACTTGCATCAGAATATAAATCAATTAAAAAGACAGAAAGGAGATTCTTTATTAATTTACTATGATTTTACAGCAGCAGCTATGCTATTTTGTTAGAATCTATGCTTACTTGTATACTGTAAAAATTCAAAGTTGTACATAAAACAAAGATTATTACAGTACATTTGACAAGAAAATACTATTCCAGTCTTTCAAGTCAAGTCAAAAGCTTTATACAAAGCAGATTCACAGTAATAAACAGGAAAATAACAGAATCAATGATGCAAACTTCATAAGATATGAGACTTCAAAATGTCACGCTTAATTCAGTGTGTTACTTGCCGTTTCATTGTAATTATTTATTTATTGTTATTATACTAGTAATTTCTGAGTGAAAGATGTTTCTATCCTACACTATTTTATTTTCAGTGTAATTAATTGTTGTATAGGGAACCACAACAGCAAACTCAACATTTGATTCAAGATACAATATGTATATCATATCATTTAAATAATATTCATATAATATTTCAGAAGGCTTGATGGATGAGAGCAGGAAGTCATTTAACTTCTTATACCAGATTGTTCCCAAATTTAGCAGGGAAAAGCAGAGACATGCCAGGGGTTACCATGGCGATCGAGCAGTACGGCAGGAAGTATCAGTGGCGCTGATTGGGTGGGTGGATGCAATAGAGCAAATTACGGACCTTAAAGGGCCATATTTTAAACTTTTGTAGCATGTAATTTCTCCCAGCTGACCAGTTATAATGTTAGTCAATGATTCTTGCACCAAAAACATCAAAATGTAGGTTACATGTCCATTTCCAGTTTCTCCATGGCCTTAGTTATTATGATTGTTATCGTGGTTGCTCAACAAGTTGCTGAATTCTGAATGGCTGTTGATATGTAAATGTGGGCGGTCATATGTTAATGAGCGCATAATGAGCTCCATTTCAAACCCTCTGCATAAAAAGAGTACAACAAGAAAAGGAAAATCCTGTTTTGACACAAATTAATGCGGTGATTTAATAATATGCACAAAAGGTCACAGAAAGAGCTTTAAAATTATTTACACAGAAATAAACCACATTAAATGTTTTACTGGAAGTGTTGTTCATATATGCAAGAATATCCTGCGAAAACTTCACATGCAGTTGATCACGAACAGGGATATTTTAATATCAGTGAGATACCATTATAGTGTATATTTATTAACAGTTTAAATCAGTTTTTATATTTTCCATTTTCATTTTAATTTGTTAAAATTTGTCATTTTTTTATTTGTTTTTATTATTGAAAAATGTTTTATCTAGTTTTTATTCATTTTTTATTTCAGCTTTATTTTTAGTTATTTTAGTACATCAAGTATGAAAATGAGAAATGTTTTCTTGGCAACTAGCTGAAATAAAAATTTATATTCTATTTTATATCAATTAACAATTTTTTTTTTATGGTTTTACTTTTAGTTAACTATAATAACCCTGATCATGAACCACAAAGGTGCTTTAAATTCAACTTAGGGTACGTTTACAGGACAACGATGTACTAAAAATGGAACCGTTTTTCCTTTGTGCTTGTAACGTACAGACGACAACGCTGTCAAAACGACCTACGTACACACGGATCCGCGAAAACGACTAAAAACGCTGTATTCTGCTGCCAGGCCAGTAGATGGCGATGTCACTTTGTAAAGAAAAGCTACGCGCATATAGACTGAACACGTAATACACATGCTCATGATGTCACCATTTTGGTCACCATTTGAGACGATAATGGTATTGTTTTCAAAAACTTTCACTTTGAAACACGTTTTCAAAAGGTCGCATTTTCAGGCCCCCAAAACGCTGTTGTCGTGTAAATAAAAGGCCAAAAAGCATAAAAAGTTTTCTGTTTTTAGTTGAAAATGGTGCCGTGTAAACAGCCCCTTAAAAGGCAACACATTTTACTTCTACAATGTGACGAATGTGCTGAAGAGGTTGAAACAGCATCAACAAGGAAAGCCATTTCAGAGGCGGAGCATGTTATTTCGTTCTGGTCAAAGATTACAATGACATTTTTATCTTTAGATTAATGTGCATTAGAGCTGCATGATTAATCCTTAAAAGATCACGATCTTATCCCTAAATGACAACGATTCGGCTCTGTCTATTAAACCTTTTACAAAATCACAACGGAACATTCAGATCTGTTCGTGCTGCTGCTTGTCATGTTTAGGTATGAAACAGCTTCACAAACAGTCTTTTAACCACACAGTTTCGTTATTTCTGTCTTACAATAATTCAAATGATCACAGAAGTAATGGGATAAAAGTTTATATTTCAGATGTAAACACTTATGTCTACGTTAACGTCAAAATAGAGCAAATCCCCTTTTGAAAGTAACTTGCCCCTTCAAATAATGATTCTCTCGATTACATTGTTACACCAGTAGGTGGCGACAAGTGAATGTTAAAAAATGTATTTGTCATTTAATCATTCATTCAAGAGATTTGTTCAAAAAACACTGATTCATCCAGTAATGAAACAAGTGAAGTATTTGAGTGAGTCATTGAATCATTCATTCCAGAGATTCGTTCAAAAACACTGATACTGTACATCCAGTAATGAAACAAGTGAAGTATTTGAATGAGTCACTGAATCATTTATTCAAGAGATTCGTTCAAAAATGCTGATTCATCAGGTAATGAAACGAGTGGACTTTATGAGTGAGTCATTGAATCATTCATTCAAGAGATTCGTTCAAAAACGCTGATACTGTACATCCAGTAATGAAACAAGTGATGTCTTTATGAGCGAGTCATTAAATCATTCACTCAAGAGATTTGTTCAAAAACGCTGATTTATCCAGTAATGAACAAGTCTTTATGAGTGAGTCATTGAATCATTCATTCAAGAGATTCGTTCAAAAACACTAATACTGTACATCCAGTAATGAAACAAGTGAAGTATTTGAGTGAGTCATTGAATCATTAATTCGAGAGATTCGTTAAAAGATGCTGATTCATTCAGTAATGAAACAAGTGAAGTATTTGAGTGAGTCATTGAATCATTCATTCAAGAGATTCATTCAAAAACGCTAATACTGTACATCCAGTAATGAAACAAGTGAAGTATTTGAGTGAGTCATTGAATCATTCATTCAAGAGATTTGTTCAAAAACGCTGATTCATCCAGTAATGAAACAAGTATCTAAGTCATTGAATCATTCATTCAAGAGATTCGTTCAAAAACGCTGATTCATCCAGTAATGAAACAAGTGAAGTCTTTGAGCGAGTCATTGAATCATTCATTCAATTTTTTTTTAAATATTTATTCTAAATAATCAAACATTTAATTAAATTAAAAAGACTGCAGCAATTAACATTTTGTCAAAATCTCTAGTAATGTACATGTTATTTTGTTTAGTTGTCTGTTCAGAATCGAGGAAGAATCATGATCTCTATTTGAAACAAAACAAATGTGATTCTCAATTTATCCAGTATCGTGCAGCTCTAATGTGCATTGATGAATCATTCACAAAAAGATCAAGATGATGTATTTTGTCAGTACGCCAGGTCAATTTTGACTTCATGTTGACTTTAACTGGTTTCCTCCGTGCCACTGACACTGCCCTCTAGTGTGAAGTGGACCATGACAAACGGGCAAATCCTGAATCCTGCTCCGCCTGTGCTCTTATCTGCCACAGACAGATCCAATGAGCGACCACACACCTTATTCACACACACACATACACACACAGAATACAAAAGAGAAGCATACACACACACACGCACACACAGAGTGGCCAAAAAATAAAGCATCAGGCTCCATTAGGAGGCTTTATGATGATCTAGAACCGCAAGCAGTTATAAAATGGGCTCTGACCGTCTCTTTATGGCTCTGTGAAAGGCTTCTGTTTGGACACACACAGACTGAAGTGGAGGCTCTAATTACCGCAAACAGAGCCGCTGATAAGAGCAAACAACATGCGGTCGCTCCCTTAGCAGGTGCTGGTCAATCTCGTCCACGACCCCTCGACAGAGAGATCAAAACGCACGTTTCACTAGGTACATAATATATACATATAACTCTTTCAGTCAGCTTGAGGTTACATTAGGACTGTCGATCAATGAAAAATGTAATCAAATTCATCAAAATTATACACTGATTAATCAAATTAATCACAACTAATAACATTACATCATTGTGGCAGACCAGCAAATCACCAAATATATACTAGAAAAAGTAGCTTTTAAAGTCAATAAATAAATAATGATCAAATAATAAAAATGCATTAAAAATTAAATAAAAAAAAAAAAATTAAAATAATCAACATGTTAAATTGACAGCCCTACTTTTATTAAAACTTCATTCTCTATAAAAAAATTAAAACTGAACATATCATTAGACGTCAATTAATAAGTAATGATCAAATAATAAAAATATATAAAACATTTATAAAATACATGAAAAATAAGTTTATACATAAATTACTAACATTATAAAAAATAATAATTAAATAAATACATAATTTAAATAATTAAATTGACAGTTCTACTTTTAATATACTTTATTCTCTAAAAAAATCAGGGATGAACAATTTTTGCTTTAGAGGTCAATTTAAAAAATAATGATTGAATTAAAAATATATATTTTTTAAAATAAATAATAAAATAACAAACAAAGAATTGAAATAATTAAACTGTCAGTCAATAAATAAATAATGATCAAATAATAAAAATGCATTAAAAATAAATAATAAAATGTAAATGTTAAATTGACAGACTTTTATTAAAACATTATTCTCTAAAAAATCTAAAACATATCATTAAACATCAATTAATAAGTAATGATCAAATAATACAAAATTTAAAAATTAATAATAAAATAAATGAAAAAAAACTAATTTATAAATGAATGATTAAAATCATAAAAAAAAATTATAAAATTAATAAATAAGCCAACAAGTTAAATTGACAGCCCTATTTTTAATAGTACTTTTTCCGCTTTAAAAAAAATAAATAATAAAATAAATACATAAATAATTTAAATAATTAAATAGACAGTCCTACTTTTAATATATCTTATTCTTTCAAATAAAATCAGGGATGAAAATGATTGAATAATACAAATATATTTTAAAATAAATAATAAAATAAATCAATCATTTAAAAAAAAAAATCATTTAAATAATGACATCATCATATATACTTTATTCTCTAAAAAAATCAAGGATGAGAAAACGTAGCTTTAGAAGTCAATTAAAAAATAATGATAGAATAATAAAAATATATTTTAGAATAAATAATAAAATAAAAAGTATATTCTAATACTTTAAATAATTAAATCAGCATTGTAAATTGGCGGCCCTACTTTTAATAGTACTTTATTTTTTAAAGAGAGAGAGCTATACGATATGAATGATTCATGTGAGTCACTTCTGCGATCTTACGCAAGTGGAAGAGCTTCATATCCGACACATGAAATGCTAGTGAGCGCATGACACTAATGTGAGTCAGCGTGAGCGGCCTATGGTCTGACTGCACACGTCAGTGTTAAAACACTTCAGCTGCTGTAAGGGAATAAATAAGCATGACTGTGCAAGGCAAGCAACACCACATCAAGACAGAACACTAATACAATAACTAAAACATAACTAGTTTGCTCAAAATGACAATATATGAAGTACTGAGCATGTTTGGAAACAAGAAAAATGGGTTTGCTTTAAAATCATTACATGCTGTGCATTATATCCTTCATTTCACTGCCTGTAAAACACCCACCAGATGCTTTTAATGAATGTTTTTGTGATTGATTGGTTTTTTTATATCGCTGACTCACTGGGTCACAAACAAGTCTAAAATTATGATGTCCTCTAAAAGACAACTGAAGATGATGGAGTCATTACTGTTACAGACTCAGATGTGGGACTAGTGCTGTTGAAAGGTCAAGCTGTCAAAAACGCTGTGACTTATAATGGAGATGACACAAAACATCATACACTGTGAAGAGAGATGGGGTCAATAAGATTTTTTTAATGTTTCTGTCTGTTCTGCTCACCAAGGCTGCATTTATTTGGTCAACTAATAAGCTAATATTGTGAAATATTATTGTAATTTAAAATAACTGTTTTCTATGTGAGCATATTTTAAAATGTAATTTATTCCTGTGATCAAAGCTGAATTTTTAGCATCATTACTCCAGTCTTCAGTGTCACATGATCCTCCAGAAATCATTCTAATATGATGATTTATGATCAAGAAACATTTATGATTTTTTCCTATATGGCAAAGTGGCGGTCATTAAGGTAACAAAGAGCATGTTAGTTAATGCGTCGCCCTCGTTCTGATGGGGCCGGTCCGTTTGCACGCCATCTGAGAGATTCATGTGTTCATGTGTCTGGAGACTCTCCAAATCCCATGTTGAGTTTTATTGATCTGTGACTTATGTGGACTAACCCTTTATCCTTTCATTGGGCCAATAAATTAACGTTAGACAATGTGAGTGAGTCATTTAGGAGATGGGCTGTTACCTCCTTCCTCTGGGGCCGGTTGGGAGCAGGGATTTGATTTAGAAGGGTGAATGCTGGGAGTGAGCGAAAATACTTAAGATCAGCAGCTGAGCAAATGAGGACTGGTTAAAAAAACCGCTGACACTTTCACAGTCTGAGGGAGAGACGCTCAGCGAGCGAAGAGCAGAGGAAATCAATTCATGCTTGCACAAAGAAAATCACAAACAGCAAGTCACAGCGCAAAGAGATGGAGTTATATCTCACCTACAGTATCACTTCAGTTAATGATGGTTAAAATTTATACAGGTTATAACGCAGTGCATCTACTGTGGGATTTAAAAAAACAGCTTCATTGATTATAATGGAAGTCATTTACAGTAGCTTTGGTGTGTACCAACATGAAGTCGATTGTTTTATTTGTGATAACGCAATGAAACAACATAATTTTTGGCCAGAAAACAAGAGAGCTGAGGAAATATTAATAACTAATTATGTTGTAGTCAATGTGAGCTTTTTGTTTTTCTATGCATTTTTTTTTTTTTTTTTTTTGCATAGTAAAATAAAACCTGTAGCTGTAGTTTGGTATAAATAAATATTATTTCATTTCCAAATGAAGTAATGTTGTTTCAAATGTCTGTTTTCTTTCAGCTGAAAGGCCTTTAGTTTTCCTTTGGTTCTTCAGTTTTTTAATATATTAACAGGCACCATTTAAATTTTGCATCGCTTTTAATACTTGTGATTTTATGGAAGTAAAATAATGCCAAATATTTTTGAAACAAAAAAGCTTGTTGAATTGCACTACTTGAAAAAATATTCATTCTGTTTAAAAATACAACCTATAATATTCGACAGGCAATTTTCGGTCCATTTTATTTCGCTTTACAAATTCAGTGGTTCAAATTCGACAGAAAATTCAACCGTTCACATACGGGAACTGCAGGAATAGCAGTAGATTACCGAGCGTAATCTCCATCTGCTGTTAGTCTATCTCACCAGCAGGCGGTGCAAGCGGCTGTTGACGAAGACCAGAGCAACGTGTAGAGAGAGTCATTCATTCATTTAAACGGATTTACAGAAATGGAGCAAGCATACATGTTTGTGATGATTATCAGGGCCAGTATATATATGGAAAAGCTGATAAAGACAAAAGCCGTGTTTACATTTAAGTCTTCGCGGTTACTTTTGTACATGTAAGCAGCTTTCTCTACCGCACATAGATAGGCGCACATTTAGGGACCGTCTCTAAAGTTACATATGACATGTGTATACACGTTTCTTACTTTACTAGCATTTGAAGAGAATGACTTACAGTCATAAAACCAACTGTAAAGTGTTCATGTAGGTGTCAGGCATGATGCACACCTTTCACATTTTTGAAATTAAAAAAATTAGAAACGTGTATACGCATATCGTATGCAACTTTAGAGACGGTCCCTAAATTTGCGACTATCGTCCAATGTCATTGTCGAGCCAAGTTTATGCCAGTATATCACTGGGAAACGCTTAGCGTGAAACTTTGTGCGTTATGTTCATATTCTGAGTCCACATGATTGCCTGTAGCCTGTATAGTATAGCCTACATCCCCAGTAAGGTGCGAGTTTGGCCTTTCACTGTATTAAGATACGTTAAGCGTCCCGAGTCCCGACGGCAGGGGAGTCCTGGAGTATGACGTATTGAGGGAACCCCCAGTACTACAGCACAGAGCTGCGATATAAAGTTAAGGAAACTAAACAACCGAGAGAAATATATGTCTACCTCTGATGTAACGTTTGATATGTACGTCAGCATCGGGGAATAACATTATAATCTCGTTCACGGTAGAGACAGCTGCTTACATGTACAAAAGTAACCGCGAAGATTTAAATGTAAACACGGCTTTTGTGTCTTTATCAGCTTTTCCATATATATACTGGCCCTGATAATCATCACAAATACGTATGGCTTGCTCCATTTCTGTAAATCCGTTTAAATGAATGAATGACTCTCTCTACACGTTGCTCTGGTCTTCGTCAACAGCCGCTTGCACCGCCTGCTGGTGAGATGGACTAACAGCAGATGAGATTATGCTCGGTAATCTACTGCTATTCCTGCAGTTCCCGGATGTGAACGGTTGAATTTTCTGTCGAATTTGAACCACTGAATTTGTGGAAGCTAATTTGTAAAGCGAAATAAAATGGACCGAAAATTGCCTGTCGAATATTATAGGTTATATTTTTTAAACAGAATGAATATTTTGGAAGTGAAATCTGAGCGGTGAATACGGATTATTGAATTTTTAATAATGAAAATGTGTGTGAAATGTTTTGAATTGAAATATTCACATCTTAAATATACAACCATGTTGAATTTCAGCCCATAAAATGCAAGCCCTAAAAATACAATGCATTAAAATGCAAGCATGGTTAATGCAATGCATATTTTTTCAAGCAGTGTAATTCAACAAGCTTTTTTGTTTCAAAAATATTTAGCATTATTTTACTTCCATATGATTTCTGAGAACACAAAAAAGCATTGAAATAAAATCACTGTGAATGAAAGGAGACATATGCCACGGGGGAAAAGAAGACACACACACACACACACACAAACTCACTCACCTCCTCATTCTACCTCTACGATTTCTCCCGAGAGGCTTCGTGGTTGAACGAGTGAGTGTAAAAATAGCTCAAGATGAACAGTCATGCCATCGGTGGTGGCGTCTCCTCTGACCACAAAGCACACGGCCGGCGAACGTACAGATTATTTGGGTAGAAATTAAGCATTTTAAGCAAGGACTGCTTTAAATTCAATACTTAACTGATAATAATTACACTATCATCACTCTCATCCCATGACTGCAAATAAGATTACAGACATTAGACGTTAATCTAATACGCAACTAAGTAAGCTATAAATGTTAAAATACAAGACGGAAAACAAAAAACTACTCTATTTTTGATTGCAAGCAGTGATAATATGATATTTGACTATTTTAAGATTGTCAAAAAATACCCATACCTTCTTGGCTAATTTATAAATTATACACTCACCTAAAGGATTATTAGGAACACCATACTAATACTGTGTTTGACCCCCTTTCGCCTTCAGAACTGCCTTAATTCTACGTGGCATTGATTCAACAAGGTGCTGAAAGCATTCTTTAGAAATGTTGGCCCATATTGATAGGATAGCATCTTGCAGTTGATGGAGATTTGTGGGATGCACATCCAGGGCACGAAGCTCCCGTTCCACCACATCCCAAAGATGCTCTATTGGGTTGAGATCTGGTGACTGTGGGGGCCATTTTAGTACAGTGAACTCATTGTCATGTTCAAGAAACCAATTTGAAATGATTCGAGCTTTGTGACATGGTGCATTATCCTGCTGGAAGTAGCCATCAGAGGATGGGTACATGGTGGTCATAAAGGGATGGACATGGTCAGAAACAATGCTCAGGTAGGCCGTGGCATTTAAACGATGCCCAATTGGCACTAAGGGGCCTAAAGTGTGCCAAGAAAACATCCCCCACACCATTACACCACCACCACCAGCCTGCACAGTGGTAACAAGGCATGATGGATCCATGTTCTCATTCTGTTTACGCCAAATTCTGACTCTACCATCTGAATGTCTCAACAGAAATCGAGACTCATCAGACCAGGCAACATTTTTCCAGTCTTCAACTGTCCAATTTTGGTGAGCTCGTGCAAATTGTAGCCTCTTTTTCCTATTTGTAGTGGAGATGAGTGGTACCCGGTGGGGTCTTCTGCTGTTGTAGCCCATCCGCCTCAAGGTTGTGCGTGTTGTGGCTTCACAAATGCTTTGCTGCATACCTCGGTTGTAACGAGTGGTTATTTCAGTCAAAGTTGCTCTTCTATCAGCTTGAATCAGTCGGCCCATTCTCCTCTGACCTCTAGCATCAACAAGGCATTTTCGCCCACAGGACTGCCGCATACTGGATGTTTTTCCCTTTTCACACCATTCTTTGTAAACTCTAGAAATGGTTGCGCGTGAAAATCCCAGTAACTGAGCAGATTGTGAAATACTCAGACCGGCCCGTCTGGCACCAACAACCATGCCACGCTCAAAATTGCTTAAATCACCTTTCTTTCCCATTCTGACATTCAGTTTGGAGTTCAGGAGATTGTCTTGACCAGGACCACACCCCTAAATGCATTGAAGCAACTGCCATGTGATTGGTTGATTAGATAATTGCATTAATGAGAAATTGAACAGGTGTTCCTAATAATCCTTTAGGTGAGTGTATTTACTCTATCTAATTATATTGTGTCAGTGAATACCATAATCTAACAACAGTTTCTGTTGCAAGGGCTTTTGAGTAAATACTGTGTATAAGAAATGTTACTTGCTATCAAGATAATTCTTTATATTTGAAACCAATATATTGGCCGATAAATCTATATCCAAATTTTTATATAATTTTTGAGGGCCTGGTTACAAAAACAAAAGTCTCGCCATTAAAAGCCATAATAATCTATTATTTATGGGCTTTAATATATAAACCAAATTTTCTTATCGGGCCGATAACGATAACATTAAAAATGAACATATATCGGCCGATACCGATATGGTGGCCGATATATCGTGCGTCCCTAATATATATACACCGATCAGGCATAACATTATGACATTATATCCTAATATTGTGTTGGTCCCCCTTTTGCTGCCAAAACAGCCCTGACCCGTCGAGGCATGGACTCCACTAGACCCCTGAAGGTGTGCTGTGGTATCTGGCACCAAGATGTTAGCAGCAGATCCTTTAAGTCCTGTAAGTTGCAAGGTGGGGCCTCCATGGATCAGACTTGTTTGTTCAGCACATCCCATAGATGTTCAATTGGATTGAGATCTGGGCAATTTGGAGGCCAAGTCAACACCTCAAACTCGTTGTTGTGCTCCTCAAACCATTCCTGAACCATTTTTGCTTTGTGGCAGGGCACATTATCCTGCTGAAAGAGCCACAGCCACCAGGGAATACCGTTTCCATGAAAAAGTTGTACATGGTCTGCAACAATGCTTAGGTAGGTGGTACGTGTCAAAGTAACATCCCCATGGATGGCAGGACCCAAGGTCCCAGCAGAACATTTCCCAGAGCATCACACTGCCTCCGCCGGCTTGCCTTCTTCCCATAGTGCATCCTGGTGCCATGTGTTCCCCAGGTAAGCCACGCACACGCACCCGGCCATCCACGTGATAAAAAAGAAAACGTGATTCATCAGACCAGGCCACCTTCTTCCATTGCTCCGTGGTCCAGTTCTGATGCTCACGTGCCCACTTTGGCGCTTTCAGCGGTGGACAGGGGTCAGCATGGGCACCCTGACTGGTCTGCGGCTATGCAGCCCCATACGCAACAAATTGATGTGTATTCTGACACCTTTCTATCAGAACCAGCATTAACTTCTTGAGCAATTTGAGCTCCAGTAGCTCGTCTGTTTGATCGGATCACACGGGCCAGCCTTCGCTCCCCACGTGCATCAATGAGCCTTGGCCGCCCATGACCCTGTTGCCGGTTCACCACTGTTCCTTCCTTGGAGCACTTTTGATAGATACTGACCACTGCAGACCGGGAACACCCCACAAGAGCTGCAGTTTTGGAGATGCTCTGACCCAGTCGTCTAGCCATCACAATTTGGCCCTTGTCAAACTCGCTTAAATCCTTACGCGTGCCCATTTTTCCTGCTTCTAACACATCAACTTTGAGGACAAAATGTTCACTTGCTGCCTAATATATCCCACCCACTAACAGGTGCCATGATAAAAAAAGATAATCAGTGTTATTCACTTCACCTGTCTTCACCTGGCTTAATGTTATGCCTGATCGGTGTATATATATATATATATATATATGTATACACCTCACAACAATTAGGAATATATAGCAAGGGAGATAATAAGCAGATTTACTCAATAATCACTTTAAAAACATCTGAAAATGAAAATGTTTATTATCCGTTGAAAAATATTTTGGTAGATTATGGAACTGACAATTAATATAAAGTTTAACATTATTATATTATTATGCTAATTAGTCAAGCAGACATCAGCTGACAATCTTAAAATAATGTCATACTGATATATATTATTTACAGTATAAATTGTGAATTAAATGAACTCTGTATACTGGATGTTGTGAAATTAGAGCAGGTTCAGCGGTGTCAAGTGATCACAGAGTGATCTTAATAATAAATGTGAGATACGTGGGAACAATTCCTATTAGATTTCTTCTCAGAAACCCATCATTAGTTTATTGCAAGCGTGAGGTGATGAGAGTCTAGTTTCGTGACACATTTCTACAACCCTCTATGGTGAGAGCGATGGACACGATACTATTAAAATCATGCACTTGCAGTGCATATGCAGCTCTATAGATTGTAATGGACATGTTTTAGTAGGAGCCAAGTTTAGGCTTTCAGCTTCAACAAGTTAGTTTTCACTTTTTGGCCTCATGGAATAATTATCAGACATTTTCAGTTTGCATTAAATGCGCATTGTCACTTTAAATGGCATGTCGGGGCAAATTCAAAAGCTTTTCACTGGATTGATTGACTGGCATTCTTTAAACTCAAAATTAAGCTGCTCAGATCTATAATGCTAAATGAGCTATTCTCACGGCACTGAATGAGACTCGTGATTCATGGCTGACGCGGCTGCGCTTCCTGGAACAAAAACGTTGAGCCCAGCTGTTCCTGTCCTCTACATCTGTGTAATATAATAGAGGAACGACAGGAGCTATAAAACACCCTTGAGAATGTTTTAGCACATTTATTCTGCGATAAACTCATGTCCTATATACTGAAATGTCCTAGGATGTGTTTTGTGAAATAATGTAAATAGTGCGACGACACAACTGAAATGTTTGACTTTAATTCAGTGATAATTCAGACTTTACTACGCTAAAAAAGTACAACAGTATTACCATGGTTTTGGGGACCACACTTAATCAATATTTTTTTTTTTAGACATAAGCCAAAATAATACTTAATGTAGGTCAATATAATCAATTTGGGCTTAATTTCACCATAAAGAAAAGCTAAATTAGCTACAATGTGAAAGTAGAATTTTCACTTTATAAGAATTTTGTTAGTTCATGTTTAATTTAGTTTGCTTACCATAAATAAAGACAACGTCAAAGGACCTTTTTAAAATATGCATCATGTTTTCTTTTATGTACTTAAAAAAACACACCAGAAAAATGAATAAAACACAATAATTTCTGCAGTTAGTAAAGCTAGCCAGTATGAGCTCTGCACATCAACACCCCTTCCCTCGCAAGTCAAAATGACCCGAAGCCCTAAAATTATACTTACAATTTTTTTTCTGCATTGTAAATGTGTTCAAATCTAGCCACTTCATATCTGTATGCAGTCTGCTTTGTGACTGATTGATAAATTGAAAAAAAACAAAAAAACATTGCCCCATTATATGACTCATGCCTTCATTTGTGTGTGTGTGATTGTTCTGGATTGTGCCAGATTTTTTATATTTTTTTGACAAATTAAAGAAAAAATTGCCCATTTTACCCCATTTCCCATTTATTACTATGAGGGTCAAACTGACCCGTGAGGGAAGGATTTGTTACTATTTTTATTACAACCACATAAACTCCTCGAATCCAGTAAAATGTATTTTGTATTCCAAGTTCAAGTGCGACAAAAGTCCTAAGGTCTTGGACCACTAAGATGAACACTTAATTTTTAAAAATGAAAAGAAAATGAATTTCGGGTCAAAATGACCCGAGGAGGTGATGAGGGCCACTATTATGCTACTTTAAAGGCTCCTAATTTAGTTTGGACTCTCCTATAGCAGGTTTACATGCATCCAAGTTCAAAAAACACTTGTATTTTCTCATAATATACACTGCAGAATCAGGTCTTTCCTCACAGTGTCTGAAACGGATCGATAAAGGATTCGGTCTCTCTAAACCCCTCCTTTTCTGAGAGCCTGCTCTGCTGTGATTGGTCAGATGGCCCAGTCTGTTGTGATTGGGCTACTCTGCTCTGATTGGTCACATGGCCCAGTCTGTTGTGATTGGTCGACTGCTTACAGCACATGTCGGAAACCAAACGGTCATTAGCATATCTAAATTTCAGCTCCAGATCTTCCTCAGCACTTGATACGAACAGTAGAGATGGCATCGGTTTTACCATCAATTCCAGCGTGAGTCTCTTCCTTTGGAAGTGCAACAAAGTGGAATTCACAACTCAAAACAAACTCTTACAGTCTCAACTACAGCTCCAGTATTTGAGGGCGGGGCAAAGTAGACGTTGTTCCTGGGCAGCCAATGAAAACCATAGGCTGGCATTATGCAAATGTGTTACAAACCTATGTAGGTTCATGCCGGAAGTAAAACTGGGATTACTGACAACTAGGGGTGTAACAGTACACGTATTCGTACCGAACCATTTTGGTACAGGGCTTCCGGTACAGTGCACATGTGTACCGAATGGCACCGAATGCAGTCTTTAACAGTTAACAGTAGGCTTGTTTTACGCGCAGAACATACTTCAATCCGAGTTCCCACACTAACATATTAAGTATTCAGTCCATTTTATCACAAAATTCAAACAATAAATGCCGTTTTGACGCTCTTTAATGTGGCGTGACAGATCACTGTATAGACGCGTTAGTTCAAGCGCGCGAGTGAACGCGATCATCTCTTCCTAGTCAAAGAATAAACATGAATCAACATCTGAAGGTATGTTGAGGATACATTACAACTTACTGAAACTATCATATGTGGTGTAATCCCTCAATCAGTGTTTCAACGACGGAAAGATGTCGATAAAACAGCTTGAGAACAATGTCACGTAGCATCACATTTCCCTCAGGAAAGTCATTCAGTGTCCACAGCTGTGAGTTCACTAGAGAAATCAACTCTTTCACTAAATATATGCTCTATATTAGCCTATATATTCATTATATTTTACTTAACCTATTACTGATATCTTGATTATTTAACGTACGTTTAAATAAATCTGTCATGAAAATGACAGACACTGTATAAATGATTATATTTCAACAACGAATTGGAGAAAAAACATAATTTTATAATTAGATTTAGAAGTTAATGCAAAAACTGCCTCGTGTGAAGTTTACATGTTTGCATACAATGTGTTATTTGAGTGTTGATTATTATATCTAAAAATAAATAGCAACTGAATTTAGGCTAATAGCTTGGGCTCTGTTGTTAACCTTTAATATTATAGTAATGTGCAAGTAAGGGTTGAGATAGAGATTAGCAGAGATCATTTTTTTTATCCTTAAGAAACTTTTAGTTATAATTGAATTAATTTAAGGATAGACACAATTTGTTCAGTAAACCACTGTTTAATAATAAAAAATAAAAAAAGCAATTTTATATTTAGTTTTCGCACCCCTGCTGTACCGAACCATGACTTCAAAATCGAGGTACGTACCGAACCGTCCGTTTTGTGTACCGTTACACCCCAACTGACAACTCATTTCAGGCAGTTTAGAATGGATTCTTTCTTTTAGGAGTCAATAACTCCATTTATCTGCACTATAAAAATTTACTTTAAATAAACTACATGGTCTTTTCTCGTCTCTTCACTTGTCTTTTCACAGTCTTTGCAGTGCAATGCCATGGATTTCCCAGAAATCATTATATCAGAGTACCATGTACAATTGTACTTCCAACAACACAAACTACAAGTAAAAGGATTATTAACAGACAACATATTTGAGCACTAAATGAGCAGATAATAAAAGCTGTGCTTGTGTAAAAGTGAGTGATTGATCATATAATCAATGACTCTGAAATGCAGGCTGATGCAAAACTCTCTGAATGTGCGATCAATCAGCGTTTGCTCTTCACACATGACGTTAAAGTAATGACACCACCTCTTCAAATCAATGATGTAAATGTGAATCAGTTCGGAAAACACATGCACAATTTTAAACAGAGGCATTTGCTTTAGGCTAGTTTCCATACAGCTCGTGTATCATAGATAAAATGTTCCGGTATCAAATCAGTTTTCAATCAATCTGTATTGAAGTTTTAATAAGGACAAAATAAAGACAACACGCTAAGCACAACTATATCCGGTGTCATGAAAGGATGATTGTCCAAGGGCTGATTCACTGCAGCAAAACTGAATCCCTCATTGCACATGAATGAAATGAGTGGAGTTTAAAAACATAAAAACATTCCTGCATCTGTCTGGTTTCTGAAAGCATGCATACCAGACGTCAGTGCCACTGAAAACATCATTCCTCTAAGCCACTTTTATGTTTGATTTCATGATTTCATCCATTTTGAGTCACACTGACTCGTATGCCTGAATTTGCTAAATAATCTGTCTAGAACTATGACACAACAAAGTGGCTTTGATTTAGGGTGTGTTCACACTTGCAGTTTGGTTCTCTTGGTACTTCTGGTCCGGACCAAATAAAAGAAAATGATAGGGTGTGTTCACACTTGGCATGTAAACCCTGGTGCGATTGCTCCGTTAGTGCGGTTCATTTGAATAAGTGTGAACCCTGGTTGGCACCAAACAAGCGGACCGAGACCCACCTTTCCAAACGAATTCGGTGTGGTTCGACTGAAATATGAACCAAAGACAGGACGTGATGTCACAAGATGCGAATACCTGGTTCCTCTCCTCATAGGAGCTACGATGGCCATTACAGTTTGGTGCAGGTATCAGAAACTTTGCAGCAGATCTTTGTTTGTGTGCAATGGAGGAATTGACCTGGTCTGTAAGCCCCGCCACTCTTAGTTACTGTTGCTAACTCAGACAAACAAACGGAGTTGCTAACTGTCTTACAATGACAGCTGTCAGTGGGAAAACCTTGCCTCAAGATGTTTTTGATCAATTTTGGACACAGAAGGACCACCTCTCATTGAGGAGCATTCAAGTGGGACTTAAATATGCCACGGAGGGATATATAAAATATACTGTTACATGACGTGAGAACAGTTAGCTATTTAGGTTTGTACGATAGCATGGACTCACTAACTTTAATTGTAACTTAATGAGAGTATTACAACCAGAAAATCCTCGCAGGATACCTGGAATCAGTGTTACAAGTCCCCAAGGCACATAATTTTACAATTTTTGTAGCATAAACACCATCAAACCGATGAGAGCTTCGGATCTTCCAATGTTTCTCTATGGCGCTGAAACCTAAAGATGTCCGAGTTCTGGTCCCGGTGCAACTGATACTCAACTGCCATTGGCTCATCTGCATTCAAGGGGAGGGGCTTACCGATAGGTCAATTCCTGCTGCTGTTTTGACTCCTTCACACATTTTATAAGCTCTCCTTGAGTTCTCAGCTGGTAAAACTACAGTCATATGTGCAAGCACATACAGCAAGCGCATTTAACCCAGCACACAGAATTGTTTTGGATCTTTAGGATCGGTGTTAAAAATGAAAATAGCTATATTTCCATCCACCTATTTTCATTAAAAAAATGCTGGATGGAAACGCCAAAATGGCCATAAATTCTAAAAATGTGCAAAAAAAAATGTATGCACTCAACTGAGTCGGATAAAAGTTTCATCCGATAAGAAAACATGCACATAAACTACAATGGAAACACATTTAGCCTACCAAATAAATTCCTCGATGCGCATCAAAAAAGATGTGCGTTTGCGATGGGACGGCATAACTGGACCAACCAGCAGACGAATCTCATTGCACAGCATCTGAAATGCTGATCTAAAATGCCTGCACAAAGTCTGTTGTCAAAGTGGTTCGGTATAATTACCTCCCAGAACTGTCTTAAACAGCAGGTATTCGCCTGCGATTTCGTCTGCGCGCTCTGAGACGCAAGTAATTTATTATATATGAAATTATTATATACAGTGGCTTCTCCGACTGCAGCAACTTCCATTTTTCTTAGTGATATTTAGCACCAGTTTATCAGGACGTGACGGTTTTATTCTCTTCGTCTCTTTTATTCTCTTTTGGCGTTACTAAGATTTACTAAAGACAAGCAGTGGAAAATTAGCACTGAAAGGCGTGGACATGGTACAAACCCGATTCCAAAAAAGTTGGGACACTGTACAAATTGTGAATAAAAACAGAATGCAATGATGTGGAAGTTTCAAATTTCAATATTTTATTCAGAATACAACAGATGACATATCAAAAATAAGTTGATTTTAAATTTCATGGCATCAACACATCTCAAAAAAGTTGGGACAAGGCCATGTTTACCACTGTGTGGCATCCCCTCTTCTTTTTATAACAGTCTGCAAACGTCTGGGGACTGAGGAGACAAGCTGCTCAAGTTTAGGAATAGGAATGTTGTCCCATTCTTGTCTAATACAGGCTTCTAGTTGCTCAACTGTCTCAGGTCTTCTTTGTCGCATCTTCCTCTTTATGATGCGCCAAATGTTTCCTATGGGTGAAAGATCTGGACTGCAGGCTGGCCATTTCAGTACCCGGATCCTTCTTCTACGCAGCCATGATGTTGTAATTGATGCAGTATGTGGTCTGGCATTGTCATGTTGGAAAACGCAAGGTCTTCCCTGAAAGAGACGACGTCTGGATGGGAGCATATGTTGTTCTAGAACTTGGATATACCTTTCAGCATTGATGGTGCCTTTCCAGATGTGTAAGCTGCCCATGCCACACACTCTCATGCAACCCCATACCATCAGAGATGCAGGCTTCTGAACTGAGCGCTGATAACAACTTGGGTTGTCCTTGTCCTCTTTAGTCCGGATGACATGGCGTCCCAGTTTTCCAAAAAGAACTTCAAATTTTGATTCGTCTGACCACAGAACAGTTTTCCACTTTGCTACAGTCCATTTTAAATGAGCCTTGGCCCAGAGAAAACGCCTGCGCTTCTGGATCATGTTTAGATATGGCTTCTTTTTTGACCTATAGAGTTTTAGCCGGCAACGGCGAATGGCACGGTGGATTGTGTTCACTGACAATGTTTTCTGGAAGTATTCCTGAGCCCATGTTGTGATTTCCATTACAGTAGCATTCCTGTATGTGATGCAGTGCCGTCTAAGGGCCCGAAGATCACGGGCATCCAGTATGGTTTTCCGGCCTTGACCCTTACGCACAGAGATTGTTCCAGATTCTCTGAATCTTTGGATGACATTATGCACTGTAGATGATGATAACTTCAAACTCTTTGCAATTTTTCTCTGAGAAACTCCTTTCTGATATTGCTCCACTATTTTTCGCCGCAGCATTGGGGGAATTGGTGATCCTCTGCCCATCTTGACTTCTGAGAGACACTGCCACTCTGAGAGGCTCTTTTTATACCCAATCATGTTGCCAATTGACCTAATAAGTTGCAAATTGGTCCTCCAGCTGTTCCTTATATGTACATTTAACTTTTCCGGCCTCTTATTGCTACCTGTCCCAACTTTTTTGGAATGTGTAGCTCTCATGAAATCCAAAATGAGCCAATATTTGGCATGACATTTCAAAATGTCTCACTTTCAACATTTGATATGTTATCTATATTCTATTGTGAATAAAATATAAGTTTATGAGATTTGTAAATTATTGCATTCCTTTTTTATTCTTTATATTTTTGGAATCGGGTTTATAATTTTTGCGGCTGACCTTATTGCATATGCATTTGTAGGAGTTTCCCTTTCAGACGCTAAATTTATGGGAGGAGAGGATTTAAATGAATCATGCTAGGTGATTTGCTCGTCAGTTTACTGGTATTTGCGCCATTATTTACCGCCCAAAAAAAGCATGTCTTAAACGAGACGCTGATTTGCGCTGCTCTTGGTGGATTGTGTTGGTCATTATGGAAATGATCCGGCTGCGTCTGTGTTCTTTAATTTGCACGTCGTCAGTAGATCACGCGCAGAACTTTACACTCCCTTCGCCGCTTTTATGGAATTGCGCTCTCGCGCTAATTTGCCCTGTTTAGTAAATCTAGCGCTAGTCTCAGCCTCAGACATCACGACCCACGGGCCGTTGGCTTTACCTCTGATGCATATGGCACACTTATCTGGAAACACTTCAGGAGTTTCAAAGTCGTCATCTGATTGGTTGAATTCTACAGGATGTCCAGGAGACGTTTGTGTTACGTTCTTTAACGGTCCGCCTGGAAACAAATGCCGTGAATCCAAACTCCTTCGTAGAAGAAGAACGCTGTTGTGTTTACAACTGTGACTATGAGCGCTCACCAGGATTAACTAAACGCTGGATTTTCAAAAGTATGTGAAGTTCTCGGCTCCATTGTTAAAGTAAACTTGCACAAAGTTCTTGAATTAATAATTTATTAGATGCACGCCGGTCTGTTATTGTACGGACATCAACTTTGCATTTTCACGCCCCAAAACATGACGTGGAACAAAACAAACTGTGATTGGTTGCGTTACATGTCAGTCAAACGTCCTCTTGGGTGGTCCTTGGCCAATGAAAGCTGTGATAGAGTCCAGACCTTCTGCCGTCAGTCTGAATATCTGTCTATGCGAGACTAATCTAGCCCTAAATGTATCATTTTCTTTTTTGGTCCGGACCAATAGAACCAAGAGAACCAAACTACAAGTGTGAACCTATAAGTCCTGGTACGCGTAGCGTTCACACTGTCATTTTTAACACCAAACCTTGCTTTTATGACGTATATTTCGCGACCAAACTTACAGAACATCCAAAACAATGCTGTGTGCTGGGCTAAATGCGCTCGTTGTGTGAGTACCCTAGATATGACGTTATTTTGACCAGCTGAGAACTCATGAAGAGCTTATAAAATATCTAAAGGAGTCAAAACAGCGGCAGGAATCCCTCCATCACACACGCGAATGAAGATCTGCTGCGAGGAGACACGGTTCTGACGCCTGTACCGAACGGTGATGGCGACTATGACGAGAAAAAACAGGTATGATTGAGCATTCTGTGCTTTCTAGGGTCGCATCTTCTGACATCGTGTCCTGATTTTGGTTCGTTTAGATGTCTTTGGTTCATATATCATTCGAACCGCACCAGAGTTGGTTTGGAAGCTGAGCGAGACCCATCTTTTCAGCAGGGTTCGTTTTAATCAAACCAAACATGCCAAATGTACATTGGATAGTGAGTATCTTGCCATAGATTAGTTTACCAATCACGTTAAATATTTTCTGGAGCATCCTAGGCCATCTCACAACATGAATGCCCATGCACGATAATTTCCAAACACTCTGGTGTAGTTTACATTTATGCAACCAAAAGCTAGTGTATTTACTTGTACGGAGGAGGGTGTATCGAACAACATGTTGGCATCTGTCTAATTTGGTGGACTGCAACCCACCAGTTGGGAAGCACTGACCTGAGGCAAGCCAGGCATCAATTTAACTGGCCTCATTTCAAGCTACCCGGCTAGTCTAATGAAACCTGCTGTCTAATGTAGGCCAGCTCACCCATATCTGCAGTTTGATCCTCTTGTCGTTCTTGTAGACGGTTTTGACTTTGAAATCGATGCCCACCGTGCTCACAAACGCTGACGTGAAGGAGTCGTCAGCGTACCGGAAGAGAAACGATGTCTTTCCTACACTGCTGTTGCCGATGATCAGCAGTTTGAACATGTAATCGAAGTTCTGGTCAGATCCTTCTTTCTGTGCCGCAGCCATCTGGAACGAGAGAAGACGCTTTGAACAAACACTGCAGCAACACAAACGTGTAGAGATGCACGATATATCGGTATCGGCCGTTATATGTTCATTTTTAATATTAACGTTATCGTCCCGATAAGAAAATGTGTCCGATATATTAAAGCCGATAAATAATGTATTATTTCCTTCAGCTGAGACACTTCAGATGCGCACTGTTCATCATGATGGGTTTGAATTGCTTGAAATATGATTGGAATCACTTCAGAAAAGGAAAATAGGCTACATAAAATTATAAGAACATCATAATTGTGTGTTTGGGACATGGCTTTTAATGCTGAGACTTTTGTTTTTGTAATCAGGCTCTCAAAAATTATATAAAAATTTGGATTTAGATTTATCAGCCAATATATCGGTTATCGGCTTTCAAATATAAAGAATTATCGGTATCCGCCATAATTTTCATATCGGTGCATCCCTAAAATAAAGGGAACATTTTGAAACTTACAGAAATATTCTCCTGGCTATTTAATAACAATAAAATTTGGATTAATTAAAAATGGACTTGTTTGATAAAACTGATATGGTTGCTATTTTATTACTGTTTTATTACCACAATAATATTCATTAGACTACAACAATATTAACATGAATAATAATAATAATAATATACAGTACATTCTTTGTAATCTAAATTCATTTTTCATAAAAAAAATTGTTTAGTTTAAAATGCTATGCATTTTTCATGTAAATAAATGGATGTTATTTAATTATGTAAACAGTACATTAAATAAGCAATTTAGTTTCCCAGTGAACATTTTAGTGTTCATTTTTAAATATTCTTGAAAAGGTATCGGTAGATCCGATATAAAATTATAAAATTTTAAATTTTATTCATTTTAACCATTTAAAAAAAAAAATTGTTAAAATGAATACTATAAAAGACAGATTTGACGTATGGTTTAAAAATCTGTAAAGATGAACTTGTGAATTGGTTTTGAAAAGTACAGGCCTAGTGAGATTATTTCTCTAAATTATACATGCAAACCAAACTGCATGTTTTAACAGTAAATACAGTAAAACATAATAAACATCACGTTATAAGTTAACATTAATCAAATTTGGAGCTTGTCATTGGCTGAAAGATTCCTAGAAAGCCATCCATAAAACACATCCTCTAACACATCTCAAAAATACAGTCAAGCTGACAATCATTTAATTATGATAATGATGAATGTGCAGAAATGAAGCGATTTAGAGCTATAATACGCTTTAGTACAGGAATATTCCCCCAACCCCCACATTACAGACGGTTAGGGTGTGTTTCCATCCATTTTATTCACCCTTATGATCATAACGACTGATTCAATCATGTTGAGAATAAGGTTAATACATTACAACAATCAATTGTTTCGCCTTTTCTTCATTTATACAATTCGGAAATGATCCGCAGAACTGCGATTATAAGGAAATAACTTAATGTTATAAAGCCACGTATGGCAATAAAGCTTTAAAAAGGCAAGCACAAACCTGCATGGATCCGTCCTGACGCATCCTCAACCGAAGCCCAGAGATTTGGCACGATAATTCAGTCGGTTCCCGGTGATGCTCGAATCACTCCGTGTCCTCTGAGCATCAGCATCAGCTGCCAGAGAGAGAACGCGCACTGACTCTCTGCTGTGCGCGCTCCCGGACGTTCCAACGTCACTCAACCGCGCTCGCTGCTGGGAGTTTTTCCAAAGAATAGTTTGTAGTCTTAAAACCCGGAAGAGGCTTGGTGTTTTCGGTGGATTCTCTCTCATCTTTCTTATGTGTTTCGATTTTTTGTACGGTCTATGGTTCGATGTATTAGTAAAATAACATCCTTAGAGCAGCATGTTAGCAATTTACTTTTTCCCGCCACAAAATTTTCAAAATATACGTTTGCGGTAACTGATGTTGTAGAATAACAGCAAACTGCTTGCCTCACATATCCAAAACGTTTAAATCCAAATTGATTCATGTATAAATCAACAATAATTTATATATAATAACTTATTTATAAAGAACAACCTAAATCATATTTAACGTGAAAATAGTTTGTTGAAAAAAATAATAATTTGACAATATAATTCAGTGCACAGGAAGGTTTTTATATTTACATTAAAGTCTAATAATATCCTGCTGGATGAAAAATAAACTGCATTTCGGTTTTGTAGGTTTTTATTTTAGTATTCTTGTAGAAATTATAATAGGTTTTATCTTAGATTTAATTACACATTTACACTTAGGCCTATATAATATACCGTCTTAAAATAATAAAACCAAACATTTTAACAGGTTTGTATGTATGATAATGTTCCCATGGTAATTTGTACAACTGGGAGTTGTAGTTTTTTCCAAATAATAGTTTGTAGTCCTAAAACCAGGGAGAGAATTGGTATTTTCGATGGATTCTCCCTCACCATTTCTAATGTGTTTCGATGTATTAGTAAAATAACATCCTTATATAACAGCGTGTTAGCAATTAACTTTTTTTCCCCGCCACAAAATTTTCAAAATATAATAAAATATTTAAAATATTTTGGGGGGAAAATAATAATTTGACAATATAATTCAGTGCACAGGAAGGTTTTTATATTTACATTAAAATCTAACAATATCCTGCTGGATGAAAAATAAAACTGCATTTCAGTTTAGTAGGTTTTTATTTAATTCTTGTAGAAATTATAGGCTAATTGGTTTCATTAAACATTTACACTATATAGTCTTAAAATAATTAAACCAAACATTTTAACAGGTTTGTATGATAATGTTCCCTAAAGATTAAATATTTACCAGAGATTTGCGGAAGTCCAGAGAGCGGATCGATAAGAGGCAGATAGAAATCTCATTGGTTGTTGGCTCCTGTCAATCATTTTAATCTCGGAAGGCCTGAAAGCCCCGCTAGGAAGTAGGTAAGGCAGTACTCATATTAAAAACATATTTTAAGTTAAAACGGCCCATTTTAGTGTTTTAGACAGATTTATATTTAGATGTAGCTCAGTACTGCAGAGGATTTCAGAGTCTGTCAACCGTACCGATGAAAACTGAGGCGTGTATAACGCTAACAGGACATGATGTGTCAGTTTGTTTTCATCTTCACTGTGGTATTTACAGTAGTTTACAGGCGTTTAAAACGCACAGTCGATTAGTTCACCCTGTCGATCACATGTCAGTTTGTTTGGTTGCAGTTTGTCCGCGCTCATTTGACAGACGGGCGTGCACGAGCCTCGGATTGTTGCAGCAGCGCGACCTCTACTGGCCGTGTATGTGTAAGTGTTGCAAATCAAATGAAAGTATATTTAACTCATGTACAAAATAAAATGTTGTACAAGCCCAAAAGTGCTACTTAAAACGAAGTTACAGAAAAAGCAGCAAAATAATATTGAAATATAGATCATGCATGCATAAATATACAGAAAATGAAGTAATATGTATAAATAGTGCTTAGTATGTTCAATTCAGTTTTGAGAAGTGAGATGCAATACAGTGAAACAGAGTTGTTTTTGTATTATGTACTATTATAATATTTATTAATATTTTAAATTAGCTTTTAGTTTTGGTGGTGTTGTTTTTATTGTATTTGCAGTAGGCTACTTCAACTTAAAATTATATTTTTTCAGTTATTTGAAACGTTTCTTATTTTTATTTACATTTAAGTTTTTTTATTATATTTATAATTAACGGAAATTATTTGTAATCATTTTAGTTTTCATTATAGTTAACAGTAACAACACTGCAATGATATCATTTAAAATATATATAAATAAAAAAATTATGTACATCTTAATTGCTGTAATTATATTGTATTGCATTATAGACTGGCAATTCTTTTTTTCTTGCTATTCTATTTATAAGATATATTAGAGATTTATAAGAAGTTGATGAATATATATATATATATATATATATATATGTATGATGTATATGCATTGAGCAATTTTATGTAGGCCTACATCTTATATTATATTATATTATATTGTATCATATTTATGTTTTCATTTTCTTATTAACTGGTGTCCTAGGACATATCATAAAATAATAAAAAAAATCAGATTTTTTTGGTTCTTATACTCCAAACAATGTAATGATGTTTAAAAAAATGTCTATGGCTCTCAGGTATATATACACTATATTGCCAAAAGTTTTGGGACGCCTGCCTTTACATGCACATGAACTTTAATGACATCCCATTCTTAATCCGTAGGGTTTAATATGGAGTTGGCCCACCCTTTGCAGCTATAACAGCTTCAACTCTTCTGGGAAGGCTTTCCACAAGGTTTAGGAGTGTGTTTATGGGAATTTTTGACCATTCTTCTAGGAACGCATTTGTGAGGTCAGGCACTGATGTTGGACGAGAAGGCCTGGCTCGCAGTCTCCGCTCTAATTCATCCCAAAGGTGTTCTATCGGGTTGAGGTCAGGACTCTGTGCAGGCCAGTCAAGTTCCTCCACACCAAACTCGCTCATCCATGTCTTTATGGACCTTGCTTTGTGCACTGGTGCGCAGTCATGTTGGAACAGGAAGGGGCCATCCCCAAACTGTTCCCACAAAGTTGGGAGCATGAAATTGTCCAAAATGTCTTGGTATGCTGAAGCATTAAGAGTTCCTTTCACTGGAACTAAGGGGCCAAGCCCAACCCCTGAAAAACAACCCCACACCATAATCCCCCCTCCACCAAACTTTACACTTGGCACAATGCAGTCAGGGAAGTACCGTTCTCCTGGCAACCGCCAAACCCAGACTCGTCCATCGAATTGCCAGACAGAGAAGCGTGATTGGTCACTCCAGAGAACACGTCTCACTGCTCTAGAGTCCAGTGGCGGCGTGCTTTACCCCACTGCATCCCACGCTTTGCATTGCACTTGGTGATGTAAGGCTGGGATGAGCTGCTCGGCCATGGAAACCCATTCCATGAAGCTCTCTACACACTGTTCTTGAGCTAATGTGAAGGCCACATGAAGTTTGGAGGTCTGTAGCTATTGACTCTGCAGAAAGTTGGCGACTTCTGCGCACTGTGACCCTCAGCATGCGCTGACCCCGCTCTGTGATTTTACGTGGCCTAACACTGAGTTGCTGTTGTTCCCAATTGCTTCCACTTTGTTATAATTCCACTAACAGTTGAACGTGGAATATTTAGTAGTGAGGAAATTTCACGAATGGATTTATTGCACAGGTGGCAACCTATCACGGTACCACGCTTGAGTTCACTGAGCTCCTGAGAGCGACCCATTCTTTCACAAATGTTTGTAGAAGCGTCTGCATGCCTAGTGCTTGATTTATACACCTGTGGCCATGGAAGTGATTGGAACACCTACATTCAATGATTTGGAGGGGCGTCCCAATACTTTTGGCAATATAGTGAGATCATATATATAATATAGTGTATATGCCTAAAAAAAAATACAATATAAATAGAACATAAACACTAGATGAAATTTTTTTTTTATTTTAAATGTTGTTGTTTGACTGTGATACCCAGAAGTAAGTTGTAGAATAATGCTTTTAGCTTAATTATAATTTCCATCCTATGTTTAAACAACAACAAAAAGCATGTGTGCCCTGATATGCTTTACTATGATGATATTTGACAGATCCGCGGGCCTGTTATTGAACCGCATCAGTATGGAGGATTGCATTGAGGTCATCCTGCAGGAGCAGCGCAGCGGCTGGTTCAGTCGTCATCACTGCAGTCCCAATGTCACCTTTCTGATGGGATCGGCCGTCGCTGGAGTCTACGGACTCTGGGCCATGTTCTGTATGCCGGGACTGAGGGTCCCTTTCAGACTGAAGGTGCATTGACTTTATATGTCATACTTTGTATGTCTCTCTCTTTAGTAGAGAGAAGCTGAAAAGGTCTGGTGTGATATTCTCAGGTGCCATTTTTACCTTCAACAAAAGAACAAACTGCAAATGTTATCAAGCTTCTAGATGGACGCAAAGGCCGTCTGGCTGACCTGGGATCAGGCAATGGACGTTTGGTAAGTCTCGCTGACTCTTAAATGAGGATAAAATGTCGGCTCATATACATGCATTAACTGTCCTGTGCTGAAATGCAGGTTTTCGCAGCCTCGTCTGTGGGATTTCAATGCACAGGATTTGAAATAAACCCCATGTTGTTGGCCTATTCAAGGAGTAAAGCATGGTGGCGTGGCGTACCACACAATGATATTCATTTTATCAAACAGGACTTCTGGAAGGTAACATGTATGCATAAATATGACCCTGGAGCACAAAACCCGTCATAAGTCACACGGGTATATTTGTGACAATAGCCAACAATACATTGTATGGGTAAAAATTATTGATTTTTCTTTTATACCAAAAATAATTAGGATAATAAGTAAAGATCATGTTCCATGAAGATATTTTGTAAATTTCCTACCGTAA
This sequence comes from Coreius guichenoti, assembly GCA_039654105.1. NCBI lineage: Eukaryota > Metazoa > Chordata > Actinopteri > Cypriniformes > Gobionidae > Coreius > Coreius guichenoti. The sequence continues at coordinate 32,706,304 of CM077190.1, read as the reverse complement.
ATATATCAAAAATGTATTATTATTAGTAATATGCATTGCTAAGGACTTCATTTGGACAACTTTAAAGGAGATTTTCTCAATATTTAGATTTTTTTGCACCCTCAGATTCCAGATTTTCAAATCTCTGCCAAATATTGTCCTATCCTAACAAACCATACATCAATGGAAAGCTTATTTATTCAGCTTTCAGATGATGTTTAAATCTCAATTTCACAAAAATTGACCCTTATGACTGGTTTTGTGGTCCAGGGTCATTTTGTATTTTGCATTATGTCTTATGTCTATCTTTCCTTACTGTAGCTCTTTTATATTCCAGACGGATCTGTCCAAATACAGAAACGTGACGGTGTTCCTGGCTCCTGCAGTGGTATGTTGCTGGACTGCCATGTGGGGGCGCTATAGGATCATGTCATGTATTTTCTGTCTTTTAGTAGTGGCCAAAAGTCATGTCCAGCGGGGATATTTGTTTTTAATGACCATACAAGATCAATTAAACCTCAAAATATGAAGAAAGTATTTAAACTACAGCAACAGGTTTTATTTTACTATGCAAAAAATGCATAGAAAAACAAAAAGCTCACAGGAAAAATCATACATTGACTACAATATAATCAGTTATTAATATTTAATTGTTTCTCTCTTGTTTTTGTATTGAATTTTCAGCATCATTACTCCAGTCTTCAGTGTCACATGATCCTTCAGAAATCATTCTGATATGATGATTTGATGCTCAAGAAACATTTATGATTATTATTATATATTTTTCAGGATCCGTTGATGGATAAAAAGTTAACAGAAAGAGCAGCATCAATTTGAAACATACATTTTTTGTAACATTATAAATGTCTTTTACTGTCGCTTTTTTAATGCATCCTTGCTGAATAAAAGTTAATTTCTTTAAAAAAAAAAAAAGAATTTCTTTATAATCAGTTATTAATATTTCATTGGTTCTCTGTTGTTTTTGTATGACAGTCTAGCCAAAAATTATGTTGCACAATTTGTCATGTTTCATTGCATTATTATCACAAATAAAAAAATCGACTCCAAGCACAACTGCGCAATATGCTTACAAAATCTATAACTATTTTTAATAATATTTGAATAAAGGGTGAAGATGTAAATTTTTCAAGGCCGGACATCACTTTTGGCCACTACTGTGCAAATCCCATATGCATTTCATGAAGTTTAAATATTTCCAGTTTTACTGAAATATTTTGTATCTTCGCTGATGATTAAATATGCTAGTAAGATTTTATGTTAACATTAGTTAATGCATAAGATATTATAACCAACAAATAATAATCTTACAGCATTTTTTAATTTTAGGTTAATGTTAATTTTAGTTAATGATGCATTAATTATGTTAACGTAACTGACATTAACCAAAATTAATAAATGCTCAAACTATTGCATTAATGTTAATGTTACCAAAACATCTTGGCATGACCTTTCATAAAGAATATAAGAGTGTTGAAGACGTTTAATGTTGATTTATGTTTGATAATGTGGCAGATGGAGGTTCTGGAAGAGAAGCTGTTAAAGGAGCTTCCTGAGGATGCCAGAGTCATTGTGTGTGGTTTCCCTTTCCCTCACTGGCCTCACAGCTGCACTGCTGGATCTGGACTGAACCAGGTCTGGGCTTATGATGACCACGCTGCTAGAGAACCACCCAGAACATCTGCACACATACAGGCCTGAAGCCGCTTCTCACATGTGACGAATAAGCCACATGCAGCTCAGAAATCAGGATATTCACCCTCATAACAGTCTAATGATCAATGGGCCTGTGTGACTGGATTTATTTCCAAACCAAGCTAAAGTATTAGATATGTGATGTTAAATAAATTGTTGTAATGTTTTCAAAATACTTCTATTTTACTTTTTTTTTTTTCTAATACATTATCAGCTTTATAATTTGAGTGAGAAGTTAAACATAAACTATAAACAGTTTCCAAGTCAAACGTCCTCATTTTCATTTACTTTAACTTGAAAATGACTAAAACTGAAACATAAAAATGGACAAAAACTATAAAGACATAAAAGGTCCTAATAAAAATGACAATTTTATTTCAGCTATTTCAAAATGTATCATTTTCCTTTAGTTTAACTTGAAAATAACTAAAACTGAAATAAAATTAATTAAAAAAAAATATACAGATATATTTTAAAAATCTTAGGGACACATTTTTATTTCATCTATTTCTAATTTTTTAATTTTTCATTTAGTTTGACTTGAAAATAGTTAAACTAAAACTGAAATAAAATTATATATATATATATTTATTTCAGCTATTTCAAAATGTTTAATTTTCCTTTAGTTTAACTAGTTTAAATAGCTAAATTAAAATTGAAATACAAATGAATAAAAAAAAAAATTATTTAATTTAACTTGAAAATAACTAAAACTGAAATAAAAATTAATTAAAAAAAACTATATAGACATAAAACATGAAATTAAACAAAAAAAACTTTAGCATAAAATATAAAAATAAAAACTATTGATGTAGATCCGAAATTTTGTCATAAAAATCCTAAAGCTTTGTTTGTTTCCCCGTTTAATGAAAAATGATCTCATATTTCCAGTCATCTTCCATTAAATCTCATATTTCCAGTATGGTCTCAAAATTCAGGAAAGGAGCATTTTTGTTATCTTGCATTCAGGATGGTTATTGGTTATTATATCATTATGTAATACATAAACAGATACATACATAAACATCTTATCTTGATGTGTTTCGTAATCTCCCTCACAGCCGCCCTGCATGTCTTGGACACTTTAATGAGCTTTAAGGTCTGTCATGTTCACATGTTATATTACTGCTGGTGATTGTGAAGTACAATGTGTTTTTATGCATTTTCCACCCTGAGATCACAAGCTCCTCACTCTTTCATACATTCAGTCTGCTATAGAAGAAGCTTCAGGCTGCAGTTTGACATCACTGATGAATAATTCATGAGACGTGGTCACTTAAAAAAAGAAGGGTCCATTTTTTACATTTGACAACTGGCATATGCTTTCAATTTTATACTTTTGTGTTTCATAAGCTGTGAATATGCGTCGTTTGCATGCAATAAATATAAATGTTTACCTGTTGAATTTAACTATAAATAACTGAGTAAACACTTTATACTGAAAACCAGCCTTCACAGAACAGCATCAGCACACTCCCACTCTCTCTAAAGACACTTCAGACAGCAGTGCTGTGTGAATGTGTTCCCTTCATCTGACGGAGAACTGATGGACGCTTCCTCCAATAAAGAAGAGCAGTGTTCACTTCATCTCACAAGAAGACAAGCTGTTATTAACACAAATACACAACACTGTTTACATTAGCCATGCCACTGCAGATATGCAAAAATAATTATGAGTAGGCTATGATATAAACCCATAACTTATTGGTATAATATAGAATTTTAATGTCATCATATTACCCTATGCCTATACCCTATTACATGCTTTTTATCTGTTTGCACACACACCTTTATGATAAATCTGTTGTCTATGGCAAGCCGTTTTGACTTTTATTCATTCCCAGGATATGGATTCTTGATATCAACAAATTTCACTAGTTAAAATGCTAATTCTTGATATCAGGAATTAGATTTCTACTAGTAACAATGGCAATTTTTGATATCAATAATTAAATTTCAACTAGTAAAAACTATGATTCTTGATATCTGTAATTGTATTTTCACTCGATAAATGTCACCATAGGCTGCCATTCAAATTCAATTGTTGATATCAAGAATTGATTTCTTAGTTGAAATATAATTCTTATTAGTAAAAATCATAATTTTTTATATCAGTAATTGCATAGTTACTAGTGCAAATGTCTGTTCTTGATATCAACAATTGAATTGCTAGTAAAAATGTTCATTTTTCATATTAATAATTTGATTGTCACTAGCTGAAATGTTAATTTCTGATATCATAAATGTGATTTTTACTAGTAAGAAAGGCATTTTAGATATCTGAAATTACTCTCCTAATTATTGATGTCGGAAATAACAAACGTAACAAATGAAATACATTTACACATATCAAAAATTAACTTTAATTAATTAAATAGAATTAATTTCTAACTAATTTCAACTAGTGAAAATTGAGCTCTTGATATCAGGAATTTATATTTTTACTAGTAACAAAGTAATTATTGATATAAAAAAATTATATTTAATAATTGCATAACTGATATGTGAAACTGGAATTTCAACTAGTAAGAAATACATTTTTGATATCAATTGAATTTGAATGGACATTTAACCAATAAATGCAACTAAAAGGTATCAAGAATTATAATTTTTACTAGTTGAAATTTAAAGGCACAATATGTAGTTTCCGCCGCTAGAGGTCGCTTATTCAAAATAAAGGCATGGCTTGATGACGCCTGGATTTCGCGGGGCTTTTATTCTGCCGCAGACGAGCTCTTCCGCTCCTTCCGCTCATGTGTGTGGGGGAACGCAGCGCTGTTTTATCATATTACACACATTTGAGTGTGTTAAAGTTATGTTATAATGCTACTCTGTGTGTTCGCTTGGCGGCGACTATGAGACTCGTTCACACTGCAGATCTAGATCTATATTAAGCATGGTAAAACATGGTACTCGCGGTAAATCAAGAAAACCAGATTTAAACAATAAGATTAACTGTGTTGAGCTGTGTAACAATGATTTTTTTTTTTGTCCATGAATGATCCAAACAGTTGCTCGCCTGTCTAATAAAACAGAATATATTAAAGCGTCTTTGGTGTTTCCATAGTTTCTACTAAATAAAACCGGAAATCGAGGGTAACGCGGGTATGACGTCATTGATAGGCGACGCACGGACACAGTCCATGTCCTGGTTAAAATTGCTTATGGATTTAAACATTCCCGGAAACATTCGGGATAATGTAAGTACACAAGTCAACAAAATATATAATACTGTTCTAGAGGTTTTTGGATATTTTAATCCAAAAATCTTACATATTGTGCCTTTAATTCACAATAATATTCGTATTTCTGCGAGTGATGACGCCATTGTTGATATCGACATTTTTACTAGTGGAAATGTAATTCCTGGTATCAAAAATTGCCATTGTTATTAGTAGAAATCTATTTCCTGATAACAAGAATTAGCATTTTAACTAGTGAAAACTGAATTGTTGATATCAAGAATTCATATCCTGGGAATGAATAAAAGTCAAAACGGCTTGCCATGGTATGTGTGTGTGTAACAGGAGTGTGTCAGTCTAAGTCATACATGCACCACACATTAAATCCTTAGTAAAACTAGTGTAAAGGAACACATGGTGGCGCTAGAGATCTTTACTGTGACACACGGTCTCTAAAACATGCCCATGCATGTCCTGCTCAAACTAAATTAAACCTGACATTGACATAAAATGTGATTTCTGTAATGCAAAAGATGAGACTACTGTACATTTGTTTTGGGATTGTAACTATATAAAAAAAATGTTTGGAAGAGCTTTTGAAGGTATATTATTGATTCTGTGTACCCTCACTTTTCTTTATTTTGGAAATATGTTCTATTTGGTTTGGTTAATACAGAGAAAAACTTTGAAAAATAATTTTACCTTATAAATCTATTACTTCTCTTAGCGAAATTTCATATTCATAAATTTATGACATTTTCTAATCATAAGCCAATATTCAGAGTTTTTCTCATCGAATTTCACCAGTACCTTCAAACACTTTCTGTATCGAAGAATGCCAAAGCAAGAAAACATTATCTTGTGTTCTTTTTAAAATCTTAACATGCTCCAATTGCTCAGATATTTTACTTGTGTTTTCTTTTCTTTTTTATTTGGTTATCTTTGCTTGTATTAGTTTTGTTTTTTTCCCTTTTTTCCCCCCTTTTCCTCTTCTCTTTCCTCTGGCGGTTGTTCTTGTTCTCCCTATTGGTGCTATTTGTTATCTATCTTTTGTATATGTCTTTCTTAAATGTATGTTTCTTTATCTGTAATGCTTAATTGTTCTTAATAATAATAATAATAATAATAATAATATTTTTTTTAAATGTCCTGCTCAAAAACATTCTAACATTCAGAATAAAATAAGAAAATAAAACATATTGTAAGATACATAGAAAATATAAAAATAAACAAATAAACTTTCAATTTTTAACACAAAATAATAATAATAATAATAATAATAATAATAATAAAAATAGGATATAATTATTAATAATTAAGATAGTCGTGCTTTATATATCTAATCTCAGCAATAAAATATTCCACATGTCAAAGCGCAAATCATAACATTCACTGGTTTGAGACGCGCGTGTTCATTCCAGCGCTTCAGTGAACGCGCGTGACGCGCCGGTGAAAATAAAATAAGGAGGCGGAGCGACCGCGCGCGCGTGTATAAGACCGAAGCCCTGTGATAATTCCTCCCAGTCGGGACTCGAGCATGGACATACTCAGGACTATAACACACCACCACCATCATCACCATCATCAGCCAGTGCATAACGGCAAGATGTGTGAACACACACACCACAGACCCACTGAGAGCAGACGAGGGAAATCAGAGGATAATAATAATGCTCATGCCACGCAAGAAATGTCACGCATCATCACGGATTCAACCACTGGGAAGTGTTACTGTAGAGGAAAAGTTTTGGGCAAGGTAAATATTTTACATTTGACTTATGAAAAAGGAATGTATTGGAGTAAATACCATTATATATATTAAAAACAAAAGTACTTTGAAAGTGCATCAGCTGTTTTATATTTTGAATTTAGTTATGCATAAGAGATTATTTGCACCAATTGAATATACTGATATGCTCTTATAATGCATCCTCTCTCTCTCTCTTTGTTGCAGGGCGGTTTTGCCAAATGCTATGAATTTACAGATCTAAGCTCGGGCAAAATGTATGCAGCCAAAATCATTCCACACACACGCGTCTCCAAACCTCACCAAAGGGAAAAGGTAACTTGCTTGTCCTGTTGTCACGTATTTGCTGCATTGCCTAAATGGCTTTATTAAGTTTTTGCAACCATTTGATTGACAGATCGACCGAGAAATCGAATTGCACAGAGCCCTGCATCACAAACACATCGTTCATTTCTACCATCATTTCGAGGACAAAGATAATATCTACATCCTGCTTGAATATTGCAGCAGACGGGTGAGTGCTATTGACGGGCTTCTTCAATAACAGGTCTTGTAGGAAATATTGTGCTGATGTGTTTTGTTGTTCTTCAGTCACTAGCACATATTCTCAAGGCCCGGAAGGTGCTTACAGAACCAGAGGTTCGGTACTACCTGAGACAGATCGTCTCGGGGTTAAAGTATCTCCACGAGCAGGAAATTCTGCACAGAGACCTTAAACTAGGTAAGCGCCTAGAGCATGCATTCAATCCCTAATAACACATAAACCCCCTTGAACCTTCGTAACCCGATTCTGTTGCTTTTCCCAGGTAACTTTTTCATCAATGAGTCAATGGAGCTCAAGGTTGGAGACTTTGGTCTGGCTGCAAAGCTGGAGCCGGTTGAGAACCGCAGAAGAACAATATGCGGGACACCTAACTACCTGTCGCCTGAAGTCCTCAACAAGCAAGGGCACGGCTGTGAATCTGACGTCTGGGCTCTTGGCTGTGTGATGTAAGTACAAGGACCTTGCAATGGTTCACTTTATACTACGGGGCTGTTGAATGCTTGAATCTGATTGGCTGATGAACGTTCTAAGGTGTGCAGTCATTTTCAGGGAAACGCACGGCTAAAGTAGTTCCAGGCAGGTTTTGACCGCATTACAGTTCCATATCACTCCGCCAAATGTTTTCAGTTATTTCAAATGTCTTTACAGCCAACAACAGCAAAAGAACCAAAACCCACACACTCGCACAGAAACTTGTTGTCAACGCTGTTTTGGCGATTTTATCAGTAAAATAGTTTAATGACTTAAAAGTTACATGACATTTCTCAGTAGCAAGGTAATAACGACGCTGTTCTTGAAGCAGATAAACTTACAGTTTCACTATTAGTAGAGACGCTGGTGTCAAACACTGAGAGACGCACAGGCTCCGGTAATACACGCACTTAATCTCTCTCTCTAATAACTGCATTAATAACTGCATTAGTCTGCTATCAGTGGCTCAAGACTCCGTTACGAGCTCTAAAATGACGTTTTGGAATTAGCAACGGAGGCTTGGGATGAGATGCGTAAGAAATTAGTCCTTTAGTAGAGCGTTTTAAGGACAAAAACCTGACAAATGTCTTGAAATAAATCATCTGAACAGTGTTTTGATGTGTGGTAACCGTAGTATAAGTGGAATAATTGACTCCAGGCCATTGAATTATTGAAAAATAATACACACTCCGCTTTGCGTCGTGGCCGCATTACCACCTCGGGTGTGCATTATTTTTCTGATAATTCAATGGCCTGTCGACAATTATTCCTTACCTAAATGGGCCTCCGCTCGAAAAAGATCATCATCACGCTGTAAACATGCTATGGTCGGAAATTAATGGGGCTTGGGGCAAAAAGGCCACCAAAATTAATAAAAATACCCCCAAAATTCAAGATATGGGGTGGTTGCTATGCAGTTGCTAGGGTACTCAGGGTGGTTGCTATGCTACTCAGGTGGTTGCTAGGGTTTTGCCATGCTGTTGCAAGGGTGTTCTGGGTGGTTGCTATGCGGTTGCTAGGGTATTCTGGGTGGTTGCTATACAGTTGCTAGGGTACTCTAGGTGGTTGCTAGGGTGTTGCTATGCAAAAATTTCCCTCCCAGACAGCAACATAGTGTCGCCCAGATCCGGCCCACATCTTGTACGCGTGGAATCCACATTTATAACATGATATAGTTAAGCAATACCAAACGAGCAAGAGTGCTGTTTTCCCGAATATCAGCACAATTGCTAATGTGATACTGAGTTCATTTGCAAAAACCGATAAACGTCACGTTTAAAAAAAAAATGTTAATCTCCACATATAGCACGTTCTGATTGCTAAACATGTTTTGTCCACTGTCAAGGCATCGCAAGTTCACGTTTTACTGCAGAAACCGATAAGTCAGTTTTAGCGAATCAGTGCGCAGTATTCAGGTCAGGTGACAAGGCTACAAATCACTTCGAAAAGCTGAGTTTTTGCACATTAACTCTTCAGTTCTACATAAATCCACAGTAGCGCCACTGCGCGTCTCTGAGCATCACAGTGATGTTTTGTGACTGAATGAATCTGCGTTTAATGAATGATTCAACGACTCACCGTTTTGAATGAATCGTTTGACTGAATGATTTGACTCAGTGACTCATTTAGACAGTTTGCTTTCACCTACTGAGATAATAAAGTAATTGCAGTCGCATTGCATACAATGTTTTTATCTGGCTCTGAATTGCAAAGGCCACTTCCAACAATGAGGATTTCTCCCATGGATTGTTAATGTTGTGGAGATGTTTATTTATGATGGATAATTTGTGTCCCAACAGGTATACCATGCTTTTGGGAAGACCTCCTTTTGAGACCACAAACCTTAAAGAAACGTACCGGTGCATTCGGGAAGCGCGATATTCCATGCCGTCGTCTTTGTCGGCCCAAGCCAAGCATCTCATCGGCAGTATGCTGGCCAAAAACCCTGTAGATAGGCCACATCTTGATGATATTCTACATCACGACTTTTTCTGCCAGGTGTGTGTCTCTTTGTGCAGATGACACGTCTTCACCAGTGAAGTATTCAGTGGCTTTGAGCTTGTTTTTTTTCCCCTCTTATATCAGGGTTTCACACCAGACAGACTGTCTGCTAACTGCTGTCACGCGGCCCCAGACCTTCACCACACCAGCCCTGCCAAGAGCTTCTTCAAGAAAGCTGCAGCCGCCCTGTTCGGTGGAAAGAAGGACAAAGCCAAGTACTTGGAGACTCAAAGTAAGCGCTTGTGTACAGTATACCATTTGTGGATTACTCAAATTACATCATTAGACTGATACACGTCTTGCTTCTTGCAGATAAGCCAACCAAGGAAGAGGAAGACATAAACAAACTATGCCTTGACCTCCGGAAAACGTCAGTCAGCCCCCAACCCTGCAGACAAACCCTTGAGGTGAGCTCCTTCGTCCTCGTCCTTCTCATAGTTGTGCAGAAAGTTTGAGATCGTAACCTAACCTCATGCACATTCCTTCCTAAATTTCCCACAGGACACTAAGCCCACCATCACAACTGCTGGAAAACCAGCTGTCCCGGCGGCAAAGGACACCATCAGCAAACAGCACATTAGAGACAGCATTCGAATGATAGTGCGGGGAACTCTGGGGAGCTGCAGTAGCAGCAGTGAATGTAAGAGGCGGCACTTTTTTATCAATGTGAGGCTGGTAATGGATGATTCAGTGCGATATCTAATGGGTTTTGGTGCTTTTTGTGTCCGCAGGTCTTGAGGACAGCACAATGGGAAGCGTCGCGGACACTGTAGCCCGAGTACTGCGAGGCTGTCTGGAGAACATGCCGGAAGGTGCGTATCAGAGGATCTGACATGATCTGATTCACAAATGCAAAGTCACGTTTAATAACACTTTCTTAATAATAAAGTCAATTAAAATGCATTTAAAAATAAAACATATTGTAAGATAAAAAAGCATCAAAAGGGTTTTGAACCTTTTAAAAACTTTAAAATAAAAAAATAAAATATATATATATTAAATTAAAATCAGTTTTGTTTAGAGTTTTTTTATATGTAATAAGTTACACATTTTTAATAACCCATTTTAACAATAAAGTAAACAAAATCCATTTAAAAAAAATCAGAAAATAAAACATATTTATAAAACATTGTCAGATATGGAGTTTTTTTTTTATAAGTATAATAAAAAAAATAATAAAAAGCATTAAAAGGATTTCGAAAATAAATTTATATAAATAAATTTTAATTATAAAATAATAGTATTAAATTAAAATCCTTTTTTTGTTTTTTTTAAATTTCATGTTAAAGTTATACATTTTCACTTTTAATAACCTATTTTTAATAATATAGTACATTTGAAAAAAAAATCCGAAAATAAAACATTAAAAAAATTCGGAGGTTTTTTATAAGTATAAATAAAAATCATTAAAAGGATTTTGAATATTTTAAAAATTTTAAATCTGAAAATAATAGCATTAAATTAAAATCCATTTTGTTTAGTTTTTAATTCCATGTTAAAGTTATATTATTTTTTACTTTTAGTAACCTATTTTTAATAATGCATTAAAAAAATCAGAAAAAAATCATTTATAAAACATTGAAAAATACGGAGGGTTTTTTATAAGTATAAGTATAAATAAAAAGCATTAAAAGGATTTTTTAAAAATTTAAAAAGTTTAAAATCTGAAAATAAAAATAGTATTAAATTAAAATCCATTTTGTTTAGTTTTTTTATTTCATGTTAAAGTTCTACATTTCCTTTTAATAACCTATTTTAATAATAAACTAAATAAAATGCATTAAATTTGAAAATAAAATATTTATAAAACATTGAAAAATATGAAGGGTTTTGTTAAAACCCTGTAAATAAAAATAAAAAGTATTTAAAGGATTTTAAAAAGTTTAAAATCTGAAAATAAAATAATATAAATTCTTAAGTTATTTAATAATAAAGTAAATAAAATGCATTATTTATTAATGTATTATAAGTGTAAATATAAAAAACATTAAAAGGGTTTTGAACATTGTAAAAAGTTTAAAATCTGAAAATGAAATAATAGTATACTTCTTTTTTTATTCCATGTCAAAGTTATACCTTTCACTTTTAATGATGCATTTTTAATCTCTCTTTTACAGCTAATAATATTCCAAAAGAGAGCGTGAACGGCAGCTTCCAGTGGGTGACTAAGTGGGTGGATTATTCCAACAAGTACGGCTTCGGCTACCAGTTGTCAGATCACACAGTTGGCGTTCTCTTCAACAACGGCACTCACATGAGCCTGCTGTCGGACAAAAAGTATGTTGACGATCTCAAATGTCTTTGTAGCTCTGTTGCTGATAGAAATCATGAAGACTAACATGTCTTTCTCCCCTCAGGACGGTGCATTACTATGCAGAGCTGGGACAATGTTCGGTCTTCCCCACTACCGAAGCCCCAGAGCAGTTCGTCGGACAGGTCACCATCTTAAAATACTTCGCCCACTACATGGAAGAGAATTTGATGGATGTAAGTGTCCTCGCTTGGTGGAAATGGGTTGCAAAGGAAGTCTATCAATAATTAGCATCAGGTTTTCTGACTATTGCTTGCTGTTCTTCAACAGGGAGGTGATTTACCCAATGTTACTGATGCAGGCAAACCCAGATTGTACCTTCTTCAGTGGCTTAAATCTGATCGAGCACTCATGATGCTCTTCAACGATGGCACTTTCCAGGTAAAACTTCGTATTTGCTCTAATGCAAGAACATCTATCTACATAATGTTGACTTGATTGCTAAACACGTGCTATTCCCACAGGTCAACTTTTACCACGATCACACCAAGATCATCCTGTGCAATCAGAGTGAAGAATACCTATTGACGTACATCAACGAGGACCGCGTGTCCACCACGTTGCGGCTCAGCACCCTGCTGGTGTCCGGATGCTCGTCGGACCTTCGCAGCCGCATGGACTATGCACTTAACATGCTGTTGCAGAGATGCAACTGAACGATACGAGCGCACACCGATTGGGATACTTTGAAAAGACGAGAATGTGGACTACTTATGGCTGGACGGGAGAGTGTTGAAGACAGGAGGAGATGCAATGGATTATGAGTTTTACAAATGGACTGAACTGAGCTGGGCTGGAACCAGAGACTGCGATGAAATCAAGACAATGATATCTCATTTAGGTGTTTATCTTTTTAAAATGCAGAAATCTTGCTTTGTTGAAGCCAAACGGAGATGTTAAGTCTTTCCCCGCCAGCGTTGACTACAAAAAGTTGCATTTTTGATCATATTCGCAAATCTTTCATGGCCTCCAAAATATTCTGTTGTATGAATATGTAAACATTCAATATATCGAAAGAAAGAACAGAACCTCTGCTTTTAAGCTAAAAAATATATCCACACTAGGGATCCACCGATATGAAAATTTTGGCGATACGATAATTCTTTATATTTGAAAGCCGATAACCGATATATTGGCCGATAAATCTAAATCCGAATTTTTATATAATTTTTGAGAGCCTGATTACAAAAACAAACGTACTTCCTGTAACGTTCATAGAATGTTCGTTCAAAGTTATCTGGTTCTTAACATTAGCACAAAAACGTTATTGTTCATGGAATGTTTTTTACTTAAACGTTTAGTTCATCTAACATTTTTTTTTTCTTCTAATGTTACTACTTGTTTCGGAATGTTCAGAGAACATTCAAAAGTAACGCTCACATTAGGGATGCGCCGATATGAAAATTTTGACCAATACCAATAACCGATAATTCTTTATATTTGAAAGCCGATAACCGATATATTGGCCGATAAATCTAAATCCAGATTTTTATATAATTTTTGAGAGCCTGATTACAAAAACAAACGTACTTCCTGTAACGTTCACAGCATGTTTGTTCAAAGTTATCTGGTCTTTAATAAGGTTCTCAAAGCGTTAGCACAAAAACATTGTTTATACGTTGTTCATGGAATGTTTTTTACTAAAATGTCTTAGTTCATCTAACATTTTTTTTTAAATGTTACTGCTTGTTTCGGAATGTTCAGAGAACATTCAAAAGTAACGCTCACACTAGGGATACACCGATATGAAATTTTGGGCCGATAAGATAACCGATAATTCTTTATATTTGAAAGCCAATAACCGATATATTGGCCAATAAATCTAAATCCAAATTTTTATATAATTTTTGAGAGCCTGATTACAAAAGCTATGTCCCAAACACACAATTATGATGTTCTCATTATGATTTTATGTAGCCGATATGACAGACTTGCGCTGCACATGTTGCTCTGAACTGTATTTTCCTTTTCTGAAGTGATTCCAATCATATTTCAAGCAATTCAAACCCATCATGGTGAACAGTGCGCATCTGAAGCGTCTCAGCTGAAGGAAATAATACATTATTTATCGGCTTTAATATATCGGACAAATTTTCTTATCGGGCCGATAACATAAAAAATTAACATATATCGACCGATATTTGTGGCCGATATATCGTGCATCCCTAATACACACTTGAAAGTGGATAAGAACAAAATGCTGAGAAAATCTAGTTTTTGTCAAAGATCGATCCGGATCGATGATAAAAGCACAGATAGATCGTGAAATAGATCGAGTCCATCAACATTCAGTAACGTTAGGCGGTTTTGATTTATATGCTGTTGAATGTTGATGATCACGATAAATGACTCTGGCTTTATCCGCTCCTTCTGGTTTACGCAGATCATCTTCTTCGCTTGTTTTTGGATTTGGAGATGCTGTACTATTTCAGAAGGTGCGCAACAGCGCCCCCTACCGAACCCAGATTGCCGGCAAAACTCGTCAGTGGCGGGGAAAGAGTTAACGTTGAGGAAAGGAGGCTTTAGCAAGGCAGGGTGGTTGGATGTTGCTCTCTTGAGAGCAGATTTTTCGTTTAACTGTGAAAACATTCCTGCTTAAGGACACGGGCTCCAGAGTGAAATGATCCGATGCTGTAGTTCTGCGCGGCCGGTTCTTCCTATCCGTGTTTGACGCTGTTCTGGAAGGCGAGAAGAACCGGCTGCATTTCACTGTGCGCACGCTCTGCAATGCCATGGACATAACTTATTATCAGACAGACCCAACTATTTATTTATTTAATAAAGATGACCTTAGTGTTCGTAAGTGATGTTTCAAGAACACATGTTATTTAATTGTTCATTACAATAATCGTGACTAGTCCTTTTACGTCAATCTCCCAGGGCATCATGGGAGTTGAGACGAACTCATTATGCAAGGCCGGTGGCAAAACCGCAATCGGCGTGTGTCTTGTCTTGATGTTTGTACAAAGATTAAAGATGAATAATATTGTGAAGGTGTTGTATTTTGTTTCTTTTTTGAAGCGTAATTACCCCCATTGTCCCTGCGTCTGAGTGCCAGAGCAGTCCATTATGTAAACCTCCAGGGGCCGATGAAGCCACTTCAAAAACACACATTATGCTTACAAAAGACATGAAAAGAGTGTTGTTTTCACCACCTACTTTCAGCCCAGTACAAATTTCCTACGCTATGTTGACAAGCCCTTCATGCACTATAGTAAAAGACAGTACTTGACTTGATTTTGTACTGTATTTATAATGCAATTGCTTAAAACTACTTGATCAGATCAATGGATTCCTTAACTATATTATTTGCATTTCATTCGTTTTTGTTCTGCTGTCCGTAACCAGAACAGACATGTGACCCATTTCTGGGTCACAACCCAAAGAAATAATGAAGCTTTACACCTTTACTGTGACAAACACCAACTCTTTTCATCATGCACTAATTAACTCAGTTGTTATAATTAGTCATAATTTAAAGATAAATAGGGTACACGGATGAATAGCTCATAGAAGGTTTTCAGAATGAATCAAACCAAATGCATCTGAATACCTGATGCATTGCTGGCTCACAATACTTTTTTTTATATATATATATACTTTCGTTCTTTAATAGGCCATGAGTTGCACTAAATCCATTCCTTAGAAAAAGTGCGATGGAAAACCATTGCGTCCCAATTCGCATACTATCCGTCTTAAATAACATTTGAAATTATAATTAGTGTGCCCCAAATCATAGTATGTTTAAATAAGTATTCCAAAGATAAGTGGTGATAAATAATAAATATATGGTGATAAATAATAACGGCTAACAATCCATTGCGCGTTAGACGAAGAGTCGATTAGAACTACAAACATGGCGGATGTGCGAGAACGACGGTTGAGAGGTTTAGATAAAGGGCTTTCAATGATTAATAATCAGTTTTTAACCTGACGAAAATATATTTATTCAATGTTATCCACATTATATTTCATCTGCAACAGCATTGTGAACTTTAATAAAGACACTTATAACTTTTAAATGCATTATTATGCAAACACATGAGGAGAAAGACTGACGACTGGCAGATCAACGTGCAGCTATTTGTCTCCGAAACGGTAGGAAATTAAATTAAATTGAACGATTTAAACTGTGACAAAATGATTGACAGGTCAGTTTAAACGGCGACAGGATGCACGTAACTAAAGCGACAGAGCTTAAAAAAAAAAAGTCCCCATGAAATCAAAATGGAGGTTTTTTGGCTTTTAGTATGAATATGTTAGCCTTACTGTTACCTATAAGCTTGTGTGCTCCAAAACAATGACGAAACTCACATTTAGAAGATATACGCATTCAAAACTTACAGCCAATATGGATCAGTGATTTTGATGACAAAATCTGATTTTCTGTCCAATCAAATGCTCTCTAGAATGTGAAAATATATTTACTGAATATGAAGAAAAGAACAACAAGACGAGAAAGGGAGGACATTAGGCCTTTATGCCACACGGTTACTATGTCAAGATTCAGTTTTCATTTTTTCATCTTTGCATCGAGCCAGCTGGTATGTCGTATCTCTTGGCCTTGACGTGGAAAGACTGAAGGAACAGAGCGGCGTTTGTTGTCCAAGATCAGTATAGCCCACAGTTGGCCGCCTGGAGAGAAGGCTCTTTCTAGCATCATCTGTCACTTTGAAATGTAGGCCATTTTGTCTTCTCTGAGCCAATGCCAGATTACTTAATAGGCTGAATTCACAAAATAACACTTTTACAGTTACATCACACGAACAAAACCACTGATATTGACCATAACAATGATCTTTTTATCTTTTACACAGGCCTTCAGCGCACGTGAACAAATGACTGGATCTCTGAGTAATAAAGTTAAAAGATAAAACTAAAGTAATAATATAATAGTAAATAAATAAATAAAATGAATATTTTAAAATATAATTAGTAATAATAATAATACATTAAAATAACAATAATGTTTATACATTATTTGAATAATGATAATTGTTATTTTAATTTATATATAATCGCGATTAATCGCATCCAAAATAAAAGTTTGTTTACATAGTGTGTACGGTGTATAATTATTATGTATATTTGAGTACACACACAGAAATATTTGCATGTATATACTGTACTGTATATTATATATAAATATTTTAGAACACATTTTTCTTAAATATATACATGCATGTGTGTGTATTTATATATTACATAATAATTATACACAGTACACACACATATATTATGTAAACACAAACTTTTATTTTGGATGCGATTAATCGATTTGACAGCACTAAATATAATATAATATAATATAATATATGACAGATGTTTCAATATTGTAAAGTACAATGGATAAATAATCTCTCTATATAGCTAAATCTATATATACACAATGGAATATTTATATAATTATAATATATCTGTGTGTGTGTGTGTGTGTGTGTATATATATCACTATTTTAAGACAAAAAAATGTACTAGAAGCTAGAATGTACTAGAATAATGAGCAACGATTCGGCCAATCTACCGTTCTTAGGCTTACTAAACACAAACAAATGACCAAAATGCTTAGCAAAACTGGTTAAATGTGTTGGCATCAAAACTGTAAGAATAGCTGGCAAAGTATTAGACAACATTCTTGAAATGAAACGATTCTAATTATCTTAATGAAGTTCCTCTTATGTGCCACTGATATAATTAGATCTAATCTTCTCTGTAATTGTTTGCAGAATTACATCCTTAGGTGTGGACAAATGTAGCACAAATGATAGATTTCAATAAGTGGTTATGAGCTATTGAATATGGCATGTTTTCCACAATATCATTACAGACCATAAATACCACAAGAGACATATTACAGTGTTCGTGTGGTTCATGACTTTCATTCCAGCATGAACTGTCAACACTCATATTTCACTCTGAGGGATCTAAGCCACAACTTTACACTGTTAACATGAAGTACAATAATATCTGTGTATGCATAAACATAATAAAAATCCATTCAGCTAAACTAGTTTATAATGCATGTCACAGGAAACACATCCTGATCTAAATATGTGAAGGATACAGCTTTTCCATGTTCTTTCTCAAGACATGGCAAACAACATATGAAGATAATGAATCACGCCCGATTACTTAACATCCATCTGCCGGCGACTCCAACATCCTTCAGCAGTGTGTCCAACTGCCCTACATTACGGGACACATCACACATTTGCCCCAGTTTCCATGTACTGTGATTGTCCATGTCTGAATCTGTTAGCAACACGTCAGCTCACAACAGACGAGCTAATGCACCAACAGGCTTCATTTCAGAGAAATTTGATTCAGTATAAATTCAACTAATGACAAGAGTCAGAGGGTTTCATCAAGGGATCTCATGAACAATCACATTATCTCAAAATCACATAGAAATGTTACAACGACAGTCATTTGTATTTGAATGCAGTTTCTACGTCACATTTCACCACAAAAATCTAAAGAATTTATATTTTGTATAAAAACAAAGCCTATTTTAGGACCTCAGGTAACAGGAAATGTTCTGAACAAATGTACTTCCTGTAACGTAAATAGAATGTTCATTTAAAGTTATCTGGTCTTAAGTAACGTTAGCACAAAAACGTTGTTTTTAAAATGTTACTACTTGTTTCGGAATGTTCAGAGAACATTCAAAAGTAACGCTCACAATAGGGATACACCGATATGAAAATTTTGGCCTGATACGATAACCGATAATTCTTCATATTTGAAAGCCGATAACCGATATATTAGCCGATAAATCTAAATCCAAATTTTTATATCATTTCTGAGAGCCTGATTACAAAAACAAAAGTCTCAGCATTAAAAGCCATGTCCCAAACACACAATTATGATGTTCTCATTATAATTTTATGTAGCCGATATGACAGACTTGCGCTGCACATGTTGCTCTGAACTGTATTTTCCTTTTCTGAAGTGATTCCAATCATATTTCAAGCGATTCAAACCCATCATGGTGAACAGTGCGCATCTGAAGTGTCTCAGCTGAAGGAAATAATACATTATTTATCGGCTTTAATATATCGGACAAATTTTCTTATCGGGCCTATAACATTAAAAATGAACATATATTGGCCGATACCGATATGGTGGCCGATATATCGTGCATCCCTAGTTCACATGTTTGTAGAATGATAAAATGGAATGTTTCCTTAGCGTTCACGTAACCAAGGAAAAACGTTTTAAAAAAACTTAACGTTAGCAAAATGCTCTTACAACATATTTGTGTTTGGTGGGATTGAGATTTTTTTGCATTGTGACATAATTTTCATAAATTTCACCATGTTTTCACCCCAATTCTCATTACTGTTATGCAAATAATAAATAATTTTTAATAAGCATAAATTACATTTAGTATGACAAATATGATGCATACTTAATATTGACTGAATTCTTAATCATCATAAATAATGTCACATTTGCAATCAATAAGTTATGACAACATGTTTTTACATTGCTTTAAAGGGTCCATAACACACACAGTTTCTGCCAGTCTCATGTTAATCTTGAGTATCTATAGAGTAGTGTTGATCCTTCATATCTCCCAAGAGTCTTTAGTTTTATCATATTTATAAAAGACAGATACGCTGTACCGATTCTTTCAGAAAACAGCCGAGCTCGTGCAGGTGTGCAGTGGGCGGAGCTAAAGAGTCATGAGCACACACACACATAAACACAATACATCATGGCATTATCCCTGGATAACTTTCGATTCACTAAACATTTGTGTTTTTGACATTATATGATTGCCAACAAAGCACAGACATTTGATCTCATGACCGGGAACAAACACACACACTTGCAGAACTCCATTGCTGCTCCGGAAACACAAACTGCATCCACTGTTTCCTTAACGCTGGGTTATTTGGGAAGCTGAACAAGGTTATCTTTCCCTCACAACCAGAAACACACTTCTTTAGTGACATTGTTGATTTCGTGGTCACGACAAGTGCTGCCGACGGCTCCCGTAACCCGAACGAAGCTCGTTGATGGGCGCACTCTTGCTCTCGCTCTGTTTAATATGTATGTGTGTGTATGTGTGTGTGTGTGTGTGTGTGTGTGTGTGTGTGTGTGTGTGTGTGTGTGCGCGTTCATCCGGGAGAAGTGCACATACAAGGAATTCTGCCCTTTATGACGTCATACAGGGCCATACTCGGAAAAAAACTTTCCGAAACTTGTTTGAATCCTGAAGGAGTGTATTTGGCACAGAAATACGCCATCATACGTCCAACTCGTTTTTTTGAAATTTTGTCCATGTTTAGCATGAGAATCAACTCTTTAACAGTTTAAAGAAGTCAGAAGGCATGAAATAACATTAGACCCCCACTTTAACTCATCAAAATAAGTAACCTTTTTTATAAGTTATACAAGATTCAACTCATTTTTTTTAAAAGTCAGTTTAATGTAATTTAGGTTGAATTGACTTAAACATCCAAGTTGATTGTACTTTAAGTCAGCAACTTTTTTTTACAGTGAAATAATAAAAATAATATTGTACGTATATGGAAATAGGGCACGGACATTTCTTTGTGAGATTCACCCATGTTCATAATGTATTATCTTTTGCCGTTAAGAGTGTGAATGAACAGAGGAAGCTGTTTACTGCATATTTGTGGCTTTGCAACGAGTTCATTCATGCCGTTTGGCACATGGGAAATGAACACATATCTTTGTGCCGCCCAGTTTCCTCAACAGAGCCACACCTGACATTCCTCAACACACCTGACGGCTTTTTCTCACACATTCCCTGTACAACATCCCACCTTTAACCCACATACAACAAGATTTACTGTGAGTTCCAAGAGGAAATAAAAATCACAAATAATCTATTTAAATCTCAATTGTTTCAGTATAAGATTCTCAGATGTAAAGAGACAGAGTTTCAGAAGAGATTTCACTTCATGAAAGACTATGGAGACAATTATTTTCTTTAGAATAACATGCACTGATAAATCATTCACAATAAGACCAGGAAACTAAATAGGGTACATTTTGAGTTCACGTTGACTTGGACTTGGACAGAAGCTGGCAAGGAAATTAAAACAGAGAATACAAAATTTATATGAATCAGACGAGGTAAATTGCATGCCTTTATTTGTGAGATAATTGCTGCTAATGCGGCTCAGACAGTATGTACAGTATGCTCGGTGTTGCCTACACTGCTCTCTGTGTCTAAGAGAAGCAAACACAATGCAGACGATTGTTGCAACACAACCGGTACTGTATGCAATGTACATTGCCACACAATGGGGCTTGTGAAGCTGCTGGCGACCGCAGGGTAGTGGGCTAGTGGATGTGGAGGAGTGAAGATTGCACAAAAACACAAAAGAGCTTTCAGAGAAGCATTTGAACATGTTTGCACGCTGTTATGAAAATATAAATCTTTAGAGTTGACCTAATGTTGCATTAGGGAGCTAAACAAGAAGGAATTACTACATTTTGCAGACTGAGATCTTAATTCAATCTTGTATAAGTGGAAGAAATAGAAATGAAAAACAGCAAATACATCTTAATGGATGCTGAGAAAATACAAAAATATAGTTCTGTCGACGGTTTGTCATACAAGAAAAAAATCACACAGTAGATCTCAATATCTAAATTATTTCTGAAATTAAATGTAAAACGAATGGACACCTTTGCTTAAACTTGATCTTCTTAATGCAATTTCCTGTACTTATAGAGACACTTTCCACCATCTAATCAATTCTTGATGGATAAAATCAAGTCCCTTCAGTTGTTCAATTGAATATCCAGTTTCACTTGGAAATATGTCACATTGCAAAAGTAAAAAAGAGTTGCAAATGCAGTTTTTTGCTTCTTTATTTTGCTTCCATATGATGGAAGTCAATGGGGCCCATCAACTGTTTGGTTACCCACATTCTTCAAAATATCTTCTTTTGTGTTCAACAGAAGAAAGGAACTCTTACAGGGGAGTAAATGATGACAGAATTTTCTTTTTGAGTGAACTATCTCTAGTTTTAAGGCTAAATTTTAAGACCCCTGTAATTTCACAAACTTCTCTTCAAGGGTTTCAGAAGAGATCTCAAAAATGTCTTAAACTGTGCTTAAGTTTGTCAAGATACTACATTTTACAATCCAAAGTCAGAGATCTCGATATGCATCCAGAATGTTTAATCTAATCCAAGACGAGATCATTTGAGCTGCACTCCATGTTCATTTTAGGCCCTGTTTACACCTGGTATTAAGATGCGTTTTGGTTGATTGGATCACAAGTGAACGATGCTAAATACAGGTGTAAACGCGGCCTAAAACAGTTTGAGCTTGTCCACTTTCGACCACTTCCAGAGGTCGACGAAAACTCATTCAACCGGATTGTTTTTGTAGTGTAATCGCTCATGTGGTCGAATGCGTCTCTAAAAGACCCCCTACTCTCCGCCTACTGACCTAACACGTAAACATTATGGGAAGTGCTGGCCAGACAGGATTTAAACTTTGTCGGCTGGAGACCCAAGTTTGGTTTGAAGACGAAAAACATACCAAGCACAATGTTCTCTCACATTCCTGACTTCTAACACACACTCACAGCGTTCGGCTGGTCTTGTGTCTGTCAGAGCAGAAGCTGCAGCTCTTCGTGTGTTTTTCTGTTGTCTCCGGGCGTGTTCATATGTAAATTGCATGAGCTTATTTTGTCCATTCGTCCAGATCTGAAAAGCCCATATGTTTATCTGCCTATAGACCCTCCCCTCGAAGAAATCAGGACAGGTTGAAAGTGGACAAAAGAGATGGATTAAAACACCAGGTGTAAACGGGAATGTCTCTCCCTCATCTACTTGTGATCCGATCCACCAAAACGCATCTTAATACCAGCTGTAAACAGGGCCTAATAGCTCTATTCTCTATGTATCTCAATTGGGTCCATTTTTATTTCTCCAAAAGACTTTTAGAAGAAACCCGTGAGACAAAGTTTATACCTACACTGTAAAAACAATATTTTTTTGAAGTTGTGAACAAAGATTATTGGAAGAACACTGGGCTGTTTCAACCCATGTTTGGGTCAAATATGGACAAACCAAACCGTTGGGTTGAAAATTTTGGTAACACATTAGTTTAGGATCCAATTCTCACTATTAACTACACTCTAAAAAATACTGGGTTGTTGCAACCCAAATTTAGGTCAAATATGGACAAACCCAGCCATTGGGTTAAATTTTTAAATTACATTTTTTACAATTACAAATTTTACATTTTTAACCCAACGGTTGGATTTGTCCACATTTGACCCAAAAAAATTGGGTTAAAACAACCCAGCATTTTTTAGAGTGTAGGAGTTTATTGAGGCAAAAGTCATAGTTAATAGTTTGTTAATACTGTGAATTGGACCCTAATCTAAAGTGTGACCAAAATTTTAATAACAAAAACAAAAATTTAAACCATTGGTTGGGTTTGTCCAAATTTGACCCAAATATGGGTTGAAACAACCCAGCATTTTTAGAGTGAAAAAGAGTCATTGTACTTCATTGTTTAATTCAGTGTAACTTGCAGTTTCTGAGTAAAATAGTTTCAGAGTAAATCCAGACCATTTTTTTTTTGTCAGTGAAAAAAAATGAAATGATGAACAAACAAACTATGAGCAAAGACATGTCCTTCTGGGTTATTTCACACTTTGTTGGGTACAGGGCGGTTCAGCTCTGCACACAGTGTTCTAGTTAAATTCATAAGCACTCAGTCTCCCTGTGAAACTTCTCAACATACCTGTTATTCACAGAATCACAGCCCTCTGCGGGGACTCATATAAATGGCATCTGATGTCGGCTTTACTGTAGGCTTGCCAGCCTAATTGAACAGATGGGTTTGTAATGGCGGCGGGTCAGACAGGGCGAGATGTTTGTGCAGCTGGAGTAGGTTTAAAGAGACAGGCAGAAGAGCGGACAGCCATGTGAAATTTCATACTATATAAAAACATGCCTTTGCTTTCCAAGTTGGTTTGACGTATAGGACAGGATCTGTTTGATGCTGGTATTAAATGACACAACCCTCCTGAGAAAAGATGCACTTTAATGAGGGTCACAATAGACTGAGAGTTCATGAATGCATACATTCAATCAAGTTCAAGATGCTGTCTAGACTTCAAGCTCAAGTCCCCCAAAGGCATGTTTTATGTGCTGCAGAAGTGAGCTGTTCATGTAATCGAATCTGTGGAGAGAGTATTAAAACATTGATTTTCTTCCAGAGATGTATTTACTACTGGATAGGGTTTCCAAACACACCCATGGGACACAAACAGCTCAATAAATAAGGATGGAGGGAGTAAAAGCCATATTAGAAATACTGATTTATTTTTCTATTTATTGTCAAATTCTTATAAAGCCCTACATCGGTACCATCTCACATTACAGTTTTCTCTTTGTCATCCAAACCGAAGCTTGTAAAAAATGGAGACGGGAAAAACATCCCACCAGAAATAAGTGTTGAATAATGAAAGAAACTGAGATTTTTACTAGAAGTGATTTCATGCTACAAGCAAATTATTTAATATAAAAAAAGCTTGGTGAATGAATAAATGAAAAAAAAATAGCTTATAGTAATTTTATATATATATATATATATAATAAATTATTTTTGTCAATGTGGGGTGACCATAAAAAAAGTTCTTAAATATGAAATATAAAATTCTTAAATATGTAAATAATAATAATAATAATAATAAAACTATTACATTTATGAATAAATTGTTTTTAATATAATTTATTATTTTATATGTTTAATTATTTGCTTATGTAATTTTACAATATACATACATTTGTACATTGTAATTCATGCATGTTAAAAATAAACCTCAAACTAAGTAAATCTTTAGTAAATATATGCTGTACTGTATATATAAATATTTTATATACTGTATATATAAATGTAGTAAACATTAATATGTACACTGATTAAAATATTTACTATTTTCTACACTCAATTCATGCATGTAGAAATTAAAGCTCAAACTAAGTCAATTTTACTTTACTTAATTGTTTGCAGTATTTACAATGTGCCTTCAAGTACTGATCTCAAAATAAAAAGTTCAAGCTTTGATTAGGTGCGTCAGATGCCAAACCACATCCACACTGTAATGAAATGATCTACTGGCTAGTTTTGATGGTAAATATTTTTATTTCTATACAGTTTGTGTGACACCAGCGGCTCTGAACCGGTCACATTTGCACAGGGATTGTCTGTATTTCCTGTAAACGCTGTTAATCTCACTCACTCTGAAGTGAATCTTGAACATGCGAATGCAAAATGCCTTTAAACCATGTTATTAAAATGAATCTACTATATTTCAATAAAGATTGTGGATGCGGCTGAATTTTTGCACATTAATCATTAAACACGCCTGTGTGGCTTTGAATGAATGAGTCATCAGTCAAATGCACACTGATATCAGCCGGCCTTCAGCTCTGTGCTCCACTGACATCTGCATGACACGCTCTGGGCAAATGTGAACGGAGTCTGGTTGGTTTACCTCACACATTCAGGTCAGAGATGCCACAGAATGAGGCGACAGAGAGAGCATTCAGACAGAAGGCCAGCGCTGCTCTAACACTCAGTGTCCTCTCAGCCTAGCAACAGACAGGCAGCGTGAGCGAGTGTCCATGCGTTTAGAGTGAAAATGAAACAGACTGCACAAGGAAAATGCACAAGGACAAAGAGACCTGCGAGGAGTGACGCACTGGATGGTGGTTTTGTGCATTATTACTACTATTGAACGTGTCATATTTTTGCATCAAGGAAAACAGGATTTTTCTTGCTCTTCTCAAGTAAAAGAATCTGACTACCCAGACAAACTCTAACATGCACAGCTCTCCCTCCACACGCAATCCGCAACATATATTGAAACTAAATCTATCTATCTATCTATCTATCTATCTATCTATCTATCTATCTATCTATCTATCTATCTATCTATCTATCGTTCCATCCATCCATCTATCTATTGTTCCATCTGTCCATCCATCCAATTTTATTTGAACCATTATTTTCAACCAATTATTAACACAAAAATAACTATCCATCCATCGTTCCATCCATCGTTTGTTCCATCCATCCATCCATCCATTGTTCCATCCATCCATCGTTCCATCCATCCATCTATCCATTCACCCGTCATCCATCTTTCTATCCATCTATCTATCTATCTATCTATCTATCTATCTATCTATCTATCTATCTATCTATCTATCTATCTATCGTTCCATCCATCCATCTATCTATTGTTCCATCCGTCCGTCCATCCATCCATCCATCCATCCATCCATCCATCCATCCATCCATCCATCCATCCATCCATCCATCGTTCCATCCATCCATCGTTCCATTTACCCGTCATCCATCTTTCCATCATCCATCCATCCAATTTTATTTGAACCATTATTTTCAACCAATTATTAACACAAAAATAACTATCCATCCATCGTTCCATCCATCGTTTGTTCCATCCATCCATCCATTGTTCCATCCATCCATCTATCCATTCACCCGTCATCCATCTTTCTATCTATCTATCTATCTATCTATCTATCTATCTATCTATCTATCTATCGTTCCATCCATCCATCTATCTATTGTTCCATCTGTCCGTCCATCCATCCATCCATCCATCCATCCATCCATCCATCCATCCATCCATCCATCCATCCATCCATCCATCGTTCCATTCACCCGTCATCCATCTTTCCATCATCCATCCATCCAATTTTATTTGAACCATTATTTTCAACCAATTATTAACACAAAAATAACTATCCATCCATCGTTCCATCCATCCACTTATATTTTTATTGTAACATATTCATGTGTTGTTTAACTGCCTTTTACGTTTAACAATCATAGTACTGTATACAGTATTTTGTACAATAATAGAATTATGCAATATATTGTTGTTGTTGTTATTTTAGGGTGAAATATGACCGGGATGTTCTTGTGAGATTTACTCTCAGTGTGATTGGTGGGGTTGTTTTGGTACTATTTTCACAAGCAAAGAGGTTAGCCAATCAAAATAGAGATAATGAACAAACAATATGAGGGGACAATAGCAAAAACAGGCAGTTTATTTCTAAAGGTCATAGACTAGTTTGGTGCAAAAAACTTCAGATAAAAAAATGAAGTGTTCCTATAAAACAAGGTCCCCTGTACATAAAACACAGAGGAAGCGTCGCTCATCGCCCCTGCACACCCTCAGTTTAATATGGAGGATGTTTAAATAAATGTCAAACAGCAGCTACTGACAAACGCCAGGTGCAAAACCATAAGCAAACCAGCTGACACTGGCCATCTCAATAAAGACAAATCCCCTACTATAACACGAAACAGCTCACAAGAACATAACACTGCTGTCATTGCTTCTGTCTCCATCATGCACTGCATGCTGTACATTGATTTCAGAAATGTTTTGTGTTAATATAAAGATCTGCTACACAGTGTTCAAAAAAAGTAAACACTGACCGTGTGCTTGAAGTTCTGCCGCCAACAGATGAAATACATATCGCACGTCATTAGGTAAACCCCATAGGAGCACAAAAGCTTTATGCACCTGAAATTCATGAGCACAATCTACTTAAAAGAGGCGATTCAGAGCAAGCTTTACTTTTAGAAGTACACTAACACACTGACTGTCACAAACTCCTGTTCTGCAGTGAAAGCTGTTGCGTAGGTCATATATTTGCCCATATAAGCATGCATGGATGCAACTGTGGCATGCTGTTTTCCACACACTATGATCTGGGATGCACTAATCCTAACCGTGCACACTATTTAGTACAAAGAGTCCTGAAAGAGAAACCTCTGGGATAGATTTGATCCATCTCAGCTCTTTTGTGCGCGAGCGAACCGCTTTCACAACACAGATCTGCACAGAACAACATCAGAAACACCCATCGATACCTCGCCAACACACAGGCTTCTGTGCCGGCTGGGCTCAGGCTGATGGACATTGTTAATTATGGTGCGTCATTTGTGACATTCCCGTTGGGCAGACGAGGCGGCTGGGAGACAGACTGGCATTATCTGTGGACGCGGATGGGCGGAGAGCTCTAAAAACACTCTGAAAAGAACGAGAGAAAGTTTGCGGATGCAGAAACTGAACATGAAAACTTCTAGCAGAAACAGTGTTCTTGAGTAGATCACACTGGTAACAATATAGTTAACTCAACTACGTTTTTCAGTAGTAAGACAGTAGTTAAAAATGTTTAAAATAGTGTAGCTTGTCCAGTAGCAAGCAAAATTCCCCAAATGGTGGTGTAAACTAAAAACAAAACAAAAAAAAATTAAATTAAATAAAATAATAAAATAAATCAAATAAAACGATAAAAAAAAAAAAAAAATATATAATAAAATGAAATAAAATAAAATAACCTAAAATTCAAAAATTCAAAAAATTGAAATCAAATCAAATCAGACAAAATAAAATTAAATAAAATTGAACTTTCTGTTCATCAAAAAAATCCCGAAAAATATGTATCACGGTTTCCCCCCAAATATGAAGCAGCACAACTGTTTTCAATATCAATAATAATCATAAATGTTTCCTGATTATCAAATCATCATATTCGAATGATTTTTGAAGGATCATGTGACACTGAAGACTGGAGTAATGATGATGAAAATTCAGCTTTGATCACAGGAATAAATTACAAATATATACAATTCCTGTGTGTGTGTGTGTGTGTGTGTATATATATACACATACACACACATATACATATACATATATACATATATACACATATATACATACACACACATATAACATCAATTAATCGCGATGAGTTGCTAACATACTAAAGCAAACATATTAAAGCAAACTAAAAAAAAATGTATCTGTTATGCTTTTCAATAGACATTGTTCACCCTCATTTGCTTTTTTATGTCAAATGGCTCTGATTAAAATGGGGTTTCACATGATCTTTTCTAACCACTCCCAGCATTTAATGTGCCATTGAATCTTTACGCGCTGGAGCCACTATTGACCATAAACCTCAGGGAATTTCCAGGGATCTGGAACGGCCGTCCTCCCAGACAACAGGAATAATCTGAGTATATGTTGTCTACTGTAATTACATGCCAACTGATTAAACTATTACCTTTGGAATGTTCTAAGTGATGTAACTGTAAGTAATGTTTATTGAATAACTCAAGGCCAACAGTCTCCACTTAAACCACATGCTAACTAGAATGACAGGAGTTAATTAACCATTAACTATCCTACACAGAACTGTCTAGCAGGACACAGTGACCGCCTAAATGTATTTGAACACTTGATGTCACAATGCCAGCTTGTCTTTTAACACTATATTTATTGTTTTATCATTCCAAACCTTGATTTTGTGATATGCTTTGCTTAAAAATCATGTTTGTGCTGTCTCTCTTTAAAATAAATGTGACTTGCTTTGACATTTTTTTCTAATGCAGTGACATTCAGACTTCATTACCCTTGTGAAAAAGTGCACTTAAATGTATTGCATTTGTAGTGTACTTCAAATCTTAAAAGCATATTTTTAAAAACTGTATTTATTTTGCAGATAATATAATATTAAAGAAACAAAAGGCCACTTAAGCGTACTTTTCATGACTGTTTCTTGAGTTTTAAAAAGTGCACTACATTTTAAATGTTTCAATAATATTTTGTTGTACTGTACTGTACTTGATTATAATTGTACGGTGTTATTCAATATTACATATAAAGTTATTTGTATTTTATTTCAAGTTCAAATATTTAAATACATGACATACAAGTTTCAATAGAATTTACATTCAATTTACATTCAAGTATTTAAGTTTGCCATAAATGCATTATTCACTTTTTATCCATATTTCAAAGATAATAGAAGTAATTATGAAATTACAAATAAAGATAAGTGGGCCAAAAAAGCACTCTAAAGTTCAACTAATTGCACTGAATATACATTTAAAATATTGAATTGCAGTAAATATGCAATAAGCATGCACGAAATATCGGACATCATATCTGTATCGGCCGATATATGTTCATTTTTAATATTGTCGTTATCGGCCTGATAAAAAATTTGTCCGATATATTAAAGCCGATAAATAATGTATTATTTCCTTCAGCTGAGACGCTTCAGATGCGCACTGTTCACCATGATGGGTTTGAATTGCTTGAAATATGATTGGAATCACTTCAGAAAAGGAAAATACAGTTCAGAGCAACATGTGCAGTGCAAGTCTGTCATATCGGCTACATAAAACTATAATGAGAACATCATAATTGTGTGTTTGGGACATGGCTTTTAATGCTGAGACTTTTGTTTTTGTAATCAGGCTCTTAAAAATTATAAAACAATTTGGATTTAGATTTATCGGCTAATATATCGGTTATCGGCTTTCAAATATAAAGAATTATCGGTTATCGGTATCGGCCAAAATGTTCATATCGCTGCATCCCTAGTAATTATGTGTCCGAAAACATTCCATTCACACAGTATATAATTTCCGTAATAAGTATACACTAATGCCGCGTTCACACTGCCCGATTTTCAAACTGGTCGGCTCACTGCTCTTTTCACACTGCATGACTATCTGGGGTAGCGTTCAGTCGCTGCTGTGTTCACACTGACCGATGGATCGGCGACAGGGGGTTTCACACTGCATGACTTTTCAAGAGGAAGAATCGCCAACAGCTCTGTCTCATCCGCAAACTACGTTTCACAAGCAAACACACGAGAAGTGACAAGGAAACAACGCAAGATCATGCGTGCGTCAGACCGGAGTTCTCGCGCGAGACTGGAATTGTTATGAAAAAAAAAATGATAATAACAATGAAGCTTGCAAAGATCCAAATTGTCTGTGCACTGATTTGCAGCGAAAAGGAGAAAAAGAAAAGAGATTATGGCAGAGGAAATAGTTGGAGACACAGGGAGCAAGGATAGTGTTCTGCAAAGAGTTGGAGGTAAATAAATAATTTTCCAATGTGCTGCTGTTGCAGCTGGTCAAGCAAATGTTTGTGCTTTGTTTCTGTTTGATATAATTGTAAATATATCTATTAAAATACTGATATTCTGGTCTATAACTCCTCCCTGAACTTCTCGCTGCCCTGTATCTTGCTCTCTCATTGGCTGCAGGTCATCGACGATGTCATTTTCAGTCAGAGCACATTTCACACAGCAGGATTTTTAATCGCCGGCAGGTCCAGATATTTAGCATGCCAAATATCTCACAGGCGTCGGCGACTCGTTGGCGATTCTCTCAGTTCGCGTCTTTGGTAATTCACACTGCGTGAACGAGCATCGATTTGCCTATGATTTCGGGCATTTGTCTGCGATTTCGCAAAACCTGTTGGCGAGTCAAAATCGGGGCTAAAATCGTGCAGTGTGAACTCAGTATAAGTGTACTTCTTTTTCACAAGAGTAAGTATACAAATCCTTTCAGAAGCATCCTAAAGGACGTCTTACTCCAGTAAATTAAACAAGAAAATAATCAGGCTTTTGTTGCATTTCAGGGCAGCTGCACTTGGCAGAAACGTCTGACGTTGGTTCAGCTTGAACAAAACAAAACATCATAAAACTTGACTGCTTCTATTGACTGCATATACAATGCAAAACCTCATTTGACTGCGCATGCCACGGTGTGTTGATGTTTTTGTTAGGTTGTTAGGTTTGTTAGATTGTTCAGAGATGCTGGGTTCCTTCTGTGGAAAAGTCACAGTATAAAATTCCTGGAAGTGGCTGTAATTGGTGAGGAAACAAGTTTGACTGTTTGATTTCACTTCAGCTCAGAGACGGTGATGTAACACAGATCAACCCGAGAAAGAGGCCGAAAGTGAATTTGACTCTGCGTACTTTTGAGGTCGGCTTTGGAAGATATGGATATATGCTTGAACATCATGAAAACATCCACGTCACATTCCCCCCAAAAATTAGACAAAATAAAATGAAATAAAATGCAATAACAATAAAAAAATATATTATTTTGCAAATTAAATGCATTACTCATTTCAGGGTTAACATTATAACTGAAACTAAAACCATAATAAACGTTTTTGTTACTTGAAATAAAATTTCCCAACATTTCCCAACTTCACGTATTAAAGAAACTAAAACTAAAATAACAATTAAAAATACTAATAAAAATACTAATAAAAAAAAAAAAACATATAAAAATGACAAAATCACACAACAAAATTACAAAAACTTTAACTGAAATGAATATGAAAACAAAACATAAATATAATTCAAAATATTTATAAAAACTATAATAGTATCTCAATTATATTACACTAACACTGCATTATTTTATCGACAATTAAGTGCATAATATAATTGCAGACAAGCATTATGCATTATTTCAAATGTGAAGCATTGACATAAAAGCAATTTATCATGTAACAGTCACGAGATCTGGGGGCTTAATTATCATAAAAAATAATGTCATGATGAAATTTTCATTATGCAATATATATTTTCTTATTTCTTTCTTTTGCTTGTGAAATGTGACTCATCCGACTGAATTCAGTCTACACACACACACACACACACACACACAATTCACTGTGCACAATAAATAAGATTTATTTCTTGTTTCTCCCCGCCTGACAAAAAACATTAAAGTACTGTTTACCAGATAACCATGTACAGAAGGAAGTGCTTTAGTAGCATCTCTGCTGCAGATTTGGCTCGGATTTATAGTTAATAAATTCCATTTATTCTTGTCAACACATCCTGCAGCTCTGTGCTCAGGCAAGACTCCTGCATGTTTTACTGGTAATAAAACAGAAGCCTCCCTGACATCAGTGTCATCTTCATCAGGCCTGCAGGTATTACAGGACGTCTACAAGGTGGGTGGTTCATTTCTATGATGCCTTCATCACCACAGTTTCATTATACAGTTTCTGCAATGATGCAAAAGACATTACAGCAGAAGAAAATACTGTCACACTGCTCAATGGCACAAAGTCATGGAAATGAAGCCCCCGAACTGGAAGGGTTTTCTAGAAGTTCAGATCCTCATCATTGGACATGGAGGATTTTACATGTGTGACAAAAATTAAAGGCCTGTTTCTGGTCAGTGAGCATCATGGTGAGCAGGATTTCTACAAATACACAGGCAAAATGAATCAATCAAGATGGATAAACTGTCCATCACAGGATGTGGCAGATTATGAGTTATATAATCATGATTTACTGATAACTCTAAAGCACCTGCCATAATTCAAGGTTATTCATACGTTTTCAGTAAATAAGGTATTTTACCAAATCATGACATAAAAGAAATTCGCTGTTTGGAATTAAAACAGGTAAAAGTTTCTGTAATTATAAAAATAGTCATAGAAAATAGTCATAATAATTTTTTCATTATAATATCAAAACGGATGGGTGGATGGAACAACAGACAGGCGGATGGATGGATGAATGGATGAAACAATGGACGGACGGACGGAACAATAGACAGATGGATGGATGGAAGAACAGATGGACGGATGGATGGATGGATGGATGGATGATGGAACAACAGACAGAAGGATGGATGAATCGATGGATGTATGATGGAATAACAGACGGATGGATGATGGATGGATAGTACGACAGACAGACCGATAGATGGAATGGAACAATGGACAGATGGATGGATGGACAGACAGACAGGTGGGTGGATGGAACAACGGATAGATGGATGGATGGATGGATGGATGGAACAATGGACTGACGGATGGATGATGGAACAACAGACGGATGGACAGACAGATAGATAGATAGATAGATAGATAGATAGATAGATAGATAGATAGATAGATAGATAGATAGATAGATAGATAGATAGATAGATAGTGAACATATGTGTGTTAAGCACAAGATGATAGTGTCCATGTAAACATCTGAGCATGTTCAGGTTCAGTTGTGAGCTTGTGCCCACTGTATAAAGTTTACGTCTCGACACGCCTTCTGGAATCACATTCCAAACACCTGAGCGCCTCCACCGAAACTGAAGTATGCGGTGGGAAACCTCCGGCACTGAAACACACAGGTCGCAACAATAACCGCCTGTGATAAATCAAAGGACACCGGGCCAAGGGTTGAGTCAGAACACAAAAGAAAAACACCTTCACTAACATGCCCAGACAAGAGCCGCCATAAACCAACAACAACAAATAATCTCACGGCTAGAACAATCACACTGCCGCAAACCGACAAAGAGACGTTCAAAGACATGCCAAGAGCTGATTCACATGCAAAGTGATGGTTTTCACATAATCATCCAATGTTGCATTATCCAGGTCTTTGGTTTAATATTTGTTTACAATTTCTCTCTCATAAATAAATCCCAGTGCTCCTGTGAGGTGTTATTTTACCAGAACAGAAGATTTCATTCTAAGGAGTTTATCCTTAGGAAGGCTATAAAAAAATCCCCATAAACTTTAACGGTACAATTAAAGTGTCAACTAGACACACTGAGACAAGTCGGCAGTGTATATAGCTGACATTTTAGTGCAAAAAAATGAAATCAGCAAAATAACTAGATTTTAACACTGCTGCGGGGGTGTTTTAGGTGGGATCATCATTTATTCACCCTCATGTTATTCCAAACCCATTTTAATTTCTTCTTATACTTTCATGTTGTCCTTTTTGAAGATTGAAAGCATTTGAGTTCCATCATTGTTATTGCATAGAAAAGAGCAACTAGCAAAACTTCTTTCCACAGATGAAAAGTGAGTGATGACAGAAATGTGCTTCTTTAACCAAGTATGAGGAATAACTGCATGCAACACTAACAAAACAATAATGTTGGTGGGTGGATGAAAAGATGGATGGATGGATGGATGGATGGATATAGGTGGATGAGTGGAACAATGGACGGACGGATGGACGGATGGAACAATGGACAGATGGATGGATGGATGGATGGGTGGATGGGTGAGTGGATGGATGGGTGGATGGATGGTGGAGCGATATGGGTGCATGGGTGGAGCGATATGGGTAAATGGATGGAACAATGGACGGACGGACGGACGGACGGATGGATGGATGGATGGATGGATGGGTGGAATAAAGGACGGACGGATGGATGGATGGATGATGGATGGATGGGTGGATAGATAGATGGATGGATGGGTGGATGGATTGATAAATGATTGGTGGATGGATGAATGGGTACAAGGATGGATGGATGGATGGATGCAACAACGGATGGATGGATGGATGGGTGGATAGATAGATGGATGGATGGGTGGATGGATTGATAAATGATTGGTGGATGGATGAATGGGTACAAGGATGGATGGATGGATGGATGGATGGATGGATGCAACAACGGATGGATGGATGGATGGGTGGATAGATAGATGGATGGATGGGTGGATGGATTGATAAATGATTGGTGGATGGATGAATGGGTTCAAGGATGGATGGATGGATGGATGCAACAACGGATGGATGGATGGATGGATGGATGGATGGATGGATATAGGTGGATGGATGGAACAACGGACAGATGGATGATAGATGGAAAAACGGACAGATGGACAGATGGATAGATGGGTGGATGGAACAATGGACAGATGGGTGGATGGAACAATGGACAGATGGATGGATGGATGCAACAACGGATGGATGGATGGGTGGATAGATGGATGGAGAGGTGGATGGATGGATGGATTGATAATGGATGGGTGGAACAAAGGACAGATGATGAATGGATGGATGGATGCAACAACGGATGGATGGATGGATGGATGGATGGATGAAAACAGACAGATGGATAGATGGGTGGATGGATGAATTGATAAATGGATGGATGGATGGATAGATGGAACAATGGATAGATGGATGGATAGGTGTGTGGATGGAATAAAGGACAGACAGATGGATGGACGGATGGATGGGTGGATGGGTAGATGGGCAGATGGATGGATATATGGATGGATCGAACAACGGACAGTCGGACGGATGGGTGGATGGATTGGTGGAGGGATAGATGGATGGATAGATGGATGGAACAACGGACAGATGGACGGATGGATGGATGGATGGATGGATGGGGGGATATGGGTGGATGGATGGAACAATGGATGGACAGAGGGATGGATGGATAGGTGGGTGGAGGGATATGGGTGAATGGATGGATGAAACAACGGACAGATAGATGGATGGAATAAAAATATATAGAGAACATGCTTCTGTTCTTTGCTTTGCATTAAATATTTGTATTTTTTTTTGCCTGTGCCACATAATTTATGATATATTACTGCTGAATTTCATCTTATTTGAACAGAGCTTGGAGGCAGACCTCACACTGAGGCCCGGACAGACATTTGACACTTCATTTTCAGACTGAAGAATAGTTTCATTATTGGGACGTTCTGCAAATAGAGTTCTGCTCTGGCACACGGGGACGGTGATAAAATATCTGTGAGCTGGAATCAAAAATCACACTTGACAGCCCACCGAAAAGACAAATGACCCTATTATGAATCTAGTAATGAAACTCTCCGAACAAAAGCTTATCTTAGATACTGCCAACATATCACAGTGTTCTGCTGTAATAAACATATGTCTCATTAGTTAGAGTCCATTAATGAGGGCATGAATTTGACAAAAAAAAAAAAAAAAGAAAAAGAAAAAAAGAGAGAGAGATCTTCATTGGGTCCAGGTTTTGATGTATGAGCCACTAAAAACACAACGTATTGAAAATAATCAGTGTGTTTTCCTGTCAAAATCAATCTGGACTCAATGACCTGTCCATTAGAGAGGTTCAAACTGAAGCAGAATGCAATTCAGACATGAAACGGTTTACAGGAGAAGGAAATTTCAGCCGAAAAATTCATGCCATTCCACTGGTTCAACTAGAAGTGTACCTTTAAGAAACTAGATCTGCCTTTCCGGAAGGAAATGCCACTGCTAAACAGCAAAACAATAGGCCTGTTTCACACCGCACGTAAACGCAGCATAGTTATTTTGGTGCCATATTAATAGATGACAGTATTCACACTGCATTCATAAGCATCTGCAACGAGCCTCTTTTTGCAGAGTGCTGAATGCAAAACAGTGAAAATATTAAACATACTGTAAATCATCAACACTATCTTGCATTATTACATTTTTATAAAAAAAATAACAACAGGCATATATAATTTCCACCTTTTTCAAGATGCAGGCTTATAAACAAATTGGCTTTACAATCATTTCAACTTATATTAAACTGACTTAGTTGCTTGTATAACATACATATACACTCACCTAAAGGATTATTAGGAACACCTGTTCAATTTCTCATTAATGCAATTATCTAATCAACCAATCACATGGCAGTTGCTTCAATGCATTTAGGGGTGTGGTCCTGGTCAAGACAATCTCCTGAACTCCAAACTGAATGTCAGAATGGGAAAGAAAGGTGATTTAAGCAATTTTGAGCGTGGCATGGTTGTTGGTGCCAGACGGGCCGGTCTGAGTATTTCACAATCTGCTCAGTTACTGGGATTTTCACGCACAACCATTTCTAGAGTTTACAAAGAATGGTGTGAAAAGGGAAAAACATCCAGTATGCGGCAGTCCTGTGGGCGAAAATGCCTTGTTGATGCTAGAGGTCAGAGGAGAATGGGCCGACTGATTCAAGCTGATAGAAGAGCAACTTTGACTGAAATAACCACTCGTTACAACCGAGGTATGCAGCAAAGCATTTGCGAAGCCACAACACGCACAACCTTGAGGCGGATGGGCTACAACAGCAGAAGACCCCACCGGGTACCACTCATCTCCACTACAAATAGGAAAAAGAGGCTACAATTTGCACGAGCTCACCAAAATTGGACAGTTGAAGACTGGAAAAATGTTGCCTGGTCTGATGAGTCTCGATTTCTGTTGAGACATTCAGATGGTAGAGTCAGAATTTGGCGTAAACAGAATGAGAACATGGATCCATCATGCCTTGTTACCACTGTGCAGGCTGGTGGTGGTGGTGTAATGGTGTGGGGGATGTTTTCTTGGCACACTTTAGGCCCCTTAGTGCCAATTGGGCATCGTTTAAATGCCACGGCCTACCTGAGCATTGTTTCTGACCATGTCCATGCCTTTATGACCACCATGTACCCATCCTCTGATGGCTACTTCCAGCAGGATAATGCACCATGTCACAAAGCTCGAATCATTTCAAATTGGTTTCTTGAACATGACAATGAGTTCACTGTACTAAGATGGCCCCCACAGTCACCAGATCTCAACCCAATAGAGCATCTTTGGGATGTGGTGGAACGGGAGCTTCGTGCCCTGGATGTGCATCCCACAAATCTCCATCAACTGCAAGATGCTATCCTATCAATATGGGCCAACATTTCTAAAGAATGCTTTCAGCACCTTGTTGAATCAATGCCACGTAGAATTAAGGCAGTTCTGAAGGCGAAAGGGGGTCAAACACAGTATTAGTATGGTGTTCCTAATAATCCTTTAGGTGAGTGTACAAGTTTAAATTGCTTATATTATCATAAATTATGTGGAAGAGGCAAAAAAAAGACAAATATTTCATGCAAAGCAAAGAACAGAAGGATGTTCTCTATATATTTTTATCCATCCATTCATCCATCCATCCATCCCATCTGTCCGTTGTTCCATCCATCCACCCGTCCATTGTTCCATCCATTCACACATACATTGTTCCATCCATTCATCCATCCATCCCATCTGTCCATTGTTCCATCCATCCACCCGTCCATTGTTCCATCCATTCACACATACATTGTTCCATCCATTCATCCATCCGCCCGTCTGTTGTTTCATCCATCCACCCAATTCCATCCATCCATCTCTCTGTCCGTTGTTCCATCCATCCACCCATCCATCCGTCCGTTGTTCCAGCCATCCATCCATCCATCCATCCATCCATCTGTCCGTTATTCCATCCATCGGTCTGTCTGTCCGTTGTTCCATCCATCCATCCATCTATCCATCCATACATTGTTCCATCCATTGTTTCATCCATCCATCCATCCACCCACCCATCCATCCATCTGTCTGTTGTTCCACCCATCCATCCGTTGTTCCATCTATCCTTCCATCCATCTATCTGTCCATTATTCCATCCATCCGTCTGTCTGTCCATTGTTCCATCCATCCACACAATTCCATCCATCCATCCATCCATTGTTCCATCCATCCGTCTGTCTGTCCGTTGTTCCTTCCATCCATCCATCCATCCATCCATCCAATTTATCCATCCATCCATCCATCCATCCGTTGTTTCATCCATCCATCCATCCATCCACCCACCCACCCACCCATCCATCCATCATTCCATTCATCCATCAGTTGTTTCATCCATCCATCCATCCATCCATCCATCCATCCATCCATCCATCCATCAGTTGTTCCATCCATCTGTCCGTTATATATATATATATATATAAAAAGCTCACTGGAAAAAGCATGCATTCACTACAACATAATCAGTTATTAATATTTTGTTGCTTCATAATTTCCTTGTATGACGGTCTGGCCATAAAATTATGCTGGCACAATTGTCATGTTTCATTGACTCCAAGCACAACTATGCAATATACTTACAAAATCTTAATATTATTTGAATAAAGAGTGATGTTGTCAGTTTTCCTAGGACGGACGTCACTTTTGGCCACTACTGTATATACATATACATATACTTATACATAATGAACTTGACAAAACTGACACTGTTACTGAATTGAAACAACATTGAACTAAATTTAGTTGAACAATTACACTGTCTTCTGTAGAGCTTACATTGAATTGGTTTCATAATTGATTAATTTGATTAATATTATGTTTATTAATATGAAGCTGCTTTGAAACTA
Source organism: Coreius guichenoti (assembly GCA_039654105.1). Classification (NCBI taxonomy): domain Eukaryota; kingdom Metazoa; phylum Chordata; class Actinopteri; order Cypriniformes; family Gobionidae; genus Coreius; species Coreius guichenoti. The sequence goes on along the minus strand of CM077190.1, from coordinate 32,666,545 downwards.
TCTGTATTGTATAAAGCACTATATTTATTTATGCTGCATTCTAAATTCTGATTGGTCTTCATTCTCACATTTATTTGCATACGGAATCATACACTAACAGGTCTTTATTTTCTTGCTTCTATTTAAACATCTGTTAGATCTATTATCTGACTAGTAAATAAAACGATTACTACATTATAAATAGTTTACAATTATACATATATAATAAATTATATATTATATATTCACGTCACATAGACCTGAGCATCCACATGAGCACAATAGACCTGTGTGAGTCTGTCATATGAACACACATTTAGAGGCTTTCAGGTGATTTCTGAAGGTGACAAACTAAAGCCTGTTACATCACCAGAACATCCGTCTGACCGACCCCGCTCCAGAACGCTTTATAACTGCGCTTCACTAATGACAGCCAGCTATTAGCGGTTCATGCCCTTAATCAAAATATGAAATTGCATATTGTGCATCTCAGACATTAGCTCTGCATTAAATCAACAGGGCAATATAATTATTAAAAATATTGACATGATTGGTCATGACTTCATCTTTCCTTTCTTTGCTGTTGTCCCTTCCTACCTTTGCGGATGCATTTGGATTCTGTGAGCTGCTACAAATATAGGAAATACAAAATATGAATGCCATTAACAGAAAGACAACGTCACCCACACATCCGGCCTGTTATCGAACTGTGCTATGGAGTTTAAAGGCCAGACAAAAATCAATAACTGCTCATTGACTGGAAGCTGCCCATCCCACTGGAACTGAAAGAAATTGTGCCAGATTTGTTTTAAATATGAAGAGCATTTAAAATCACTGGTTATGATGCTGTTATTTTATTTCCCACATGACACAGCATTCGCAAACTGCATTAAAGGTTATTCGATGACCAAAATGTAGGACGAGACTTGATTTTATCCATGAAGAATTGATTGGAAAGTGTTTCTACATGACAAACAGACTGATCACATCAGCTGACGTGATTTCAGAGTATTGATGAAAGATTACAAAAGGCAAGCATGCACTGATAAATCAATCACACTAAAAGCAGTAATGTGCATACAAATTTGATCTTTGTCGTTGAGCTTACTTGTGTGTAAAAGTGTAAATAGTGAAAGGGATGTTAATGTGCACGAAACCGAAGGACTCTTGACTTCCTCCCGAACAGGAAGCAGGCAGGATGCTTCGCGCTGACACAAACTCTATTGTGTGTGCTTCCTGTGAGCCGCTGCAGGTGCATCTCTGACACACTCACGCTGCATGACGCTTCTTTTACACACGGCTTCCTGTGAGAAACTGCCTTGCCAGAGAAAAAGAGGGAAGAAGAACCTTTGTCGGGATGTAAATGCAATTAAATTCTGCTCATTTGAATTGCAGATGAGAGTGGAAAATGTTTGAAAAACAAAAAAGATATTTTTATATTCATATTATTTATTTATTTTACCATCAACTTGCAATTACTAAAAACAGCATGAAGCAGAATTCATAATGCATTTCACTGCATGATGTATTGTATTTCCAAGTGAATCAAATTATCTGGCAGGAAATAATGCAGGGTGGAATTATTATTATGTTAACATAATATATGCAGTGACATGCTTGCATCATGCATACTAATACCCCAATATTACTGTATTACAGAATTCTAGGTCATATTAAAGTGTCCCTATATGCTAATTTAAAGGCTCCTAATTGTGTTTTGGACTCTCCTACAACAGGTTTACATGCATCCAAGGTCAAAAAACACTTTCATTTTCTCATAATATACACTGCACATCACCACATTTCTCTCAGTGTTTGAAACGGATCGATAAACGATTCGTTCTCTCTAAACCACTCCTTTTCTAAAAGCTTGCTCTGATTGGTCAGACTGCCCAGTCTGTTGTGATTGGTCTACTCTGCTCTGATTGGCCAGACGCCCAGTCTGTTGTGATTAGTCTACTCTGCTCTGATTGGTCAGACGCCCAGTCTGTTGTGATTGGTCTACTCTGCTCTGATTGGTCAGACGCCCAGTCTGTTGTGATTAGTCTACTCTGCTCTGATTGGTCAGACAACCAGTCTGTTGTGATTGGTCTACTCTGCTCTGATTGGTCAGATGCCCAGTCTGCTGTGATTGGTCAGATGCCCAGTCTGCGGTGATTGGTATACTCTGCTCTGATTGGTCAGACAACCAGTCTGTTGTGATTGGTCTACTCTGCTCTGATTGGTCAGATGCCCAGTCTGCTGTGATTGGTCTACTCTGCTCTGATTGGTCAGATGCCCAGTCTGCTGTGATTGGTCTACTCTGCTCTGATTGGTCAGACAACCAGTCTGTTGTGATTGGTCTACTCTGCTCTGATTGGTCAGACAACCAGTCTGTTGTGATTGGTCTACTCTGCTCTGATTGGTCAGATGCCCTGTCTGCTGTGATTGGTCTACTCTGCTCTGATTGGTCAGACAACCAGTCTGTTGTGATTGGTCTACTCTGCTCTGATTGGTCAGACAACCAGTCTGTTGTGATTGGTCTACTCTGCTCTGATTGGTCAGATGCCCTGTCTGTTGTGATTGGTCTACTCTGCTCTGATTGGTCAGATGCCCAGTCTGCTGTGATTGGTCAGATGCCCAGTCTGCTGTGATTGGTATACTCTGCTCTGATTGGTCAGACAACCAGTCTGTTGTGATTGGTCTACTCTGCTCTGATTGGTCAGATGCCCTGTCTGCTGTGATTGGTCTACTCTGCTCTGATTGGTCAGATGCCCAGTCTGCTGTGATTGGTCAGATGCCCAGTCTGCTGTGATTGGTCTACTCTGCTCTGATTGGTCAGACAACCAGTCTGTTGTGATTGGTCTACTCTGCTCTGATTGGTCAGACGACCAGTCTGTTGTGATTGATCTACTCTGCTCTGATTGGTCAGATGGCCCAGTCTGTTGTGATTGGTCTACTCTGCTCTGATTGGTCAGACAACCAGTCTGTTGTGATTGGTCTACTCTGCTCTGATTGGTCAGACACCCAGTCTGTTGTGATTGGTCTACTCTGCTCTGATTGGTCAGACACCCAGTCTGTTGTGATTGGTCTACTACTCTGCTCTAATTGGTCAGATGGCCAAGTCTGCTGTGATTGGTCTACTTTGCTTTGATTGGTCAGATAGCCCAGTCTATCCCAGTTATTGGGATAATACATATTAATTTATTTCATCTGAATGCTATACGAGATACATGCGATTAATTTCAATGAATTAATCAACATAAATCAACATGCAGACGGGCATCACAATAGCCTTATGACCTATGAGCGAGTTGATTAAATGATCATGCTGATGAATTACTAAAATAAAAATGCAGCGTAATGGGAAGATCATGTCTGGTATTTCCAGTAGAGAACACTAATTAGCATGCAAATGTGATCATGCATGCAGAAAGCATGAATACAATAACCCCAAAATGACCTTGATCTATTTTTTCCCTCGCTTCTGTACTCATGATAAAGTACACAAGCACATTTCTGTTGGTATCTTATCTAAAATTAAACTCAGTAAAGAGTTTGATTAAAGCATCAGAGGCCTGCGAGCTTATCAAGTCTCAAACTCTCTTGGTTTCCAAACGCTGAGCGCAGCAGAATCTAATCGCTGGGCCGTTTCCATCGTTGGGAGGAACATCAAGAGAGGCCTTGAACATTCTCAGCAAACTGCTTAGCAGCAACAAACACCAGAGCAGATAAGAGCACAGAATAAGAGCACCAGATAGAGAACAGAAACTTCAGTCTCAATAGTAATGTAAAGCACCATACTTCAGCAAAGAGATGAATGTTTTTCCCTTCTAATTTAAAAAAAAAAAAACGTTCTTGAGAAGACCTGAAGAACCTCATGTTGATTCCTTCAACCCTTCACAGATAACATCATGTTTGGACCTTATAATGATCTGTGAGACGAAAGGCTCAGTACAGTTGATCCAATTATCCAGGGAAGCAAAAGAGGGATGTTTATTTCATAACCTCAACGGATGGCATCGACTGTGAAATAACATCTAATCCTGCTTGAGAACAACATACACTGCAAATGATTGTTTCTCTTCTTGCACACTTTTCCAGACGTTGAGTAAGAGAAATGTTTCTAAAACTTTAAATGATGACACTGTTATATCAAGAAAAATAACAGAAGGTCATGCAAACGTCTTTATTTAAAAACACAGAAGAGGTTGTCGCCTACTGATCTCATTTACTGAATTAAAGTTTAGTACAGTAATTCATCATGCAACTAAATATTCAATATTCAAAAGTTTGCATGCAGCATCTTGAACTTCACATTTACTTTAGGTGATGATAAAAATGCAGACATTTGCATTTTCCAACAATATAAATAGTGCCATGTTTTTAAATATTTCATCAAACAGATGTTTCAGGTAATTGTGTTTTAAGTTATGCAGCGAGGTGCAGAAAACACAGATGAGCAGGTTCTCATAGGCTTTTGTTGTGTAATCGTGAGATGAGGCTTTAGTGGAGCACAGCATGAGGTGACAGTCAACTAAAAATTACACTATAATTTTTTTTTTTCGTTTTTATTTTATGCTTAATTTTCATGCACATTAACAATTTTTTTTATTTAAATAATTTTATTATTTTCTTTTCTTTTTTTATTTAATTTAATTTCATTTTATTATTGTATTTTATTTCATTTTATAATGTTTACAGTGGATTTGTGAACATTAAACTAATTTAGATAGAGCTGAAATAAAATAAGATATTAATATTAGATGAAAAACCTAAACTTAATCTACACATTATCTAATTTTATTTATTATTTTTACAGCAGATCTGTGAAAAAATAATTTAGAAATAAAATAAGATACACATTTTAGATGAAAAACTTAAACAATCATTACACATTACTTAACTAATTTAAAATTTAATTTTTACAGTGGATTTGTGAAAAAAAATAATTGAGAAATAAAATAAGATATAAATATTAGATGATAAGCTTAAACTTAAACAATCATTAGAGATTATTAATTTAATTTAATTTAATTTAATTTAACAGTGGATTTGTGAACATTAATCTAACTGAGATAGAGCTGAAATAAAATAAGATATAAATATTAGATAAAAAGCTTAAACTTAAAAAACAAATAAAAAACTGAAATGTTGCCGTCAATTTAACTGCACTGAAATTAAAAAGGAAATTACTAAAACAAAACAAAAATTAAAAACAAATTAAAAAGCAAAATTACTAAAACAAACTAAAACTGAAATGAGAATTAAAAATCTAAAAATAAAAGCTAATTGAAAATATTAATAAATACTATAATAGTATATAAAAAATACAAAATTAACACTAACCCATTCACTGTCTACCTGATTCATACGCAACACAAAACTGTAAGTGTGTCAAACTGTAGTAATGCTACATTGTCACATGACCTCATCACATTGCATCATTAATTCAGTCATTGGCATATTATCATACAGTTATCATATTGTACAATATATGAGTATAAATTTTGTGTTAAAATTTAACCCAGAACAATGAGTCAAGAAAGAGTTAATAAAAAATAACAGTTGATATTTCACTTCCAAATCATTCATCCCACTGGAAATGCAAGGTTGAGTTAAGATGCAACATTATCCCATGATGCAACATTGCATCAGGGGATGCTGTTTTTCAATATATTTTTTGCAAACAAAGTATTTCATATAGCAGATATTCTCTGTAAGAGAATCTAAGGCAGGTGCGTTGCCACATTTCAAGCATTTTCATTTAAATTCACCGCTGAAAACAACACCATGTCACGCTCAAGGCTGTTCTCACAATCTCACTGTGATATCTGCAAACATCTGCCGTTACAGCTCTGCTCTCAGCGCACAACAAAGAGAGAGAGAGGTCATATCTCGCTCTCGGTCACTGCAGATAAGATGGCACAAAAACACCAGTGACAATCATCGGGTCGGGCCAATAACTGAGCCTGAAACCCACACAGGACAGCAGAGCTTCTCCGGTTTCTCTATGTTTTTACCAGGGATGCATTCTACATGTGAAGGATCAAATGCTCAGATCTGGCTGACAATGTGGGAAAATCCCTGGGGTTGCTTTCATCTGAGGTCAGGTTCAACTCAAACCACTGCTTGTGTTCACTGGAGGATCACGTCAGGTCATTTGAGCTGCTAAAAACATCCTTACACATTTTTTTTTTAATTTTATTTTATTAAATTATTTATTTAATTTTTACAGTGGATTTGTGAATATAAAAAACATCCAAAACCAAATTTAAATACAGCATGTATCCAATAAATATCTATAAATTGACAGTGGAATGAATTTTATTTTATTACTTTTTTTATTGTATTTTATTTTTTACAGTGGATTTGTGAATATTAAACATTTATTAAAATTTGGCTATCCTGTTATTTGTTATAGGTTTAATATTCACAAATCCACTGTAAAAAAATTTTTTTTAAAAATTAAATTTTTTTTTAATAAAATAAAATAATAAATTAAAATAAAATAAAACAAATCCTTTGTCAATTTAAATATATATATTGGATACATGCGGTGAACTTTGGATACATTTGTGAATATTAAACCTTTATTGAAATTTGGATTTCTTGTTATTTTTTCACTGTTATTTTTTACGCTGCCACTGTAAAAAATAAAATAAAATCCACTGTCAATTTATTTACTGAATACATGCTGTATTGATTTCCAGTTATTTTTACAGCATGTATCCAATAAAGATTTATAAATTGACAGTGGATTTTTATTTTATTTTATTTTATTTTATTTATTTTACAGTGGATTTGTGGATTTATTAAAAAAAATAACAGGACATTCTGTAAAATAAAAAAATAAAAAATAAATAAAATAAATAGGTATCACTTTACAATAAGGTTTCACTTGTTAACATTATAGTGAACTACAAAAATTACCAATACAGCATTTATTAATCTTAATGTTAATCTCAGCATTTACTAATACATTTTATGATTTAAACTTGTGTCTGTTAATGCACTGTGAACTAACATGAACATTTTTATTAACAAACATTAACAAAGGTTAATAAATGCTGCAAAAATATATTGCTCATTAGTAAATGCACTACCTAATGTTAACAAATGAGACCTTATTGTAAAGTGTTACCAGTATTGTAGCTTTCTGTGTAGGAGGTGCTCCAACAATAAACATAAGGGTCCAAATGATGAAATAATCACATATCACATCTATCATGACACGTGAGTCGCACGAGTGCTGATGATTGAATTCACAAACTTTGTCGACATGCTAAAGACACAAGCAGAAAATCAATCCTTTTTTATTTCAGATATCATTACATTAGCATCATCCCCTTTTCTAATAAAATCATAACAAAACAAAGGACTCTTATATTATCCCATCTCAAACTTTTAATCATATCGCATCTTCTACAGAAACAAACGCACATTAAACCACTGCCGCATGAACTGACACAGAGCCACTTCATATCGAGCTTAACGTTTTTACGCATCATTACATTCGACAGATAAGGAACGCTGTTTAACAATAGGCTAATATGAGATGAAAAAAATGAATAAAGCATGAGGAATGATCTTTTAGTGTCACCCAATAGCTCTGAATGCATTTGAATACTAATGTTAGTCAGAGATAAACAATTCACTGTTAAGAATAAATGAGATGATGTTAAAATGGATCCCATATGTCCATTGTAGTTATCATATTAATCATGCTGGTGTCTTGATACATATAGGCCTACTTTATGCAAGTGCTACATGGGTTAAGACATGCTTTTTGGGGGGCATTAAAGGGATAGTTCACCCAAAAATTATCCCATAATTTACTCGCCCTCAAGCCATCCTAGGTGTATATGAGTTTCTTCTTTTGACCAAACACAATCTGAATTATATTAAAAATCAGAGTCAGAGGTCAGAGGTTACTCGTCCGCAGTGATGAATGGATGCACTTTTTTGAGCTTCAAAATCTAAGGTACCATTCACTCCAATTATAAAGCTTGGAAGAGCCAGGATATTTTTTAATAACTCCGACTGTGTTTGGCTGAAAGAAGAAACTCATATTCACCTAGGATAGCTTGAGGGGGAGTAAATTATGGGATAATTTTCATTTTTGGGTGAACTAACCCTTTAAATAATGGTGCAAATACCAGTAAATTGACTACCAAGCCTTGCATAATTTATTTATGGGGGGGGGGATGGGTCTAATGCTATTTCATGCCTTCTGACTTATTTACACTGTTAAAGAGTTGATTCCCATGCTAAACATGGACAAAATTTCCAAAAAAGAGTTGGACGTATGACAGAGGATTTCTGTGCCAAATACACTCCTTCAGGATTCGAACAAGTTTCGGAAAGTTTTTTTTCGAGTATGGCCCTGTATGACGTCATAAAGGGCGGAATTCCTTGTATGGGCACTTCTCCTGGATGAGCGCACACACACACACACACACACACACACACACACACACACACACACACACACACACACACACATCAACCTTGTTCAGCTTAACCCAGCGTTAAGGAAACAGTGGATGCAGTTTGTGTTTCCGGAGTTCTGCAAGCGTGTGTGTTTGTTCCCGGTCATGAGTGGAAACCGCAGGCGGCGAGTGAAACTGCATCAAATGTGTGTGTTTTGTTGGCAATCGGCACGTAAGTGCATATAATGTGAACAACACGAACATATAGTGAATTGAAAGTTACCCAGGGATAATGCCATGATGTATTTCGTGTGTGTGTGTGTGTGTGTGTGTGTGTGTGCTTGTGACTCTTTAGCTCCGCCCACTGCACACCTGCACGAGTTCGGTTGTTTTCTGAAAGAATCGGTACAGCGTATCTGTCTTTTATAAATATGATAAAACTAAAGACTCTTTGGAGATATGAAGGATCAACTCTACTCTATAGATACTCAAGATTAACATGAGACTGGCAGAAACTGTGTGTGTTATGACCCCTTTAAATACTCTCCTGCCATAAATTTTGCGTCTGAAAGGGAAAAACATATGCAATACGGTCAGCTGCAAAAATCCATACTGATTGACACATCTGATTGATTGATTGATCACTGATTTCACTGATTGTAACAAATAAAGGGTACGATTACACAACAATGATAAACTAAAAGCTTTGCATTTTTTGCGGTCAGATGACAATGTTGTGAAAAACGATCCCCGTTCACACGGATCCACGAAAACGACTAAAAACGCTGTATTATTCATGCCAGGCCAGTAGATGGCGATGTCACTTTGTAACGAAACACTTTCATATATTTTTACACTCTTATAGACAGAACACGTAATACACATGATGTCACCATTTTCACGTCTTTGAGACTATCTTTTTAAAAAATTTGCACTTTGAAACCGGTTTTCAAAAGTTTATGTTTTCAGGCCGCCGAAATGCTGTTGTCGTGTAAATGAACGACCAAAACGCACAAAAAGTTTTCTGTTTTTGGTTGAAAGCGCTGTCGTGTAAACGGCCCTAAAGTTTAAGCAGGCTACTTGGAGTTCCTACAGTTGTAGTTGACTGGATATCTTGCGGTGTTCTGTGTAAACGAATTATGAATGAATGACCATCGTTTGTCGCATCGTTCATCATTTTCAGTAAAGTGAAAGTAAAGTGAGTACATATCAAACGATCTGTGACAGACAAAGCAATAGTGACACATGGTAAAAACACTGTTACTCACACTTGTGCTGTCGGATCCAGTATAGTCGTCACTGCATCATCTTTTATTTCCAGTCTCTCTGAAAAGCCTGTGTCGAACCATCTTGTTTAAAAACTAATCTGCAGTAAAATGAAGCAAACATGAAACGTGTATTACTGACGTGATCTGGAACTTCGTTAAAAATACAGTTCATCCAAGCTTTCTTAACAGGATCACAATGAAGGCAATGCAAAGACTAAATGTAGTTGTTGAATAAATGTTTAAGTTTTTCTACAACTTGGCACTTCAAAACGTCTTGTAATCTTCAGAGGCGTCTCTATGGATTTGTTTCTGGAGTAATCCTGTGTTTGAGTCTCTCTCGTATTTACTACTACATGACATGCGTGAATCGGTGGGCAGGGCTAAAGAGACGATGTAGAAGTAGGCGTCGACCTTTTTTGTTGTACTATGATGTCATACTGAGGCCAAATCTGAAAGTAGTTGTTTTGCGAGCTCAGTTTCAGTCAAAGCTGTTTTTGGTCTAACAAGGAAGTTTTGAGTTTACCACTTTAACGCCAAAAGAGTTTTGCGCTGAGCTTTTAGTAAATCTGGCCCATAGAGCGACAATTGGTATTTATATGCATTTTATGTAAGTAGTCTGCTACTTGATTTACATTACAAGCATCAGAATTTCATCTTACTCGACTGTATAAAAACTGCACCAAAATTGCATATTTTTGCTCTGTTTTGGTCTCTGAATAAAACTGAGGTGTTTTTTTCTTTCTCCAGTTTGAGCTTTACTGTATATTCTCACTATGAGCCATCAAAGCCTGATCTATACATTTGTTTTTAATAATTTGTCTAAAGGGTCAATAAACTGTTACATTAAAAATATATATATATATATATATTTTACTGACTATTCTTTCAGGTTATGCTAAAGTAATCTGTGAATATATAGCCATCTGTTGAATACTATAATAATGTGGCAACCGTAAACAGCATACAGATGCGCAGCTTTGACCTCCACATGAAAAGTGTTACAGATAATGAGATAATGAGGATAGTAATAAAGTAAATAATGAGGCAGTAAGAAAGCTGTATGTGTACACAGTAAGCACTGAAAAAAATGAAAGTGGAAATATGTTAATAAAACAGAAAAGGTCCATTTCAAACCGTGCAATTTAAGAAGTAGACCAATATTTCAAAAATCAGAACAAATGGTGTTCATATTGAGCATGGTTATGATTCTTGAAATAAAACGTACAGTTAAAACATGCAATTAAATTTCTGTCATGACAACACTCGTGTTGGCATGGTAATGGATATGACAATGTTGATATGGTTGGTCTTGGCGGAATAGATCTGCTAAGTTGCTACTGCTGTTATTGTTGCTGCTGCTGCTGCTGCTGTTGCTGTTATTGTCGCTGCTGCTGTTATTGCTGCTGCTGTTATTGTCGCTGCTGCTGTTATTGCTGCTGCTGTTATTGCTGCTGTTATTGCTGCTGCTGTTATTGCTGCTGCTGCTGTTATTGCTGCTGTTATTGCTGCTGCTGTTATTGTCGCTGCTGCTGTTATTGCTGCTGCTGCTGTTATTGCTGCTGCTGCTATTGCTGCTGCTGCTGTTATTGTCTGCTGCTGTTATTGCTGCTGCTTCTATTGCCGCTGCTGTTATTGTCGCTGCTGCTGTTATTGCTGCTGCTGCTATTGCCGCTGCTGCTGTTATCTGGCGTTCTGGCGCAATATGGCTGCCGTCGCATCATCCAGGTGGATGCTGCACATGGTGGTTGAGGAGATTCCCCCCTTCCATGTAAAGTGCTTTGAGTACCCAGAAAAGCGCTATATAAATGCAAATTATTATAATTATTAATTAACAAATTATTATATTATTATTGCTCCTGTTATTGCTGCTGTTATTTCTGCTGCTGCTGTTATTGCTGCTGTTATTGCTGCTGCTGCTGTTATTGCTGCTGCTGTTATTGTCGCTGCTGCTGTTATTGCTGCTGCTGCTATTGCTGCTGTTATTGCTGCTGCTGCTGTTATTGCTGCTGCTGTTATTGTCGCTGCTGCTGTTATTGCTGCTGCTGCTGTTATTGCTGCTGCTGCTATTGCTGCTGCTGCTGTTATTGTCTGCTGCTGTTATTGCTGCTGCTGTTATTGCCGCTGCTTCTATTGCTGCTGCTGTTATTGTCGCTGCTGCTGTTATTGCTGCTGCTGTTATTGTCGCTGCTGCTGTTATTGCTGCTGCTGCTGTTATTGTCTGCTGCTGTTATTGTCTGCTGCTGTTATTGCTGCTGCTGTTATTGCCGCTGCTTCTATTGCCGCTGCTTCTATTGCCGCTGCTGTTATTGTCGCTGCTGTTATTGTCGCTGCTGCTGTTATTGCTGCTACTGCTGTTATTGCTGCTGCTGCTGTTATTGCTGCTTCTGCTATTGCCGCTGCTGCTGTTATCTGGCGTTCTGGCGCAATATGGCTGCCGTCGCATCATCCAGGTGGATGCTGCACATGGTGGTTGAGGAGATTCCCCCCTTCCATGTAAAGTGCTTTGAGTACCCAGAAAAACGCTATATAAATGCAAATTATTATAATTATTAATTAACAAATTATTATATTATTATTGCTCCTGTTATTGCTGCTGTTACTTCTGCTGCTGCTGTTATTGCTGCTGCTATCGCTGTTGCTGCTATTTCTGCTGCTGCTGTTATCGCTGTTGCTGTTATTTCTGCTGCTGCTATCTCTGTTGCTGTTATTGCTGATGCTGCTGTTATTGCTGATGCTGCTGTTATCGCTGTTGCTGCTGCTGTTATCGCTGTTGCTACTGCTGTTATCGCTGCTGTTGCTGCTGTTATCGCTGCTGCTGCTGTTGTTATTGATGCTGCTGCTGTTATTGTTGCTGCTGCTGTTATTGTTGCTGCTGCTGTTATCGCTGTTGCTGTTATTGCTGTTGCTGTAATTGTTGCTGCTGCTGTTTTTGCTGCTGTTGCTGGTATTGCTGCTGCTGCAGAGCAAGTATGGGGCTTGCTACTGGCAATACATACACGACACGCTGCTGTAAGCAAGTAAGACATGCTGCTGCTGTTATTGCTGCTGCTGCTGCTGATATTGCTGCTGCTGCTGTTATTGCTGTTGCTGCTGCTGTTATTGCTGCTGCTGCTGTTATCGCTGTTGCTACTGCTGTTATTGCTGCTGTTGCTGCTGTTATTGCTGATGCTGTTATCGCTGTTGCTGCTGCTGTTATTGCTGATGTTGTTATCGCTGTTGCTGCTGCTGTTATTGCTGATGCTGCTGTTATTGCTGATGCTGTTATCGCTATTGCTGCTGCTGTTATTGCTGATGCTGTTATCGCTGTTGCTGCTGCTGTTATTGCTGCTGCTGTTGCTGGTATTGCTGTTGCTGCTGCTGCAGAGCAAGTATGGGGCTTGCTACTGGCAATACATACAGTGGGGAGAACAAGTATTTGATACACTGCCGATTTTGCAAGTTTGCCCACTTACAAAGCATGTAGAGGTCTGTAATTTGTATCATAGGTACACTTCAACTGTGAGAGACGGAATCTAAAACAAAAATCCAGAAAATCACACTGTATGATTTTTAAATAATTAATTTGCATTTTATTGCATGACATAAGTATTTGATCACCTACCAACCAGTAAGAATTCCGGCTCTCACAGACCTGTTAGTTTTTCTTTAAGAAGCCCTCCTGTTCTCCACTCATTACCTGTATTAACTGCACCTGTTTGAACTCATTACCTGTATAAAAGACACCTGTCCACACACTCAATCAAACAGACTCCAACCTCTCCACAATGGCCAAGACCAGAGAGCTGTGTAAGGACATCAGGGATAAAATTGTAGACCTGCACAAGGCTGGGATGGGCTACAGGACAATAGGCAAGCAGCTTGGTGAGAAGGCAACAACTGTTGGCGCAATTATTAGAAAATGGAAGAAGTTCAAGATGACGGTCAATCTCCCTCGGTCTGGGGCACCATGCAAGATCTCACCTCGTGGGGCATCAATGATCATGAGGAAGGTGAGGGATCAGCCCAGAACTACACGGCAGGACCTGGTCAATGACCTGAAGAGAGCTGGGACCACAGTCTCAAAGAAAACCATTAGTAACACACTACGCCGTCATGGATTAAAATCCTGCAGCGCACGTAAGGTCCCCCTGCTCAAGCCAGCACATGTCCAGGCCCGTCTGAAGTTTGCCAATGACCATCTGGATGAACCAGAGGAGGAATGGGAGAAGGTCATGTGGTCTGATGAGATAAAAATAGAGCTTTTTGGTCTAAACTCCACTCACCGTGTTTGGAGGAAGAAGAAGGATGAGTACAACCCCAAGAACACCATCCCAACCATGAAGCATGGAGATGGAAACATCATTCTTTGGGGATGCTTTTCTGCAAAGGGGACAGGACGACTGCACCGTATTGAGGGGAGGATGGATGGGGCCATGTATCGCGAGATCTTGGCCAACAACCTCCCTCCCTCAGTAAGAGCATTGAAGATGGGTCGTGGCTGGGTCTTCCAGCATGACAACGACCCGAAACACACAGCCAGGGCAACTAAGGAGTGGCTCCGTAAGAAGCAATCCAAGGTCCTGGAGTGGCCTAGCCAGTCTCCAGACCTGAACCCATTAGAAAATCTTTGGAGGGAGCTGAAAGTCCGTATTGCCCAGCGACAGCCCCGAAACCTGAAGGATCTGGAGAAGGTCTGTATGGAGGAGTGGGCCAAAATCCCTGCTGCAGTGTGTGCAAACCTGGTCAAGAACTACAGGAAACGTATGATCTCTGTAATTGTAAACAAAGGTTTCTGTACCAAATATTAAGTTCTGCTTTTCTGATGTATCAAATACTTATGTCATGCAATAAAATGCAAATTAATTATTTAAAAATCATACAATGTGATTTTCTGGATTTTTGTTTTAGATTCCGTCTCTCACAGTTGAAGAGTACCTATGATATAAATTACAGACTTCTACATGCTCTGTAAGTGGGCAAACCTGCAAAATCGGCAGTGTATCAAATACTTGTTCTCCCCACTGTACATGACATACTGCTGTAAGCAAGTAAGACATGCTGCTGCTGTTATTGCTGCTGCTGCTGTAATTGCTAATGCTGTTATTTCTGCTGGTGCTGTTATTGCTGCTGCTGTTATTTCTGCTGCTGCTGTTATTGCTGCTGCTGTTATTTCTGCTGCTGCTGTTATTGCTGCTGCTGTTATTTCTGCTGCTGCTGTTATTTCTGCTGCTGCTGTTATTGCTAATGCTGCTGTTATTTCTGCTGCTGCTGTTATTGCTGCTGCTGTTATTTCTGCTGCTGCTGTTATTTCTGCTGCTGCTGTTATTGCTAATGCTGCTGTTATTTCTGCTGCTGCTGTTATTGCTAATGCTGCTGTTATTTCTGCTGCTGCTGTTATTGCTGCTGCTGTTATTTCTGCTGCTGCTGTTATTGCTGCTGCTGTTATTTCTGCTGCTGCTGTTATTGCTAATGCTGCTGTTATTGCTAATGCTGCTGTTATTTCTGCTGCTGCTGTTATTGCTAATGCTGCTGTTATCGCTGTTGCTGCTGCTGTTATTGCTGTAAGCAAGTAAGACATGCTGCTGCTGTACAATACATGAAGCGTACATGAATTACCCGTAGCAGATCTACACAGGTGGAGATGGGGAAGGTGGAGGGTTTCTGAAAGTGTGCTGCAACTGCTATTGCTAATGCTGACCAAGTATTTGATGGTTGAGCAGCAAGCTCATTGCTACTGATACAGCAGGAACCAATCAGATGTGCCCTATAGAGAATGATGTGATTGCAAGCAGATTGAGTTAAGGACCTATCAGCCTGTGCCAGCTAGAGTTTCATGACAGAACTTTGTATTTGGCACTGGCATTAGCAACAATCTCACAACCCCCCTGTAGTTCTAACATGAACACAAGTCCAATGCAATCTAACCCCGGATTCACCTAGAAGGCAAGATTTAGCAGAGCATTCAGCTCCAGTATGAAGGCAGACAGATGAGCAGTCAGTCACAGATCTTCAGTTTGGGGAGGCTGTGAACTTCTCTGTCAGCTGCTGTCACAGATCTCCTGTTACCCTCCTCCTCTCTGACATCAATATTTCTGTCACATCAGGGTGCTTTAGTCATTTCTGTGTTATTGTCAGCTTTAAGGCTATCTGGGTCCGTGCAGCCACGTTAAAAGTCTCGGATTTCAAAGGCCTTTACGTTCAAGAAATTCCTGAGACTTCACACATATTAACTTGTGACATTAGTGTGACCTCGAAAGATTTCTCTTAGGCCACAACATTTACTTTCTGAATTTTTAAATATACACACAATAGTTCTATTTTCAAGAGGTTCAGGGTGGCTGTTTCATAATCGTCTGCTGACTTGAGACGCTCGTTACACGTATAACTATGTTTATTATCAAGCGCGGGGAACGAATTGGCATGCACAGAAAAGTAATTCACGAGGAACAAAGTACCATTGAGATACAGTAATGCCAGTGTCCGTTTGTGAATTAATGATTATGAATGATTATTCACAGACTGTATGCATGAATTGTAATCTTTAATATCTCCATTTCTAAGAGCAAATGGAGACTTTTGCTTTCTGTAAGTCTCCTCAGCTGATAAAAAGATCAATAATCTCACTGTTTCAGAATCTCAACAACGTCTTAAACTGTTCTCAGATTTACCAAGAAGTCCGTAAACAAAAGTTAGAAACCTCTGGTCTTCAATGTCACATGATCCTTCAGAAATCATTATAATATGCTGATTTGATGCTCAAGAAACATTTCTGATTATTATCAATGTTGAAGCTTCATATTTTTATGATTGATACATTTTCTTTTTTAGGATTCTTTAATGAATAGAATTTTCAAATGAACAGCATTTATTATTATATATTATTTTATCATTTATTATTATTTATTTACATCATAAAAGTCTTTACTGTCACTTAAAAGTATTAATTTATTAAAAGAATCTTTACTGGCTGCTTTTGAACAGGATTGGTATTCAGTGTTGGGTAAGTTACTCTAAAGTAATAATTAATTTTAGAGTGTAATTAATTAGTGTACTGTACTAATTAGTCTCTCTATAAAAGGAACTGCATTACTTATTGCTAAATACTTTCTAAATTCCATACACATGAAACTGCTCTTTTAATTCTTTCAAATAAATAATATAAAATTTCATTAATTGTTATTGAACTGACCAAAGTATTTAAAAGGAGAAGATTAAACATACATCTTAACATTAGACATTAAATTCTGATGTTAAATCTGCTATTGCTTTATATAGAATTGTTGTATAGTCTATATAGTATTTAACTGCAATTAAATGACTTGTAGACTTGAGAGTAATCCTTTACTTTATTGTAATTCATTTAAAAGTAATTAAATTACAGTAATTAATTACTTAGTAATGCATTACACCCAACATGTTGACAATCACAAACAAATTTACTATTTCCAACTAAAACAAAACAATCCATCAGGAATTGTTTGGGTGGTGAAAAGGGTGGTCTCTATTTGATAGGTGGATTAAAAATAAGAGGGATTGATTTCACCTGTTTTGATACAATTTAATAAGATTATGACAACTTTTTTTTTTTTGCAATTATAAACCATGCACAATTACTGTCAATGTGATCAATATTCAGAGGTGAACGTCCATTTGATTTCATTCAAATGGAAATACCTGCCAAGTATGTTGCCGTGGTAACCATTGTGGCGTCATGCGGCAGCTGCCGTACACTTCGCACTTCAATGCCCGTATATACCTCTCTCGCTCTCTTCCTCCATTGCCATGGCAACAAACTCCACCGTCTCACAAAGACGAGAGACTGATCACCATTTCAAAGATTCTCACCCGGAGAAACGGAAGCTTCGCTCATGGGCCGCTCATGTCAATTAACTGGGCATGGTTCAAAAAATGCTTTTCTTTTCTTTTTAAATGCATGGGCACTGATGGCATGTTTTACATGAGATCTACTGAAGATAATATAGTGAAGGCTTCAAGTGCAGTTACACATTATAATCAACACACTTCAATATACAAACAATCTAATGGCGCTCACCCAGAATACATTGGCAGAACTGAACGACAGAAAACAAGCTTGTAAAGTGTTTGCATTCACATACTTTGAGGCTTTAATATGAGCAATAAATGCATTCTCTATCAAACACTACTAATGACATCAGCAAACAGGAAAGCTTCACTTGTCGTTAGTAAAGTGACTCCGGCTGTTTAGTTCCTATTGCCACATTCAGTGTCTTTATGTGTGTAGGAGAGGAAAAACCCCAATCAATCTACTCCTCTTCTACTCTAACAATCAAGCAACAAGACCATGTCTCAGGTTAGTAGGTTATTCATACATTATCTCAACCTGAGATTTTTATTCTTACTGTCCCTTAATGTGTCAATCCAGACCTGTATGACTTACTTTTTTACTCTCCCTTTACTATGTCTTTAATACACATTCCTGGTGCACATTACTCCAAAGGAAAATGTTTGTCTTCATTCATTTTTAACATTCCTCTTTCATTAAATGCAGCAATTTGCTCTGGTTTTGAAAAAAGCTTTCTTTGTCAACTTATTAAAATAGGGGATAGAGAATGATCAGACAGTGCACTATATAGGGGATAGAGAATGATCAGACAGTGCACTATATAGGGGATAGGGAATGATCAGACAGTGCACTATATAGGGGATAGAGAACGATCAGACAGTGCACTATATAGGGGATAGGGAATGATCAGACAGTGCACTACATAGGGGATAGAGAACGATCAGACAGTGCACTATATAGGGGATAGGGAACGATCAGACAGTGCACTATATAGGGGATAGGAAACAATCAGAGTGCACTATATAGGGGATAGGGGATATCGCAAAGAGCTGATCATGTGATCGAGTCGGTCCAAGAGACATGATAACACAAAGCGGATCATGTGATCGAGTCGGTCCAGAGACACGATAGCACAGAGCGGATCATGTGATCGAGTCGGTCCAGAGACACGATAGCACAGAGCAGATCATGTGATCGAGTCGGTCCAGAGACACGAGAGCACAGAGCGGATCATGTGATCGAGTCGGTCCAGAGACACGACAGCACAGAGCGGATCATGTGATCGAGTCGGTCCAGAGACACGATAGCACAGAGCGGATCATGTGATCGAGTCGGTCCAGAGACACGACAGCACAGAGCGGATCATGTGATCGAGTCGGCACAGACCAGAAAACGTATCGGACCCGTTTGAATTCTGCACAGAATGACATTTTAAAGCGATATGGAGGAGATTAGGAGGAGAAACGGTTAGAGATTAGAAGGAAACTACGGCTTTACAGAGATCCACGGCTCTGGCCGAGCTGTGATATAAACTAAAGGCTATTGGCTAATTTAAAAAAGGGGAGGAGCTGTTCGATATGCCACGCCCTGTATTCCTGTTTCAGTGGAAATTATGTCAACACATTGAATAACGCTGTGCGTTTCAAGGCACTTCAGTGGGACTTTTAAGTCTGACAAAGTTCTTGACACACATCAAATGCCTATAACAGAGCAGCGACCTACATGATTTAAAGGGAACCTATTATGTCCTATATTGGTCTGGTTGATCGATTGCTCCTGTCTGCCTCCTGTTTGTCCTGCTGACTGCTGTGCTCGCGTGTGCTCTGCTTGCTTTTGAATCTTTATTTGATATCATTCCCTGTTGTTTAAACTGCTAAATATAATTTACCCATCACCATATATTGTCTAATATTGCCTACCACATTAAATCTGACACCGCTAGCTTTTAATCTAAATCACTATCACGCGTTAGCATTTCGCTAGCCTGTTAGCTTGCCATCTCTGCACTCGGGTCTCTTGTTTTCTGAGTTCATTAAACAACTGTGGTAAATTGGATTAGTAAATAGACTCTATCAAACAACTGTGGTGAGTTGGATTAATCAACAAATACGGTAAGACATGTCTTCTTCTCCTGTCATTGTCACTTGCACTGCATGTTTCATGTTTAGTATATCTTTCTCCGTTGGCGAACAGGGCTTCACATGTGATAAATGTAAGGAGATAGTCAGGCTGACAGAGAAGATTTCAGAATTAGAGACACACATCCAGACTTTATTTGAGAGTAGTGAGAATGTAACAGCTTTAGACACTGCTTTGGATGCGAATAGCTTAGTGAACTCTGTACATTGTTCGGTTCCGGCTGTAGAGCCCGTGCAGCAGGGCAACTGGGTGACTGTGAGACGGCATAGTCGCGGATCAAAAAACCACTCTTCCGTTCCGATTAGAACATCAAACAGGTTCTCCCCACTCAGTGACGCACCCACTGAGAATCCTGTTGAAAGTGCCCTAGTTATTGGCGATTCTATTACACGGAACGTGAAAATAGAGACACCAGCCACCATAGTCACATGTTTACCGGAAGCCAGAGCGCCTGACATCAAAGCAAATTTAAAAGTGCTGGCTAATGCTAATCGTAAATTCTCTAAGATTATTATTCACTTCGGCACAAATGATGTTCGACTTCGCCAGTCGGAGATCACCAAAATTAACATTAAAGAGGTGTGTGAACTCGCAAGTACGATGGCAGATGACGTTTTTTGCTCTGGTCCCCTCCCCGTTAAAAGGAGTGATGAGATACTTAGCAGACTATCATCACTCAATGGCTGGTTGTCTAAGTGGTGTCCGCAAAATAACATAGGGTTCATAGACAACTGGAAAAGCTTTTGGGGCAGACTTGACCTGTTGAAAAAAGATGGTATTCATCCTTCCTGGGATGGTGCCGCTCTTCTCTCTAGTAATTTGGCACATAGTCTTAGAGCTAAACATTGACTAACTGGGGCCCAGGTCAGGAAGCAGACGGACTGGCTTACCCGACCGCCTGCTAGCTGTCTCACGTCACAGAAGTCAGATAAATCCCAGCACATAGAGACTCTTTCACCTAGATATTATCACATAGAGACTGTGTCTGTTCCACGAATTAGTAAATGCAAAAAACCATCAAAACCATTCAACGGTAAAAATTTAATTGATGTCCAACAAATAAACAACAGATATAATACAGATGATCAAATGATAAAGCTCGGGCTGCTGAATATTCGATCCCTTTCCTCAAAAGCGCTTATTGTTAATGATATGATTACAGATCATAATCTAGATGTGCTGTGTTTGACAGAAACCTGGCTAAAACCTGACGATTACATTACTTTAAACGAGTCCACCCCCCAAGATTATTGTTATAAACATGAGCCGCATCTGAAAGGTAAAGGGGGAGGTGTTGCTGTAATTTATAATAATATCTTCGGTATTACTCAGAAGTCTAGTTTCAAATATAATTCCTTTGAAGTTTTGGTGCTTTACGTAACGTTATGTAGTGAAATTGATAAATCCCGTTTGACATTTGTGCTGGCTACTGTATACAGGCCACCAGGGCACCATACAGACTTTACCAGAGAATTTGCTGATTTTCTATCAGAGTTAGTACTGGCTGCAGATAAAGTCCTAATTGTTGGTGATTTTAATATCCATGTAGACAATGAAAAAGACGCATTGGGATTGGCATTTAGAGACATTCTAAACTCTATTGGAGTAAGGCAACACGTGTCAGGACCCACTCATCGCCGTAATCTTATGTTAGACCTAATACTGTCACATGGAATAAATGTTGATACCATTGAAATTCTGCAGCAGAGCGATGACATCTCAGATCATTACCTAGTATCATGTACACTTAATTTAGCAAAGGCTGCAAAGCCGTCCCCTCGCTTCAAATATGGCAGGACTATCACTGCTGCGACTAAAGATTTCTTTGTAAATAATCTTCCTCATCAGTTTCATCTCCTCAGCATCCCAGATAGCCTAGAGGAACTCGATGTTGCAACAGAAACTACTGACTCTCTCTTTTCCAGCACAGGACACAGTTGCTCCCCGGCGCTTAAAGAAGATTAAAGAAAATAGTCCAACGCCGTGGTACAACGAGCACACCCGGGCCCTTATAACAAAAATTATAACCATGCAGCCGTCTACTACAGTATCACATCAGACAGTGCATTGTAGTGTCACTGAGGAAAAATTACATTCATTCACTGCTATAGGAGAAGAAGAATTGGCTAAACTCGTTAAATCATCAAAATCAACAACATGTATGCTCGACCCCATACCGACTAAACTACTAAAAGAGATGCTTCCAGAGGTCATAGATCCTCTTCTTAATATCATTAATTCATCCTTGACATTAGGATATGTACCGAAAACTTTTAAGTTGGCTATTATTAAACCACTTATTAAAAAAACGCAACTTGATCCTACAAAATTAGTCAATTTTGACTCAAATCTACCCTTTCTGTCAAAAATACTAGAAAAGGCAGTGTCCTTACAAGTATGCTCCTTTTTAGAAAGAAATGGTATCTGTGAGGATTTCCAGTCAGGATTTAGACCGTATCATAGTACTGAGACTGCTCTCATTAGAGTTACAAATGATTTACTCTTATCATCCGATCGTGGTTGTATCTCTCTGTTAGTATTACTCGATCTTAGCGCTGCATTCGATACTATCGACCACAACATTCTTTTGAATAGACTCGAAAATTATGTTGGCATTAATGGAATTTCATTGGCATGGTTTAAATCATACTTATCTGACCGTTATCAGTTTGTAGCAGTAAATGAAGAGATGTCACACCGAACACAAGTTAAGTATGGAGTACCGCAGGGCTCAGTGCTAGGACCGTTGCTTTTCACCCTGTACATGCTACCACTGGGAGATATTATTAGGAAGCATGGCGTTAATTTTCATTGTTATGCTGACGATACTCAGCTCTATATTTCTTCACGCCCTGACGAAACTTACCAATTCACAAGATTAACAGAATACATAGCTGATATAAAAAATTGGATGACTAGTAATTTCCTGCAACTTAATTCAGAAAAAACTGAATTTTTAATTATTGGACAAAAAAACTCCACAAGTAGTAACCTAGAATACTGTCTAACACTCGATGGCTGCTCTGTCAAGTCCTCGTCGTCAGTTAGGAACCTGGGTGTGCTCTTTGATACCAATCTCTCATTTGAAAGCCACGTTTCTAGCATCTGTAAAACTGCATTCTACCATCTTAAAAATATATCTAAATTACGGCACATGCTTTCAATGCAAAATGCTGAACAGTTAGTTCATGCTTTCATGACCTCAAGGCTAGATTATTGTAATGCTCTACTGGGTGGTTGCCCTGCTCGCTTAATAAATAAACTGCAGCTGGTCCAAAACGCAGCAGCTGGAGTTCTTACTAGAACCAGGAAGTATGACCATATTAGCCCGGTTCTGGCAACACTGCATTGGCTCCCTATTAAACATCGTATACATTTTAAAATCTTGCTGATTACTTACAAAGCACTAAATGGTTTAGCTCCCCAGTACTTGAGCGAGCTCTTAACACATTATACTCCATCACGTCTATTGCGGTCTCAAAATTCTGTCCAGTTGATAATACCTAGAATATCAAAATCAACTGGAGGCGGTCGATCCTTTTCTTATTTAGCACCTAAACTCTGGAACAGTCTTCCTAGCATTGTTCGGGAAGCAGACACACTCTGTCAGTTTAAATCTAGACTAAAAACACATCTCTTTACTATGGCATACACATAAAACATTTTTAATTTCTATTATTCAAATCAGTTAAATGATTGTTTTAGGCTGCATTAACTAGGTCAGCCGGAACCGGGAACACTTCCCATAACACCTGATGTACTCGTTACATCATAAGAAGAACGGCATCTACGCTAATGTTAGTCTCTCTGTTTATCCCGAGGTTTACTGCAGTTGGCCGGATCCGGGCCGTATCCAGACCAGATGGTGGCCCTTAGCCTGGACATGACGACCATATCCCATATCCTCTGTAGAGACCGTGTCAATTAAACTCCCCTCTGTAAATGGTGCATCGACACGACATCCTCATTAAACCCGTCTCCGGCGTGACGACTCCAATCTTTCGAATAATCCTATGAATATCTATTGATCTAATATGACTTCTGACCTGTAATGTTGCCAGAATCATAATCATACACTATTTCTTCGTCGGCCAGAGGAGAACTGGCACCCCGACTGAGCCTGGTTTCTCCCAAGGTTTTTTTCTCCATTCTGGCCCTGAAGGAGTTTTGGTTTCTTGCCACCGTCGCCTTTGGCTTTTGGCTTGCTCAGTTGGGGACACTTAAATTTCAACTATATTACTGATCTGCCCGCATTGACACTATATGATAATTGAAATGAGCTGGATGACATCACCGTTTTCACCAGAGCGGCTGTACAGCCGAATCAAATTCCGTTGCATTATTTTCCTGTTACCACTGTGAAGCTGCTTTGAAACAATTGCCATTGTAAAAAGCGCTATATAAATAAAGGTGATTTGATTTGATTTTCATATATTTCTATTATTACAAAGTCTTGATTTTGTTTTTGTGCTCTTACTAGAATGCTTGAATGTTCAAAAAACACGTTATTTTCCCCATATTCTCCATTGTTGCAGCTCTCTTCCCAGTCTGACAGTAACACTCTGTTTAGTTCCTGTCTCTATGAAGCCCCTCCTTCTGAAAAGCAGAGTGTGCTCTGATTGGTCGGCTGGAGCAGTATGTTGTGATTGGTCAAGCGCTTTGAGTGTTTGGGAAGTGTCCCGCCCCTTACCATAACCGCCAGTTTCAACACAGTACTAACTAACTCAACCAGGCCCCGCCCCTTTATTCTGTGTATGAATTATTTAAATGAGGAATATTGTGACGTGTTGGTTCCCGGAAGAAAACTCAGGACTACAATGGAGGCATTTCAGGGAGTTCAGAAACACTGACACTGATATAGAGAAGAACTGGAACTTTGCAGAGCTTTTTCATGCTCAAACAGCAACATTACACACTAAAGAAAGATGAACATGTGAAAAAGTATAATAGGACTCCTTTCTCACATATCTGTCCATCTGTGCTTATGGGGTGGATGGAACCAATCTTTAAATCAGTATTAAACATGATTGATAAAGCCACCAATCTCTGAGAGTCCACACACACACACACACACACACACACACACACACACACACACACACACACACACACACACACAATGTATTAGCAGCTGGTCAGGGTGAAATGGAGGAGCTATTTATTATCTGAGCCTGGCTGATAAGGGTGTGTGTGTGTGTGTGTGTGTGTGTGTGTGTGTTAATCCTACGGATGCTACAGAGGGAAAGCGCTGTTAGATGTACCAATGCAAACACTGACATCTGCACTGATAAAGCACACACTGACCTTTATACACACACACACACACACACACACACACACACACTGCTACACTGACACAGATACCTTTGGCAGATATTATATTAGTTTATGACCCGATGAGATCATGGATTATT